>OU862913.1:53187365-53783596 GCA_917880885.1 Limnephilus marmoratus | reverse complement strand
TTCTGCAATGGATCTGAAGATGCATCCTGGAGGAAAACCTTATTCATGTTCCTACTGTAACTACTCCTGCTCCAGCAAGTCAGCGTTAGCACTGCACTTGCGCAAACATACTGGAGAAAAACCTTACTCATGTTCCGTCTGCAGCTACTCGTGTTCTCGAAAGAGTGCTTTGAAAAGTCACATGCATATACATACTGGAGAAAAATCTTATTCATGTACCCTCTGCAACTACTCGTGTTCTCAAAAGGGTGCTTTGAAAAGTCACATGCTTACACATACGGGGGAAAAACCTTATTCATGTTCCGTCTGCAACTATTCGTGTTTTCGAAAGGGACATTTGAAAATTCACATGCATAGACATACTGGGGAAAAACCTTATTCATGTACCGTCTGCAACTATTCGTGTTCTCAAAAGGGACATTTGAAAAGACACATGCTTAGACATACTGGAGAAAAACCTTATTCATGTTCCGTCTGCAACTATTCGTGTTCTCATAAGGTAAGTTTGAAAAGACACATGCTTAGGCATACTAGGGAAAATACTTATTCATGTTCCTATTGTAACTACTCTTGCTATAGCAAGTCAGTGTTAGCACAGCACTTGCACATCCATCCTGGAGAAAAACCTTATTCATGTTCCGTCTGCAACTATTCGTGTTCTCGTAAGGGACGTTTGAAAATTCACATGATTAGACACATACTGGGGAAAATCCTTATTCATATTCCTATTGTAACTATTCCTACACAAGCAGATTTGCGCTTCCATGCCGGAGAAATACCTTATTTATGTTCAGTCCGCAACTATTCGAGTTCTCAAAAAGGAGCTTTAACCCATTGGCCTTAAACGCCGCCAACCTTGCGGGTGTACAAGGGTATGTCGTAAACTCCAACCACGCATGCCTGGCGGGTGTGAAATATGTCGGATTTAAACGGACAAACGGACATCCGCGTAGTTTCTGTTTTTTTTTTTAAATTTTAAATGCCAAACGTACCCTTGATATTTAAACCTTAATTTCGCACTACTGGCAATGAAACCTCCCTCAATTTTTTTACCCTATATTTGCTAATCAATTTTTGTAAGCTAACTGCCTCATCGAGAGTTTTTCAAAATGTCGAGTCTTGAAAATCTTGCAAAGTGGCCCTCCACGCAGTACCGGATTATCCCTAAGGCAGAGTAGGAAACTGCCTAGGGGCCCGCATCGGCTAGGGGCCCCGCGTCCAGAGAAAAAATGATTTGCATCAATTAGTGAGCAACGATTTTAAATTCTTACCATTGTGATTTCTAATTTTAGATTTCATTAAGAGATGGAGTCACTTCCGTCGGCATCTCGCAAACGGACTTGCCCCTTGCTAGCATAATTACCACGTTTTAATTAACTTTCTATTCCGTTCCGCGGCGATGACGCCACTGCTTGTCACGATTATTTTGTCCTGGTGAAAGTTAGTGGTGCTGGCGGCACGGTATCGCTTCGAAGTAAATAAGCACACACTTTACGACTAAAAATTTCACATCTACCGGATCTGCCTTGATGATGGACACTGCAACGATGTCCGAAACGTTGGCTAATCTTAAAACTTATCAGTGAGCAACGGTGTTTCGGAAAAGTCAGCTTTCAAGATGTTTTATTATTTTTTTATTAGGAATATTTACAGGTTAATAATATTAGGTACACGCATTAAAGAAAACAACAAATTATAATAATAAGGTTAGAACCCAATAAATAGCTAATATTACAACACGCCCAAATAATAAATAAAATGTCTATAATTAAAATAAATATATAAACATAGTTGTGTTTTACTTTTCTTTCCTTCTATTTGTTGCAACATTACTTAGTACCTATCTGAAGTGATTGAAGGTGCCGTGTGTGGTTTATATTGGCATTTGTTTGGTTTTATTTCTAATTAAACGTTTAAAATACAAATGTTGTACAAGCTTCAGTAGCACTAACTATCTGCTTGCTAAAATTCTTTGGTTGTCTGGAAGAGATCACTTTAGTGACAAGACGGCTCATTGTAATGATCTTTTTAATAATATATATTTTTGTTTTTATGTAAGTACTTGTCCTTTTATGTGCAATAAAGGGTTATTGTATTGTATTTGTTTTTTATTGAATGGGGTGATGGCATACCTTTTGTAATATAGTAAAAGAACAGATTAATTATGAATAAAATTACGTTATGATAGAAAAAAAAATTTTTTGGAAGTTAGGAATGGGTAAAGTGCAGTAGCGGACTAAGCCCGACAGAAGCCTGCGGCGGGAAGGTTAATGAACACCCCCCCCCCCCCCCCCCCCCGTTACTGAAGTTGATGTAATTTTACAAGTTAATAATATATTCAACATACAAACTGTTTAAAACGGTTTCATGTAAAATGCTGTATCTCCATCAAATTTACCAATTTCCTCAAATAGTGAGAGCATTATTAACAAATGCATTTGTCAGAAAATTAATTAAAAAGAACATTATTCTTGCAGCGTCCTTAAAGCCTTGTTTAGGGTTTGATCAAGGGAACAAGGAGGCGTTTGGTGGCCTCTTCCCCCCCCCCCCCCCCCCGTGAGTCCGCCATTGGTACAGGGGCCCCGAGACGTGCATTGCCTAGAAGCCCCGACATGGTTAATCCGGCCCTGCCTCCACGTCCCTGATTGGTTTGAGGACTAAGAGACAATTATTTTTTAAGTTATAAGTATACTAGCTGGTACCCGGCATGCGTTGCTATGCCATTTAATAAAGAAATAGTTTCTCAATGCGATCAATAATTATCTAATTTGGTGCAGTCATTCGGAAGTTATGCGCGTACATACATTTCGGCGATTCATTTTTATTTATATAGAGAAGAAGAAGATAGAAGAAGAAGATATGTATGCGTTAAAAAATAAATTATGCCAATAAGATTGACCAATGTACAATTTTTTAACCGAAATAAAAATATGTATATAAAAAATTCCTTTTTTTTCGTGTTTTTTATATCCAGATTTTATCATATTAAAATTTTATTTTAAAACAGAAATATATTTTGTTCATACCTTGATTCGCACACAAGTAGATTAAAAATATATTCGGATACGATTTTAGATTTTCACGGCCAAAAATTATTTTGTTATAAGTTTTTGGGGTATTATGCCGTGTTGCGCTACCTCCTTCTTTAGCCAACGTTACACGTGATTGATAACCCGTATTTTTCATTCAAATAAAATAAGGTCATTTGTTGACCATGCCGCCGACCGCGAAAAAGCGAAGTTGTAAGTACAAAAAGAATTTCCTTTCTTGCAAAAATGTTTATCTTCATGTTCTGAGTGTAGTTTAAATGCGCCGCATACAGATATTCCTAAATATAAATAACCAGTTTTGTGTTCAGAATGTAAAATTTCAGCTGGATTCATCTGATGACATATTTCGACGGAAAACATTCTCTTATTCGAAGTTCAGTTATAAAATTCTATTTGTGCTGCCAGAGTCAAAGAGAAACCATTTTTATGTTCTGAGTAGTTATAATGCACCGCATACAGATTTAATTTAAACCAGTTTTGTGTTCAGAATGAAAAATTTGTGTCGTGGATTTATCTGCTGACACATTTAGAAGGAAAAATTCTCTTATTTGTCGTTCAGTCATAAAATTCTAGTTGCAGACTGCGTATGTGCTGCCAGAATCAAAGAGACACCGTGTTCATGTTGTGATTGTAGTATAAATGAGCCGAATTCTCGATTTCCGAGAGAGCAGTTATAAATTTGTAACGTCACCCCCCCCCCCCCCCCCCCCACTGACACCACACACCACTGTGTCCCACGTTGATATTTTATAAAGTTGGCCGCCTTAAATATACCTATAGTGGTTTTTATAAGATAAATGATTGAAATTTTTTTATGCGTTAGAAAATAATATTTTTTTGTAATTACGTACATTTAAAAAAATGTCAAAGAACGGGTTCGGGCTAAGATATTAGATTAATATAAAGTATTCATAAATCGTCTCATGGTTGCGTTGCGGTGCACAGTATCGAAGGACTGCTGCGGGGTAAGAGATACATTCAAACGTGCGCTCCTTAACCCTAGAATACTAATCTTTTTTTATACTGCTTAATACTAATCATCGCTGGGGAGGCTACTTTTAAAAAAATAGGTAGTTTTTTAAGTGTCTTTATTAAAATATGAAAATAGTTTTTTACCTCTGCCTTTTTAAATGCATTAACAAAAAATGTGTTTTCTAAATCAACACAGTCTTATATAGTGGTTTAAACTTAACATATACCTAACTTTTTCTGGTAAAACAAAGATACATTAAGAGTATGAAAAAAAATTTATTATTATAAAAATCTTAAAAACTAAACATTTTTATTAAAATACATTCTCAGTCTATTGAGATCATTATAAAAAAGTAGCATTTAGCATTACAGTTATTATGTCACATCACTTTAAAGTTTGTCTATTTATTTCTTATCACAAGTGAAACAATTAGGCGATCAATGTTTCAGACAATATGGTTTGTTGCATTTCACACAGTAGTAGGTACACACTAGCGACGGGAAATATCGATCAAATATCGATTTTGTATCGATCTTTTTTACCATCGATGCATTTCGATACATTATCATAGATAAATCGATTCTTGAGCAATCGATTCTCGCATCGATGTCAAATCGATTAATTCTGACCAATCACAACGCTTCTCTCACATCGATTATTTCTGACCAATCACAGCGCTGAATTTACATCGATTAATTCTGACGAATCACAGCGCTGGATTTACATCGATTCACAATCCGATATAATCGTTATGAAATGTCATCGTAAGTAGAATCGATTCTCGCTTATCGATGTCTATGTTCATATCGAATACAGTTCGATACAATCGTTTTGAAATGTCATCGAAGTGGAATCGATTCTCGCTTATCGATGTCAATATTCATTCGAATGCACAGTCCGATATAATCGCTTTGAAATGTCATCGAGAATGAGTGATACGATACAATCGTTTTACAACTGTCAGAATTCATTCGTAAACTCAAATCGATTCTAGATCCGAGATGTTGTATTTCAAGATACGTCAAATATTTCAGATTGTGATAAAGCGTGTTGATGTTATCATCATCCCGCTTTGTTGTCAATGCTGAATTAATACTTAAAAGCACAGCAATATCTACGTTTCCAGTTTTAGTTTATGTTTAAAGATTGCCATGGTGACTGTTTTTCACAATTTAAAGTTTATTATTACTTATGTTATTTTGAGGTTATGTATTTCTAGGGAGGTGTAGGTATATTTAAAATAAAACAATAACTTAGGTCACGTAATTTTTAAATTTAATGCAAACAGTGTTACGCTATAATTGTAGCTTCTTCGGGACAGTATACAATAGTCTACTAAAACCAGCAAGTAATACGTGTTCATATGAACACATCTGCTTCATACGAACAAATCTATTTAATTCATTTGAAGTTAACATCGGTGTCTCTTAGTTTGTAATTAAAATGAAACAATTTACATAGTAGAATAACCTTATTTAATAATAATTGGTTAATTGCATACAAATGAATACAACAATTCGGTTTGTTTAGAATTATGTGCCTACAACGTAATTATTATTTATAGGTTATTTTTAACAAAAACGACATGTTATAATTTATTATTAATCAGAACGCTCGAATATTATCAATATTAATAAAGGGATTTTGAACTTGCTAACTAAACTAAGTACCATATCAGCAGGAGCTTACTAGCTTACAATATTATATAAAACAGATATAAAAGAACATTAAATGAAAATTGCAGTACAAAAAAATGGTACAGGTAGGTACCCGTTACATCATAAGGTACAGGTAGGTACCCAACATTAAACACGCCTCTAAAATATGCAGATACGTAGGTTTAAAAAATAAAATAAACAGTGACAGTTTTTATATCTAATTGGGTTGAACCTATTTTCGGTGCATAACCTATAATCCTAAATAACGAAAAGTAAATTAGAAAATACTTTTCTTTGTTCTTAAAAAACATGTATAATATTTTCTTTTAATTGTACGTAGGTATTCGAATCTAATTAATATTTATTTATAATAATGTTCAATTTTAATGCGTTGTCGGACGCATACACATTTGAAATTCGCGGGCAACAGAAATAATATTAATGTTGCTAGTAAATGGAAATCATTGCCAGGAATAAAAACCATTGACTGATTTAATTTTGTTGTAGTACCTAAACTATACACCTAAATAACATAAAATAAATTATTAAATACTTTTCTTTGTACTTAAAACACGTATAATATTTTATTTGAATTTTACGCAGGTATTCGAATCTTAATAATTATTATTTATAATAATGTTCAATTGTAATGCGATGTATGTTAGACGTTATTACATTTGAAATTCGCGGGTAACAGAAGTAATATTAATGTTGCTAGTTAATAATAAGGAAATCATTGCCAGGAATAAACACCATTGACTGATTATTTTTGTTACGGTTCCTAAACTATACACCTAAATAACGTAAAATAAATTAGTAAATACCTTTCTTTGTTCTTAAAATACGTATAATATTTTATTTTAATTTTAGGTAGATATTCGAATCTTATTAATAATTATTTATAATAATGTTCAATAAAAACCAGTGACCCCGATAAAATTTTTTTGCAGTACTTTCTTACGAAAGTGTTGCCATTCATTTTTGTCCAACTCCCCCCCCCCCCCCCCCCCCCCCCCGCGAGAGAAAAATTACTGCCCCTGACTGTAGCTATTGCTCCCGAACTCTGAGTGATTAATCGATATATCATTCGATCATTTTTATGTATCGATAAAAATATATCGATTATGAAAATGTATCGATTATTCCCATCATTAGTACACACTCATGCGTCTATTTTTGCTGGGAAAGAGTTCCAAATGCTTCGTTTTCCATTTTTGGAAAAAATTCGGTTTAGGGGCGGCGTTCCTAGATATTTTTTTTTATTATTATAAAAATTATGGGCCGGAAAATCCGAATCTGAAAGAATTAGTTGTCGGCAAGCAATATTAACTGAATTACACGACTTTAAAATTTTCTATACACACATACGAAAATAGTCATTTTGGAATCTGACACACGAAGACCATAGAAAAACAACATAGATATTTTTACCACACAAAATTAAGTGTTGCCATTGTTTTTGTATTTCCAGAAAGGAATGTGCAAAAAAAATGTGCCGGCAGTGTTACCAACTCTCAAAAATATTTATCCCTAAAACTAAATCTACGCTAGGTTTGTGAAACATGGTTTGTGGTGGAAAAGAAAGTGCCCCCATCGTAGCGCCTACTCGCGTCACGGCAAAAAAACATCCCAGTTTTCAAGTAGTTTAGCGGCTACGCTAGGTTTGTGTAACATGGTTTGTGATGGAAAAGAAAGTGCCCCCTTCGTAGCGCCTACTCGCGTCACGGCAAAAAAACATCCCAGTTTTCAAGTAGTTTAGCGGCTACGCTAGGTTTGTGTAACATGGTTTGTGATAGAAAAGAAAGTGCCCCCTTCGTAGCGCCTACTCGCGTCACGGCAAAAAAACATCCCTGTTTTCAAGTAGTTTAGCGGCTACGCTAGGTTTGTGTAACATGGTTTGTGATGGAAAAGAAAGTGCCCCCTTCGTAGCGCCTACTCGCGTCACGGCAAAAAAACATCCCAGTGTTCAAATAGTTTAGCGGCTACGCTAGGTTTATGTAACATGGTTTGTGATACAAAAGTGAGTAAAATTTTTAAAAAATAAATACTTAAATTAATTATTGATATTTTTGCTTAATGGCAACACTTAATTTTATGTGGTGAATCATCTTTCTTGTTTTTCTATGTCAATAATGGATAATTTTCCTTTGTGTTTATAGAAAATTTTAAAGTCGTGTAATTCAGTTAATATTGCTTGCCGACAACTAATTCTTTCAGATTCGGATTTTCCAGCCCATAGTTAGTATAAAAATAACTAGTTTTATTATCTAGGAACGCCGCCCCTAAACCGACCTTTAGCCTACTTCCCAAGCGATCCAACACGCTGTAATTCGGGAATGACACGAGCTTGCGAGACGCGTGACCGCTATCCACCGCGTCACGTTGGGTACTGAGTTGAGGTGAGCGCTCGAGTCGTAACGGTGGCACGATTTGAAATAATAACGAAAAAATTGTTTGAGTGCGGCCTCCCAGGCGATGATTAGTACTCTAGGGTTAAAATGATTGGGTTGTACAGTTCTGTTTTTCCGTCTCTTGGCGTGGTCCAACTGAAGTATTTGGTTTATTTGATCATACCATGACTTCTTTGACTTTTTCCAGAAATTTTATCGCCTCATATGATCTCTTTTTGATGCCTTAATGATTAGGGCCTAATCAAATAAGCATACATTTCAAACCTATCCACCAAGTGCACTTGACGTGATTTGATCACTAAACGGCACTATAAAAAATTTGAAAATTATTATCGTCCTTGTATTCCTTCCGGATCTTAACATTTTAACACGGTCAAATCAATAATTTATCTACACTAGCAGGTAGAAACCCGCTCCGCAGGTTTTTGCTGCTGGGCCTTGTGGGCGGCTTTTGGTTCGGCTTCGCCTGGTTATTGTTGGTGACGATTTTATAAATCTAAAAGGAACTGATTCCAATAATAGCCCCTCCTCGAACCCACTGTTCAGTGATAGCTAGTCACCGGGACAGGCGATCACGTCATATGTAATATATAGACCTTGATACTTTTATTCACAACTTACTATTCTCGTCAATCTTTCCATATCTGATACTTTTACTTTAGCTCCACCCAGGACCCAGGAGGCCCTGAGAAAAGTCATTCTGCTCAGTGGGGTAAAAACATTTTCATATTCTGACTGCAACTATTCTTCTCGAAAAAAACTAAAACGGCACTTGCTGACTCACAGTGGTGAAAATCCTTTTTCATGTCCCGACTGCAATTATTCATGCGCTACAAAAGAGTTTCTACAAACTCACATGTTTGGCCACATTAGACAAAAACCTTTTTCATATCCCGAATGCATTTATTCAAGTTTCACGGAAATTAAAAAATTCTTTACTAATGAATTTACAGCGGATTTATATATGTCCAAATGATTTACAGCGGAGAAAAACCTTTTTCATGTTCTGAGTGTAACTATGCACGTACTACAAAGATAAATCTAAAAATTCACATGTTTTCCCACATGGACAAAAACCTTTTGTGTTTCCCGGAAACTATTCATGTTCTTAAAAAGAACAAATAAAACGTCACCTATGTACCTATAGAGGAGAAAAACCTTTTTTATTCACTATTCATGTTTTTAAAAGGTACGTCTAAAAACACACTCACTGATTCATGGTGGAAACAAACCTTTTTCGTGTCCTGACTGCAACTATTCATGTTCTTCAAAGAAAAGTCTTAAACATCACTTGTGTATCCGTAGTGGGAAAAAACCATTTTTATGTCCCGACTAGAACTATTTATGTTCTACAAAGGGATATTTAACCACATATATATACATATACATATTTACCCACAGTGAATAAAACCTTTTTGAGTAATTTTTACAGTAAATTATCGATTTAAAGCAAATTGAACACTGAAGAAGTTCTAAAAAATGGTAGTGTGTTACTAACGACGTTTTATTGTAATTTAAAAAGTGCTGCGTTGAATAATGTCTCCATCTATGTACGTTCTTATTGTACAACGATAGCTTGAGATAGAGAACTACCCCGTAATATCAAAACGATTTTATTTATTTATTTATAATATTAACCCTATCGGCTTTTACATAATATAACATAGTGTATAGCAACAACATGAAAAATACAGCTCAAGTAAGTTTGTAAAATAGAAAGGAATAGTTGAGAAAGACATACGTGGATATTCAGATAACAAAAAAAAATATTTGCTACGATATTTAAATATTACAATATTGTAACAATGGAAAAATACATTTGTATTATACATGCAAATAACTTACCTTAAAGAGGATAAATGATTTTTTTATTTCATTCTTGTATTTTTTCAGCGACACATTCCATACATCTATGTGCGAAAACATATTTATTTATTTATTTGTTTTATTATACGCCCAGAGGGCTTTTACATAAATAAATAAAGGCAGTACATCTTTAACATGATAAGGAAATAATATAAATAAAATTACAATAGAAATAAAAAAGTACATTAGTTAAATAGAAATATAAGCAATAAAAACTTAAATTACAGTAAGATATAATAACGATAAGTTACGATAAAAAAATACATACATGATATAAAAATACAAATAACAAAAATTTTAAAGTAAGGTGATCAGAGGTTTACAAAATTGCAACATTAACCATGTCTACTAAAACGTAAGTATTAGTTTCGCAAAGTGGCAAACCGCTACATCGATGGTACCTCCAGTACCTCTGCAAGTTGCAGGGGTTCAGAACTCCAATTTGGATTTTAATATTATAGTGAAAATTATTTTTTTTTTTTTTTAAATATAACTGAATAATACTACAGGTTATGATGGTTTATAATATTATAATACATATTATAATGATTTTACTAAGACATTACATTTAATTACATTAATAAGATAGGTAGAGATAGTTTAGCAAATTTGTCGATGAACGAGTAGTTTATTAAATTTACCAAAGAATTCCTTAGCGAGTACTTGTATCACGGATAAATGATTTCATTATTTCATTTTTAAATTGTGTCAGTGACATATTCCATACATCTATGTGCGAATACATATTGCCTTAGTTTTGAATTCTGTGAAGTGGTATATTGAAATGGGACAAGGTCGCAGTATTGCCACAATAAAACGGTAGTACTGACCTTCGTTTCTGGCTGGCACATTAAAATTTATGAACGCCAAGACTTCAGGGCTGCTAATTTTATTATGCAAGATTTTAAATAAAAATAATAGATCGAAAACAGTTCTTCTGTCACTCAATTTTAATAAATTAGATAAACGCAGAAGATAGGTGTAGTTTGTAATTGTTCTTTCGGTATTTTTAGTTTATAATTTAAAAAGCTCGGGAATTTTTTTGTACTCTTTCTATTGTTTGAGAATGTGCGTTATAATGAGGAGACCATATAGTTGAATTATATTCAACCTGACTCCTCAGTAGTGATGTATGTATACATTGTATTCAGAAGTTTTAATGTTGGTGAAATCTTTAGCCATTCTTAGTACAAAACCTAACATTTTTAAACCCTTCTTTAATTAAAACCAGTTTTGTGTTCTGAATGTAAGTGGCGGCAGAATCAAAGAAAACCCCTTTTCATGTTCTCTCAATTCACCACATACAGATTTGATTAAAACCAATTTTGTGTTCAGATTGTAAGTGCCGCTAGAATCAAAGAAAAACCATTTTTGTTATTTGTGTAGTTTTAATACACCGCATATTTAGTTTAATTTAAACCAGTTTTGTGTTATGAATATAACAATATGTTGCCGATTCATCGTGTACCGAGTAAAGTTTTGCATTTGAGTTGCATTCCATACGTACGCGTGATGAAGATGCGAAAATCTATTACAGGCATACCTTTCTCAATTTCTGAGAGCAGTTATATATAAATTTGTAGTAGAATTTATAAGTATGATTTTATTGGAAGATTACTCGGCGTATGTGATTATAAAAATCGGCATAAAAAAACTTCGACAGGTACTTATTTCGCAGATTTTCTAGCGGTCAGTGCTAGAAAATCTGCGAAAGAAGTACCCGTCGAAGTTAGGGAGGGGGGGGGGGGCTGCAAAATTTTCCTCCGCCCCGGGCGGCTGAATCCCGCATTACGCCACTGTGTCATACATAAATTTAATCAGATGTTAATAACTTAATACACCATTTTTATCCTACCTGCAATTCATATGTTCTGTTACATTGTGAACTTTTACAATCTTATTTGGAATTTTTATTTCATTTTTCCTTTATACAAATTTAATTTTTGATTTTAATGAATAATAATAATAAATAATTATAAATTTGGACAACTTATATAGCGCTGTTTTTTGCGAAAAATCGCCTCAGGAGCGCTGTACAAATTAGCTTGGATTTTACATTAGAATTTACTTAACTTAGGAGGCTAGATAACAACTCGTCTTGCAGCTATCAAGCGCATGGATTGTTGGAATTCTAGCCCCCCAATAAATCAAATAAAATAAAATATCTTTTTATATGTACGTATTTTAATTTACTTAACTATGTAGGAGGCTAGATAACAACTCGTCTTGCAGCTATCAAGCGCATGGATTATTGGAATTCTTGCCCCCCAATAATACATTTACCTTATGTATTTAGTAATCTACGTAACATCCTTAGTCTAAATTAATCTAACTTAATCTAACTTAATCTACTTAATCTAACTTAACCTAACTTAATCTTACTCACACAAACTCAAAACCTATATTTAATAAATCTGCAGTTCATAACAATAGTTGCAAAGAAACCATAAAAATAACATGTAATCAACGCTAACGAAAATGTATATACTCGTAATACACTGTAATAATTGTCACTATTAACTATTATTATTGATTGTTGTTTTAAACACTGTCTCTTAGGTATTTTATAATAATATAAGAATAATATATCTGTATTGAACAAAAAAAAATTAGATTTATAACTACAAAAACAAAAAGGACATCATAACTACAGTAAAAGTACAGTTTAAAAGTTGCATAAGTTCAAAAGCTAATTACAGAAAACAAAATACATATATACAGTAGGTACTTAAGGAATAGAGATTTATAATTTTCAATTTAGGTTTCTCGTAACCTGCCTCACTAGGCTAGCCTGTGTTGAGGCAGTAATTTTACATCTATTTATTATACTCTGAACATACCTTCACTTATATTAGAATAAAATCACACAATAAAATGGTTGCATTAATAATAATAATAACATTGGTACAATCATAACAGCATTGGTTCAATACTAATTTCGAATTTGGGTGAGTGCACCGAATACAACCAAACGTGCATTTAAGAGACGAGACGATTTTTGCTGGATATAAAATTATTTGTATTAACAATTTGCGTACTGTGCGTACGTGCTGCAACAATCTGTGGAAAATCATTTACGAGTTTTGAACTTGGGGAAACGCACACGGCTTCACTTTTTGTTTTTTTTTATATTATTTATTAACATTTTAACCCACTAAACTACTTATGTAGTTTGTCAGCAGGTACATAATGACAACATTTTATGCAATTAACTGGTACATTTTCAAACAGTGTATATTTATAAATTATTGTTTAAATTACGGAATAGTATATAAGTAAATTGTACTGTAAGCCTTATATAATAAAGAAGTACAAATGGATTGAGTATGAATAAATCAATATAATCAACAATTAAATCCTTAATTATAATTGCAGATAAGAAATTCTAGCTACAGACTCCGAGGAAAACCATTTTTATGTTCTGGTTGTTGTTTTAATTAAAACGAGTTCCCGCAAACAGATTCACTCTTAAATTAAAACCAGTTTCGAGATAAGCTTTAAATATGAGGTGCACACCACATATTTCAAAATTGTGAGGAAAATCATTTGCTTGTTCTATGTGTAACTATTTTTTAAGCTTGTGAAGTCTTGATGACTACAAATATAAATTTCTAGTTTTATGAACACGATGTCTGGTCACGTATTTACGCAAAGATAGCTTATTATTATATTTATTTATTTTTAAGTCATTATGTACAAGTTATACATTTTAGGCGATATAACGTTTAATATCAAAACAATCTAAAATTTAAACAATCAACTCTTAGCGGGCCGCAATAAAATTATCAAATATTGACCGGTTCGCGGCAATAAAAGTTTAGGGACCATTGCTTTAGAAAATATGAATGGTTGCAGTAAGGATATGATTAAGGTTTTTCTCCAGTATGGGTAAGCATGTGACGTTTTAAAGTTCCCCTTTGAGAACAGGAATAGCTGCAGTTGGAACAAGAAAAAGGCTTTTCTCCAGTATGGGTAAGCATGTGACGATTTAAGGTTCCAGTATCCGAAAATAAATAGTTGCAGTCGGAACATGAATAAGGTTTTTTTCCAGAGTGGGTACGCATGTGACGCTTCAAAGCTGCATTTTCCGAAAATGAATAGCTGCAGTCCGAACATGAATAAGGTTTTTTCCTAGAATGGTTAAGCACATGCTGCTTTAAAGTTATCTTTTCTGAATATGAACAACAGCAGTCGGAACATGAATAATGCTTTTCTCCAGTATGGGTAAGCATGTGAACTTTTAATGTTCCCTTTTGAGAACTTGAATAGCTGCAGATGGAACACAAAAATGGTTTTTCTCCAGTATGGGTAAGCATGTGAATTTTTAATGTTCCCTTTTGAGAACTTGAATAGCTGCAGAAGGAACATGGAAAAGGTTTTTCTCCAGTATGGGTAAGCAAATGACGTTTTAAATTTACCTTTTGAGAAAATAGATGACCGCAAAATGAACATGAAAAGGGTTTCTCTCCAGTATGGGTAAGCATGTGTGATTTTAAACGTTCATTTCGAGAACATGAATAACTGCAAGAGGAACATGAATAAGGTTTTTCTCCTGTGTGGGTAAGCATGTGAGCTTTTAAATGCGCTTTGTTTGAAGAAGAATAGTTGCAGTCGGAACACGAGAAAGGTTTCTTTCCAGTATGGGTGCTTCCAGAATGCTCTAAGCATTCATTTTTAACATCCAGCAGATCTATGTCAATTTCTGTATAAGAAATCCCCTCTCCATTGTCTTTTCGAGGTTCTGTCTTGATGGGAATACTCTCCATATTAATACTACCTGGAAACAAAAGAAGAACACGATGAGATTTAAAGGCGTACTGAGTGCCACATTAAAAATTATGATCGTTGATGCTTTTATAATGCTAATTCGTAATTATTGTTGTATTATATAATATTTTTTTAACTAAACACCTGCTGACGAACTATTTGTAGTAGCTTAGAAGGCCCAGAGCTTCCCAACCTTTTCTGGGATACCACCCATTTTATAAAAAACAATTTCACTGCCAATAGTTTTATACCAAATATTGTTTTTAGAATTAGGGAGGGCTAATCTATAGTTAATATATCGATGGCCAAATACGATAAAGGAAATTCAATTAAACATTTCCGTACTGTTTCCCACAAACCTTAACCTTTTGAATACCTAATAAGAAAATAATATCTATAAACTTTTGCTTGTCATGGTTTGCGCGCAAAATTCCCGGTTCTTTCCATCCATTTTAAATGTTCCTTTTTATTGGTTATTTTTAGCCGTTTTTCAAAAAAAAATTGTTCTAAAACCTAGATAAAAGAATCTTTCCGATGGGTTCAATACGAAACAAGATTTCTGTTTCTAAATATTCAAATTTTGATATTGGAAATGTAAATTGGCTAAAAAATAGAAAATATTGTCACTTCACTTTTTATCATATTCATACAATTTTATTTTAAAATTAAATATATGTTACGTCACAAATTGGCGCGAAATAAAACCGTCACCATTGATCGGGTTTGTAAAGTATCCAAATAACATAAATTACATCGTTACCTTCCAACCCCGAATGCGGTAATATCTCACGAATATCGGAAAGCATTAACCACATCACTTGAGCATAGACGTTCCGGAAAGAAACTGTACCTACCTTCAGTTTGGAAGAGACAAGCCCAAGAGCACGACGTACCTGCGACGGACGAAACCGACACACCATGGCGTCTCGACATTTAACGTAATTTTACAACGTAACATTTTATTCATAGTAGATTAATCAAGGTTACCATTTTGTTATACAATTTTAAATACTTGAGTTTTGTAATTTAAAAGCTCTGGCGTCCAACATGTTCATTATCTTCCACAAAACGTAGATTCTCATTTTTTTTTTTTTTTTTTTATTTCATACAATTTTTGAAAATACACTTTTATGTTTTTTTCTTGATTACCATACTAGGCTAATGCCCGTGTTAAGGTAATCATACAAGGTATAAATTATACAATGTGTGAACTAGAACAAAATATAGGTTTGAAATAGAAATTATAAGATATTAGAAACAAGAGAAAGAAAAAAGATAAAAATATTTAAGGTAAAATATAACAAGATATATGTATACGTATGCACATACAAATACATACAAACACACATACATACATATATATATACACTTACATACACATACACATATATACATATACATATATATATATATATATATATATATATATATATAATTATAAAAAAGAAAATGTTTGAAAGAAGTTAAAAATAAAATACTATATAAAATATACATAAAAAATAAAATACTAAAATATAAACTTATAACTATATAAAATACTAAAATATAACTATATAAAAATATAAAATACTAAGAAGTAAGATTTAAATATGTTAATCTATAATTTTTTTTTTTTTATGAAAGCTAAAATTTTTTCTGGAGGTTTGACAAGGTAGGTAATTAATCACCTAGAAGAGTATATATTTAGGTTAGATTAGATTTCAGTGAAGTCAGGTTAGAAAAAGATGTGAAGTATGATATTTTATTTAGTTAATTTAATTATTTTCTTTTCCTTTATAATGGTTGGGAAGTCAGATATTCTTTAAAGAAATCTCGTCCCCTTTCGAATATCCAATTTTGAACACGAATAGTAAAAAGAGGTATGGTAATACTTGATTTATTTATTATATTATTTATATTATTTATTATCGGTGCTCAATGCATTGTATATTTTGGGGGCAATGAACCAAAATTGTCGGTGAGCGAATGTGGTTCTAGTTTTTGGAACCATGCATCCCAGATTTGATGAAAAGCGGGTTTTGGCTTGATGTTGTGGAGCCACCAGTAGGTTATTTTTCCGTATGTAGGATAGGCTTGTCGTAGTGAATAGTTGGCGAATATCTAAGACCTTAAATTTAGTAAATAGCACATTAGAGGGGTGGGTAGGTTGGCATTTAAATATGATTCTCAGTATTAGTTTTTGAACTGTAATTATTGGATTAATGACGGATTCTGTGCAACCACCCCATCCCAAAATACCGTAAGTTGCAATGGATTGAAAAAGGGCAAAATATACGCTTCTAAGGGTTTTTAGGTCTAAGATGGATCTAAGAGAGCAGAATATATGGCAGAGCTTACGGAGTCTTTTCACTGTGTCACTTATGTGTGCTTCCCAACGTAGTTGGTCATCTATGATTATGCCCAGATATTTAACTTCCTTAGATGATTTAAGGGTAGGACACGTGCAATTTGTAATAGGTGGGGTTCCGGGTGGGTGTGGGTGCATGTTTAGTGAACACGAGTGAATTATTGGTTTAGGGCAGTTGTTGGGAAAATTATATTTGCGTATGGAAAACGTCATATATTGTGTTTTGTCAATATTGAGTGTAAGGAGATTTGTGTCAAGCCAATGCCTCACTTTTATTAGGCCATTATTAGTTTTATTAATAACTGCTTGCCATGTTTCATCTTCGAATATTAAGACTGTATCGTCGGCAAATGATAAAATCTTACCTCCAATATCCATGGTACATAGTGTGTTGATGTATAAAAGAAATAAGAGTGGTCCTACTACACTGCCTTGCGGTACACCGTAAGACATGGATAATTTTTTGCTTTTATTTATTTTGTCAGAGTGGATAAGAGTTTGTTGAGTTCGGTTTGTTAGGTAGTTTTCGAACCATGTGTAGGGTATCCCAGTTATTCCGATCTGTTGAAGTTTTTTAAGCAGTACGGGATGGGAGACCGTATCAAATGCTTTTGAGAGATCGAGGAAAACAGCAAGCGGTTTTCGACCAAGGTCAAGATTAAAAGAAACTATTTTTGTGAGGGCGGCTATTGCATCTGAGGTACTCCTACCTTTGCGGAAACCATATTGGTTGTCCGATAATATTTTGTTATCTTCAAGGAACTTGTAGAGTCTATTCTTCACCGCTTTTTCTATGATTTTAGATATTGTGCTAAGTAAAGATATCGGTCGATAGTTATTTACAGATAGTTTGTCTCCTGATTTGAATATTGGGATTATTGTGGCCTGTTTTAAGGAGTTAGGAAATACACCAGTTTTAAAGCTTAGATTGATTATATGTTTCAGTATTAGTAGTGGTTTCAGTATTAGTAGTATTAGTAGTGGGAGTGAATTGGAAAGGGTTATAGCTAAGATTAGTGAGGGGTATATTATTTGCAAGATCTTTGTCCGAGACGTTGTGTCTGTCTAAAATATTTTTTGCTAAGTTAGATCCAATATTGGAGAAAAATTGATTGAAATGGTCGGAAATTTTTTCGGGGTCGGAATTGACATGTAATATTTGATCTTCGATGTTAATCTTAACAATGGGTGTATTGGTTTTATTAATATTGGCTATATCTTTAACGATGTTCCAAATTTTTTTATTATCACCGGTAGCTTCACTGATTTGTTTATGGTAGTAATCTCTTTTAACACTGTCAATTATTTTTTTGCAGTTATTTCTGTAACGTTTGTAGAATAAGAGAGATTCATAATCGTGGGGATTTTTTCTACAGAAGTTATGAATCTTATCGCGCTTTCTGATACAGTAGAGAATTCCTGCAGTGATCCATGGTTTGAGTTTTGTGTCAGATCGTTTTTTTTTACTTTTTGTGTATGATGTAGCATCGGTTAAGTGGTTACGTAGGGTATTTATAAATAATTAACATGCAGAGGTGACATCGGTACAAGAATAGATAAGTTCCCAGTTTTCTTTAGAGACACTGTTTAGGAGAGTTTCATATGAGATCTTTTCTTGAGGGGAAGTATTTTGTGGTGATTTATGATTTTTATGCGAGAGAGAAGTGATGATTGAATAGTGATCTGTAACAGTTGATTGATAGACAATGGATTTGGTGTCTAATTCACTCTTAACAAATACATGATCTATACAACTGCTAGTGTTTGAGTCTGATTCTCTAGTTGGTGCTGTAACAGCTGGAAAATATCCTAATAAAGTTAGTGCGTTTAGGTATTCATTTGCTTGAGGGTGCATTTTATTAATTATATTTATGTTAAGATCACCTATTATAAAGGTGTTTTGGCGGTGTTCTATGTTTGATAAAATTTCTTGCAGTGAATGTATGAATGGGGCTATGTTATGTGTATTCGGAGATCTGTACATTGTAAGAAGTGTTATATGATTATCAATTTGAATTTGTAGACAGTTTGCATATTTAATTTTGATCTCTTTTACTGAGTGAGAGATATGATTTTTAATGTATACAATGACTCCGTCGTTCTGAGTTTGGTTGTGTAGAGTATTATAGTGATTGTAGTTTCTTATCGTTTTAGGGATGAAATTTCCTTGAATCCAGCATTCACTCAAGACAATTATATCAAAATCTGAGACAAGATCAGTGAGGAGAATAAGAAGTTCATCAAAATTTTTGTTTATACTTCTTATGTTCATAGAGAATATCGTAAGGGTTGAATTAGTTAATAATAATTGACGTACTACTTCGGGATCATTGGTAGATATACATGGGATTTGTGTTGTGTTATCTATTAAATCTGCTATGTCTTCCATTTTCTGGTTTTTTGTTTTGCATAAATTATTAACAACCAAGTTGTAGTGACATTGGTACGTTTATGAGATAGAGATTTAGTTGATATAAATATATAAAATATACATAAATATATAAAGTGTAAATATAGTTGTTGTGAATATATAATATAAGCACATAATGAATATATGACATAAGCATAAGAATATAGAGTTAGCTTTGTGAAATAAGGTTTTTGTTGTTGTGAATTTATAATATAAGCATATATAGTATATATAACACAAACATAGGTATGTAAAGTATACAAATAGTTGTTACGGAAAATATAATATAAGCGTATAGATAATATATGATACGAGCGTATATAGAATATAAAATAAAAGTATGTATGTAAAGTATGTATAGTATGTACAACATAAACATAGGTATATAAGGTACACATATAGTTGTTGCGAAAATACATTATTACGCAATATAGTTTGATTGATGTATTAACCTCTTCGGAATTTACAAACACCCATTTGAGATCATATAGTTTCCTAAAGAGTATATTAATAAATACTTCACAATATCATTGTAATTTAAATTCAATAAATCACATTTTATGTTAATTAATTTCCTTCTTTTATTGTGATAGACTTGATATATCTCATGTTCTACTTTTCAGTTCACTGCAGCCAGCCACATTTAGTAAATCAATATTATTTATTACACTAATGATACTACACACACCCAATTATCAAGGTTACATTCACATTGGGCCCAACGTGTTTAAAACTGTTACAAGCTCATATATTCCTAAGGCAATGAGAAGTGGTATTTCTTTCTAACATAAAAGAAATCACAAATTTTCGCATGACAGGAAGAGAGAAATCTAACTTTTAATAATGCATGGGCGCTGTGGGACAATTTGGGTCTCCTGTTATTATAACGGCATATGATATTTTGGGACAATTTGGGTCTCCTGTGATTAGACGGGTTAAAAGGTAGTGTGCTGGTAATGATTTTAAAGCAAGAACTCTCGGTATACATTCTGAATTTTACGGCTAAAGTTTGCCGTGACGCGAGCAGGCGGTATAAAGGGGCACAAATCATGTTACACAAACCTAGCGTTAGGTTAGGTTAGGTACGCGAGCAGGCGGTATAAAGGGGCACAAACCATGTTACACAAACCTAGCGTTAGGTTAGGTTAGGTTACGCATTTTTAAGACTACGAATTTTCATACTTTTGGTTTAAGAATACGGCCGTTGAGATAGTTGCTGTTATCTATTTTCATATTGATATAGGGATAAATATTTTTGAGAACTGGTAACACTGCCGGCACATGTTTTTGTACATTTCTTGTTTTTCTATGATCTTTGTACTACGTGTGTCAAAATACTTCCGAAATGATTATTTTCATGTGTGTGTGTATAGAAATTTTTAAAGTCGTGTAATTCAGTAAATATTGCTTGCCGCCGCCTAATTCTTTCAGATTCGGATTCCCCGGCCCATAGTTAGTATAAAAATAACTAGTTTGATTTTCTAGGAATCAAAATGCTTCCAAAATGGCTATTTTCCTGTATGTGTATAAAAATTTTTAAAGTCGTGTAATTCAGTTAATATTGCTTGCCGCCGCCTAATTCTTTCAGATTCGGATTCCCCGACCCCAAATTAGTATAAAAATAACTAGTTTTATTTTTTAGGAATTTCGCCCAAACACCGAATTTTTTCCAATTTTACTTTTAGTTCTTCGTTAGTTGTGAGTTCTACAAGTTTCTCTTCTAAATTTGATGATATTCTGGAATCACTCCTTAAAATAAAAATGAAGAACGTTTAAGTGTTGGCAGTAAGTAAGCAAATCTTCCTGTTTTGTAGAGACTGCTGACAATGGCGTAGTAAAGCGTAATCCATTTGACTGAAATTGTAAATTTACTTAATTAAATATGGTGTAAGGTCTGTCAAATAGGCCATGTCGTTTTGGGGGTAATCATCATCAAGTTTGCACATACATGTTGTCTCTGTTTTCAAGGAAATCTAGTCAAATAGATTGCAAAAATTATTCAGACAATAACATTTCTTATAATCACAAGATTGCCGCTGTAAGAAAGTTTTTAGCGGTAGTATTCTAATCTTGAAAATTTTCAGAAAGAATGTCTAGGTCTAGATTCTATTCGAAGAGTTTACCGAATATCGAAATCAATATTATGCTTCAACATACATATTTACCGTTGCACACAAATACATGCTACTTGCTATTTGCAATACTTTTCCAATAATCCCAAAATTGATTTAAAGTGGACAATGCGTTCGTTTTCTTAGTTCGACAGTTTCCTCTAAAGCAATATTACAAAGGTAAAATCAGAAGTATCGAAGGACGACAAGAGGGAAAGAAGAAAATAAGCAACTGACTCCTGACTGCATCGTCTGAAACTCCACCGTCATAATATACGTAATGCAACTTACTAGTTGGTTGAACACTCTCGCCATACTGCAAACATTCCTTCTTTACATCCAGAAGGGGGATTTCTATATCTATATACGAGATTTCACCAGCGCCTTCTTCCTGGGACCCTGGTTCCGTCTTGATGGAACCACTCTCTGGGTTTGGAAGATCCATTATAATACTGTTATGTGATATTTATCGGTCTCAGCTCAAAATAAAGTAAAAACTGTAACAAAACATTAATCAATTGGTCCAATTTAATTGTGTATAATGTCCTTACAAAAAGGGAGCTGGAAACAGTTGACAGATTTTATTTTTATTATTATTGTACAACAAAATAATTCCAATTGCAGTACAATTTAGTTACCCTATCAGCATTTAGGCAAGTGACTCTTCAATCATATTTTTAAGGCATATAAAAAACAGTAACTTACATCCAAATGGTTTGCAATTTCATTTAACAGCACCACTCCCCTCGTCATGCTATGCTTTGCTAAGACATCTGTTCTACCGTTCGGTACTTTAAATAAGTCATGATGTCGATTTCTGAAATCATAGCATCCCAAGAGAAATGGGCTATCGATGAAATTGTTCCAAATTTTGAAAGACTGAGTAGCAAGGCTTGCTTTCCGTCTAGTTTCTAGACCCACAGAATCAGTTTCCTCAAGTAAGTCAATATGGTGCATGAACCTTGGATAGGTTCCATGCTTCCGCATATAAACATACCTGAGGAATTTCTTCTGGATTTGCTCTAACATATCAATGTACTTCTGGTGGTACGGTGCCCAAACATCGCTCGCGTACTCCAGCTTGCTTCTCAATATGCCATCGAATAACGCTAGCATAGCTTCTTGGTTATCAAACTGCTTACCAGTCCTGATGATGAACCGAATAAGTTTGTAGCAAGACTGAGTGAGCCGCGATATATGGCAAGAAAATGTCAGTTCGGGATCAAAGACGACACCGAGATCCTTCACGGATGAAAAAAAACTTACACCGTTAGCGGTTTTAGGGCCCTTGATATGTTTTTTCGGCTCAATTAAGTAATACCTGCGTCGACTGCGATACGTTCCCGATTCCCTGTTTAATATGTCCTTCAACATTTGACCATAAGTAACCTAAACTCACCTCACGCATTATTGACATTGCGAGACCAGCATCACCCTTATTATGTTCTTGCTACATCATTTCCTTCAATACTAGACCATAAACGATTCATTTTGTTCTAATTATAAAATATTTTAAACTGTTCAATCATCATAAATCATGTAAAGGAGAAATTACCCCCATAACTGGTATACTTTAAGGATTACTACCCATTCCTTTACTAACATCAGTGTACTATACCATGGTGCATTCACACCTTTCCAATCTTTGCTGTATCTGGGGCTTTCCCTCAAAGAAATTGGTAGCTTATCTGCAGGTGGTTCAAAACCGAGCTCTCAGAAATGTTTTTAGATTTTCATGGGACACTCATATCAGAGACATTTATTCAATTACCAGTATTCTTCCAATCACAGTCCTTCCTAAACATGAAATCACAAGCTCCATCCTACAAAATACTCAACAATCAACTCACACTAACATCAAGCCACTTTACAATCAAGACAACCACATAGACAATACAAATAGCAATATAATTCGCGAACCTCAAACACACCCTACAAAATATGGAATAAAATCTCTGAACTATGCTGCCTACGCACTATGTAATTCGCTTCCAGATATGTACAAGGGAGTCCAGCAAAATAAATAAAAAATCATAGTAATGCTTTAAAATAATATTTTTAAGTATGATTAAAGATGAAACTATGTGATTTTCTCATCATGTTCTATTCTGTCTGTTTTTTTTTCACTTCCTTTCTTTTCCATGGATCTGAATTCATCCATATTTTTATAACCTTGTTCTTTTTTAAGTAAAACTTCTTTACGCACGCTCGACTCGGGGGGGTCAGCTGGCGAATGAGTTACGAAAAGTGGTGATTTTTACGAAAAATGTCATGCGAACGGTGATCGATGGCTAGGCGAACGGTCGGGCCTTAACGCACGCTTGACTTGGGAAGTGATAGTGATAAGGATGAAAAGGATGGTCACCCCAATGTCGTAGGTCACCCCAAGGTCGTAGGTCACCCCAAGTCCGTAGGTCACCCCAAGGTCGTAGGTCACCCCAAGGTCGTAGGTCACCCCAAGGTCGTAGGTCACCCCAAGGTAGAAGGTCACCCCATGGTCATATTTCACGCCAATGTCTTATGTCACCCCAAGGTCACCGTTTAGTAACTAACGTATTTAGTCGTGTGGTCTAAAGCACACTCGTTTTTTTCTTTATTTATTGTCTATTGTTTATTTGTTTCTACTCAACCTGTCTTTTACTTTTCGTCTATGCCGTAAATATGTGAAACTTATATTCTTAATACTGATAAAAAATTTGTAAAATTGTTACTATTTCCTCCCACCTATTAATTGTAAGTTCCTCCTATCCTTAAATGAGTTCTATAACTCATCGAGATTGCCTTAGCAAGAAATAAAAACAATGCAAAAATTTAAATTAATTTTTACTGACACAAAATTAATAAAATCAATAAATTAATAAACTAATTTAAAACCAATCAATAAACATGTAAATAGTACTAACACACTTTCAATAAACATGCACTAATAATTAAGGAGTTACGGTCAATGACGTTACATATTATTAGACGAGGGGTAGAAATCTCAAAGTGGGAAAACAAGAACAAGACAATTGTAACGATCTCGATATCTAGTACTTTAGTACTAAACTGCTACGCAACAAGTAAGGTTGCGTCTTACCAGTAAGTAAATTGCATTTTAAAAAGTGTCAAAATGCCCTCCTGTGTGATGAGAAAATGTTTCAATTACCCGGCAAATAATAGTAAAGGCGAATGAATAACATTTCATTTGTAAGTACACGCAAATTACTTAATATTATCGATTATTAAAAATTTTACAATTAATTTTCATGTTTCCCGCTCGCGGTTTTAAACGTCATAGAAAATTCAAGTCCTACTAAAGTAAAGGTTCTGGACGCGCGACAGCCAAATTTCTGTTGCTAAGTAAACTTCACTGTTTTAAAGTAGACTGATCAGTTCACTCTGTTTATCTGTTTGCTTGCGGTAAAACAACACATAAATCAGTAGTTCTAACAAGTATTGATGACAATCTCCACCATTTGAAAACTGTCGTTGCCCTATTAATTGTATTTGTTGTATAGCTCGACATATCAAACTCCGACAGGCAGCCGGACCTTTTATTCTAGTGGGCCTTAAGAAAAGGAGACAGCGAACATTCCATTAAAAACTGACAAGCAATACGCCGCCCGCTCATATATATATCCATGGCATTCATACACACGCATTATTTGATTGTCTATCTTTATCACACAGGAATAAACTTTTGAATTAAGAAATTATACTGAAAATCCGCTGAAAACAAAAGAGTGTTCCTTACTTTCCACATTATATTGTGAGTATATTTATATAACGTCATTAGTTACGGTCTTACTTAGTCAATGTAGCAAGAAGTACCTTTGTACAGGGCGGATAATTATATTCCAGTGTTGAAGAAACGTCACTACAAAAAAAACTTCACAATGAAAACGCAATGGTTATCGATACAGTCGCAAATAGCGTAAATTTATTGTGTATTTTATTACTTTAGAAAGGCGGAGCAACAATCACTGCGTTGTAAAATTTTAGAAGCAAATTAGCAAACGACGGAGAATATTGACATGTCCATAGACAATTGAATATTAAAGAAAGTTGTCACAAAAGTAAGCACCGGAGACATGAAAAAGGTCCTACAGTCAGTGGGAGTATGGCATCCCCAATCAGGGAATAATATATTGTTTTAATGCCCGCGCATTATGGCGGGTTCAGACTTAAACTATTAAATTAATTAAAATTATGGAAGAAATATTGAAAAAATTACTGATTTAAGAAACGACACATTTATTTTATTACTACAACGGCAGGTGTTAATTTTTAACCTAGTGTTTATCTTAAAACTACTTAATTAATTAGTTCTTAAAATTAGAATGTCTTTTTAATAAATTCTACGGTAAAAGTTGTAACGTAATAGGCCACTTGCATCACATTTAAAAAAAAAAAATTCCGGTTTAGGCAAATATTCTAAAACATTCTGTATTTTTTTTTTTTAATCGTATTTTTGAAACCCTGGGGATTTTTTGAAAATTTCAAACCGAAAAATCAGACCATTTTTTATAAACCGGAAAGACGGGACGTAATTTTATAGGTGTGAAAAAACGATAATTACATAGCCGAAAATCATTTAAAAAAAGAACGTTTTCCACACGAATGGCACAGGAGAATAACGAGGCATACCAAAAATATTACATCTCATAAATATTTTTTTCCTTGATCCATCTTATTGATCATAAATCATTATAATGTACAGCGTCTATATTACTAAATTCAATGTAATATACTTGAACTTGTAAATTGTAATAATTATAAGAATATTATAAAATTTTATTTTGTTAAAATCAGCACCATAATCATTATACCTCTAAAACATGTACCGACATCATCTTCACGTTCTGAAGAGAACCCCGTAGATCATTAAAAGTACGGGGTTCTCTTCAGAGCATCTGTCAAAAAGTGAAACCAAATGATAAGTTCGCAGAGAACAAACAATAAATCTAGTGAACGAATTCAAAAATTCGCCTGAAATCAAAGTGATGCCATATAAAAAATAAATCAGTGTGGAATTTTATAAAATTAATAGGAACATTTTCGGCGACGGGATATTTTCATGTAGTGACGTCACGAGCCCAAATAATGGATTTATTTATTTAAAAATAAAAAAAAACTGTACATTTCTAAAAATTTTTACTAAAAATTTTCGTAATCTTAGTAAAAAAATCTATCCACACGATTTTTTCCAAGTCGTTATGAAGTCCATGCAAGTGGCCTATATGGTGCTTATTCAGTCAGTACTTGCTCAGAATGATTAGTATTATTAATTTCGGCGTGCCGTTGGAACGACTGAGAACAAATTCAAGTTGCCTAAACGTTTCTCGATAGTTTTTTTTTTTAAAGAAAAAACTGTTATAATGGCGAAGTCATGACAGATCAATGAATTTGTCGGAAGTTTGATTTGTAAGGAGTTTTGATACTCGAAAATGATTGTGTAAATTTGCAATATTATGCGACTACACCTACAAATGAGTGCTGCGAAGAAATATTGCTCCCTCGTAATGACGCGGCAAACAACCCGCTAGAGAAAAAACCATCGGGATTTACTGATCACAGCTTGATAAATTGATGTTTTTGTCGGGCGTGTTTACAGCCACGTACAATCCAATATCACCATGGACAACTTTGATGAAGATTGCAGGCGCTTCTTAAATGACATCAACAGTCTAGAACTGCGGGTTATATCCTTTCAATGTTCAGAGCTGGCCATCGGACGCATTGTGATCAGCAGGCCTCTGTGGGTGGACTGGAATCTCGGCTGCTTCACGGTGTCATGGGCTTGCGAAGCGGCAGCTCTGGGGCTCTTCTCCAGCTATCTGGAGCCCTTGTCGCTGAGGTTGGAAGAGGTGCGCCATATTAACTATCGCAAGCTACGAATGATCATTTGGAGTGGATTCTACTAAAATAACTTAATTATATATATCTCTCTCTCTCTCTCTCTCTCTCTCTCTCTCTCTCTCTCTCTCTCTCTCTCTCTCTCTCTCTCTCTCTCTCTCTCTCTCTCTCTCTCTCTCTCTCTCTCTCTCTCTCTCTCTCTCTCTCTTTCTTTTTATCCCACACAGGACCCTGAAATGATGATGAGAGCTCATGCATCCGGAATTTCTTTGCTAACAGATCAAAGATACGTGTCAAAGTATTTATGTAATTGTTCAGAGTCTGATTACTTCGCCGGTTAAAACAAATAAAATGTTCAGTCACTTCCCTTCTTTACGATTATCGTCTTGTGCTCCTCATACAACTGATCATCCAATATGGACCACTGGCACCTTAACTTAATTTACTGATGCGTCGTGAAAGATAAGATACGGTCTCTTGAACTGAACTCCGAAGGGTGGATTTAGTATATAGTGGTTTAGTACCCTGCCCAAAATCCAAGGGGTGGACTCAGCAAATTGCACAATTTCACGAGTCGGCAATTTGCACAATTTTTCACAGGTGCTGAGATCTGAGTCTCAACACACACTCCTTGCTTCATTCGCATTCATAAATCGTCTCATGTTTGCTTTGCGGTGCACAGTTTCGGAGGAAAGGTACTGCGGGTAAGAGATACTTTCAAACGTGCGCTCTTTAAAATGATTTGTCGGTACAATCCTGATATTCTGTATCTTGGCGTACTCCAACTTTATTTAAATATTTGATTCACTTGATCATGTCATTACTTCCTTGGCTTTTCCTTACTTGTTCCACAATTCACTTCGTATCATATCATATCTTTTTATTTCCCTTACTAAATAAGTGCACCTTTTTTTCCTGAAATTGGAAATAATAATTATTTTAATCGGCCGTATATTCCTTCCGAATCTCCACAATTTTAAAATGTCTTACCTATAATATACCTACATGGTTTTACGACACGTACTATTTTTCTTGAGGTGTCTCGTCGTAGAGTCTCGATGGTCGCTCCGTAGGGCGGAGAGCCAGCTTCCTGTTCGGAAACTTGGCGGTGACCCCGTGGAATTTTCCTGGTCGGGAAATTCACGCAAGAGCCTTGATGGCTCCTGCGGGGGAAGGCAAATCGTGACTCTCGATTAGGGAGATTGCGCGAGGTCGTGAGCATTCCGACGGTGGCGGAGCGGGGCATCGCCTCGTCGGCTGCCAAAACGGTGACTGCATAAATATACAAACCACCCACGGTGACTGACTTCGTAGTGAAATCCTTGAATCTTCCTGCTTAACCCCTGGCGTATGATCGTAGAAGTATTTTGGTTCCTCATTCGTCCACTTCTTGAGAAGGCAACGGGTCCTTGGCGCTGTCGTCAATAGGCCACTTGCATAGATTTCATAACGACTTGGAAAAAATCGTGTTGATAGATTTTTTTACTAAGATTACGAAAATGTTAATAAAAACTTTTAGAAATGTACAGTTTTCTTTATTTTTAAATAAATAAATCCATTATTTGGGCTCGTGTCGTCACTACATGAAAATGTCCCGTCTCCGAAAATGTTCCTATTAATTTTATAAAATTCCACACTGATTTATTTTTTTTATGTGGCATCACTTTGATTTCAGGCGAATTTTTGAATATGACATTTAACGTTCACTAGCTTTATTATTTGTTCTCTGCGAACGTATCATTTGGTTTGATTTTTTGACAGATGTAATGAAGAGAACCCCGTACATTTTACGTTTTCCGTACGTGTTTTAGAGGTATAATGATAATGGTGCGGATTTTAACAAAATTAAATTTTATAATATTCTTATTATTATTATAATTTACAAGTACCTACAAGTATATTACATTTGATTTAGTAAAATAGACCTTGAACATTAAAATGATTTATGATCAATAAGATGGATCAAGGAAAAAAAATATTTATGAGATTTAATATCTTTTGGTATGCCTCGTTATTCTCCTGCGTCATTCGTGTGGAAAACGTTCTTTTTTTTAAATGATTTTCGACTATATAATTATCGTTTTTTCGCACCTATAAAATTATGTCCCGTCTTTCCGGTTTATAAAAAATGGTCTGATTTTTCGGATTGAAATTTTCAAAAAATCGCCAGGGTTTCAAAAATACGATTAAAAAAAAAATGCAGAATGTCTAATATTTTCCTAAACCGGAATATTTTTTTAAATTTGATGCAAGTGGCCTATTATAACGCTAGGTGGTGTTACGATGCCCGTTTGCCCGACACAATACATGATTACATGATTACTTAATTCTTATTTGAAAATTCTTTCGTCGTCATTGCCAGCCTGTCGTTGTGGGGCAAACGCCAAAATAAAGGCTTATTGCTTTTGTCCGGCCTCTCAATGGTTTGGGTTTGCGTTTTCTTAGTTTGTGTGTCCCTGCTGACAAAATTTTCTAGCTTTCCAAATTTTATTACGGTCCCTTCCGCTGTGGCGTAAAACTGAATTTTTGAGTTCATTATTCCTTGCTTTCTAAAATTATATGATTAACCTTCGTTTCCTTAACTAACTTTACATCTACTCGCCACAAGCCTGCTACCGATTGTAGAAAATATTGCACATCTTTTTCAATTCTGTGAATTCTAGGCATTAAAAATACCTAAAGGTACATCAGTGTGGCTGAAGGAAGTTTGGAATGGAAGGATATGGACTGGGTCCAGGACCTAGGTGGACCACTAATTAAAATTGCTAAACATAATGATTTTATATATTTTTGTTTCTATTATTATCAAAATTACCAACCTACTTTTTACTTGTATCTATTATTATCAGGGCTGGGCAAAATACATGCTTCGCTGTAATTGAAATACAAATTACAAAATACTTTTTCGCATGTATTTAAAATACGAAATACAAAATACTTTCTAGTCGTGTATTTGAAATACAAAATACAGTATTTTAACCATTTTTTTCTTTCAAATACAAAATACAAATTACAAAATACAAAATACATTTGGTTTTGGTAGAACCTTTGGTTGCAATAAATTGTCGTAAATGCCGGGTGCGTTTCCATCGAAGCAATGTTGAGCAGAGTGAAACAGAGACGTGCAAAAATTGACCAATCATATTGCTCAAAACTCAAAAGACACACCTCATCTCCGCTTCACTTGTAAAATTTGTGGTAAAGGACTCAGATGTTAGATAATATAATAATAATATGAATGTCGTGTAATAATAATATATTATTATTATACAACGACATTTGTTTTGTGTTATTTCTAGTGACCGATCGAAGGTTCGGTTTCGGTTTCGGCAAGGTTCGGTAAAAAAATCTAGTTTCGCCATCAGTTTCGGTTTCGGCCTTCATTCCGGCCTTCGGCCGCACCGAAACTCTGCATTCGTGAATTATCGCGTGCCGTTTGACTGACTTCCGGTGAGTTTGTGGCTCGTGTGTCATCCACCATCATCAACTGAGTTCGCCGGCCGGTCCGGCGTGCTTGTATTGTGAGTTTATGTGATCACAAACTTCAATTATTTTTATTTAAGTATTTCATTTAACAAGTGTAAATAAAAATTAAAATCTAGTCTCCTTCAACGGAAGCAATCTTCCGAACAGTCCCTCCTTTGATGTGCTTGGTGTAAGGCCCTCCGTTCATGGAGATACTTACAATCTACGTAATTGTGACGAAACAACAAGTACCCTGCTGCTATACTACTTTTTAATGCTAGTCTCCGTACACGGCGCTATCCGAAATATACTGAACTTGATCATTTTTCACGTGCAGCCGTGGAGTTAACACGCTGTCAAGCGATGTCATATGACTTTTTATCCAATATCAATCAATGCCATCTCCACTAAATCCTTTCTTACGTATTCTGGTAAAGTATAGTTATATAAACATGCATTTTTTCCACTTCCAGAACAAATCTAACATTACTTTCATGTTCCGACGTCATTTCTGTCAAACGTTAAATGAATAAGTATCAGTCACAAATGATGCGACGCGTCGCGTGCGATCAGCACTGTCGGTATCGTGATACTGATTGGAAACCGACAGCCGGGCACCAGCAAAATCGTACGAGGGGTACTTACGATCGGCGCGAATAATACGCGCACGAAGATCAAGTATCTTGTAAGTATCTCCGTGAACGGAGGCAGTAACTCTAAGTGACCAGCTCAGGTATGGGGACTCCATCGAAGCCAGAGTTTTAGACTCTCAGAAACTGGGCGTACTGTACAGGACCCGCAGATACTTTAATAGTACACAACTGCTAACACTGTACAAATCGCAACTGCGCCCACTATTGAATTTGGCAGCCACCTCTGGTCTGGAGCCCCAAAATACCTTTAAAAAAAAAAAAAAACCCTCGACTCTGTGCAGAAACCGGTGGTCCAATTGATAGATTCTCCTAACACAAACGGATTGCGATCTTTAGAGCATAGGCGTCAGGTGGGAATCTGTCCTTGTTCTACCGGTAATACAATGGAAGATACTCTGAGGAAATAGCGCCATTGATCCTCTCGGCACCAGTGCATAGTCGGCGAACATGCCAACCATGCGCCCAACATATGTACACGGTTGACATTAGTCACATGAGAACGGGTCGTTTCTATGACTCATTCTTGAGTTCAACAGCTCGGCTGTGGAACGTTTTGCCGGCCTCTATGTTTCCTCCCTCCTACAACACGGGTCTCTTCAAGACCATTTACTCCTTCCTTTCCCCAAAAAGACCCTCCATACAGCATCTTCAAAGATGACATACGCCCTGAGGGAAATTATTTTCCTCGGGGCCTCTCGTGTGGAGTTAATGTAAAAAAATGTTATGATTGTAAACGCAATTAAAATTATAATACTCAATTTATGAGGTCCTTACTTTATAGTGAATACAATTGTAAAAAATAAGCCGAATTTCAGTAAACAATAGATTTTTAACATGTCTAAAAAAGTTTCGGTTTCGGTTTCGGCCGAAACTGAGACAGATATCGAATATTCGGTTTCGTTTTCGGTAGAAAATCCTGTTTCGGTCGGACACTAGTTATTTCACTTCAAGTGCGCTCTACTGTAATTAACTTAAAAATAATCTAGTATTCAGTCAAATTATTCCTATAGTGCTTGATCTAATACTATGACACAAAAAAGTACAATACAAAGCAATGACAAGCATTATATAATATGATACAAATATGATAGAAAATGTACAATAACAGTGCTGTTATAGCACAGGACGTGTTGCCAACTCTAAATATTAACATACATAACATATAGCTCTGGATTCTAGCGTTTTTAGTCTACGTATTATCTATGTCAGTTTATTTTTCATTATCATTATTAAGATCGCTAAATGTATTTGAAAATGTATTTTGAAGCCATAAGTATTTGAAATACAAATTACAAAATACCTCAGCCCCAGGTAATTGAAATACCAATTACAAAATACATTTTTAGGAAGTAATTGAAATACAAATACAAAATACGTATTTGTATTTCAAATACGTATTTCAATTACATGTATTTCAAATACTGCCCAGCCCTGATTATTATCAACATTAAATTATAATTTCTTGTGACTTGACCACGACTATGTGACCACCCCCCCCCCCCCCCTGGCACCAAAGCTGCATCCGCCCTTGGATATGGGAAAGAGGAATGTTCGAAACTTCTACTTTTGCTAATAATACAAGCTAGCAGATAAATATTTATGCTGCTAGGCCCCGCGGGCGGTTATTGTCATATAATGATAACTAGCGGGTAATGGTTTTAACTAGGTGATAAATGGTTTAGGAACGCCCAAGGGATAAACAAACAAGCAAGGAAACATTCTTACATTAATTTTTATTCAATATATATTCAACCCAAAAAATATTCGATGAATTCAAAGTATTACCCCTACATAAAATTTATCAAAAAACTGCATTACTTCAAATCCACAAAGATAAACTAACAACAAAGTCATTTAGCACCAGACCGAGAATCTTAGGACAAATAATAATCCCTAAACTTAATACAACAACAGCCCAACATCATTACACATACTCAGCCATAAAATCCTTTAACGAACTCTTTAAATAAATACAATCCGAAAGGAATTATGAAATTTTTAAACAAAAACTTAAAAAACATTTTACCATTACTTAACTAGTTTTAGGTATGTATTACGATGTGCCAACTTATATTTTCCACTGTGAACAAAAATGCCAACTAATATTTTTTCTATGTATAACAACTGTCAAGTATGTATAGTACTGTCAATCTGATAGTGCTCCCTCCCTAAACACGAGAATTTCTCAATTAGGGAGGTATTGTTACCACCAATATCATATATTATATGTAGTAATTTGAAATTATTATTGATCCCGGTGAAATAGGGCAACTTTGAAATTGATGCTTCAATACCTATTAACGTAAACGTCGTTAACTAACCATCTATTTTAACAGACATCCATGGCCTAGCTGTCAAAAGAGCAAGACGCTTTGCAGTCCGATTTGTTGTAAACTAATAATCTGCAATTCCAAGTGATTATTGAAAAGCTACCTGTGAGTAATTAGCTAACGTGAGTACCCAATAGTTATTGTCGTATTATTCGTAGAGTTATTTCATTCGTATTTCAATACTCGTTTATTAAAATGTCAATAAAATGTTTTATTCGGTAGCCACTAATGTTGAAATATTTATGGAACATATTCCAATAAATTGTTTTGTTTATTTTTAAGTTATCGTAAGAGTAAAAACAAAATCGATCAAAGTAGCACTATTTCACGGTATTACTACTATTTTCTGTTTTAATGTAATGCAATTATTTCATTAAAACTAACTTATTAACTTATTACTTATTACAATCGAAACATTACGAATTGATGAAATACGAATCAATAAAAATAACAACCACGAGAACTGTCTGATGCTTATTTTTGGGATAATTTTCTTGTATTTGCAGTTGGTTATGAATAGGTAAATATTTCCCTATCGAGTCCACGCTCAAAACACACTTTAAAAAATTAAAACAAATTGTACTATTTAGATTACAGTTAGTAATAAGTAATTCAGTAACCGGAATTGAAAAATATTGCATTTTAATGGTTATTTTGTTATCTTTAAAAACGCGAAATGTTATTTCTCAAGGAACGCCATGTTGTTAATTACGACGGCAAACGTCTAGCGTGATTTTTCGTGTTTATGAAACAGAACAAATTCGTATGTTGTTATGCGAACAACATACGCATTTTTTATCATTTCCGAAGATTGCAATTTTAATTTTATTTATTTATTTTAATTTATTTATTGTTTCTTTACACTGTAGGTAAAAATGTTTACAATACAATTTGTTACCTCACTAGGACAAGCCTGTGTTGAGGTTAACAATAATTATACAAGTTAACAAAATAACACAAAATTATACAGATTTTGAAAGAACAATATTGTTGTATTTCTTACAGATTGAGATTATGGGTACCCACTAAACTGATGGTGCTAGGTAGTACATTAATGTAGACTTTTAGGGTGACCATAGTTTTGAGATCTGATTCAAAATAAAATAAAATAAAGTATTTTTTTGTTTTATTATTATTGTATTCGTACTTATTATTGTCTAACTGCCAGAAATGATTTTTTCTTTTAAAAATGCGTATTTCATCGTCGTTATTAACATGGCGGTCCTTGAAAAATGACATTTCGCGTTTTTTAAATTTAAAAAAAAAACATTAAAACGCAATTTTTTTTATTTCCGGCTACTAAATTACTTATTACTAACCATTATCTACCTAGTACAATTTGTTTTAATTTTTTAAAGTGTGTTTTGAGCGTGGACTAGATTGGGAAATATTTACCCTAAAATTTCTTTGGCCAAAAGTTGTTTTAGCAAAAGCGATAATTAAGGGATTACGCCCTTTGGTTCCAGTATCTCGAGCAGTTTTGACATTGTCAAAGGTAGTTCTGTCTTTGAAGTGGTATGCTATTATGTTTTGGTCATAAAGTTGCAACGCGGTGATTATTGTTCCGCCTTTCTAAAGTAATCTATCTATCTATCTCTATCTATCTATCTATCTTTATCTTTATATAAATAAAAATGAATCGCCGAAATGTATGTACGCGCATAACTTCCGAACGACTGCACCAAATTGTATAATTCTTTTTTTGTTGTGTTCGTTATGGTCCGGACAAGGTTTGTATAAAACTACTGGTGAGCTCTGGCATTACGAAATTTGTATAAAAAATTGCAATAGGTGGCACGCGAGCTGTTTGAAAACTGAATGTACCGGGACTGAATGAATGGAACCCCACTTCCCTCGGGACGAGGGAAGTGGGGAGAGGCAAAGCGGTGTGGGAACGCGAGAGGGGGAAGGGGACGCGGGAGAGGAAGGGGAGGCGGAAGGGGAACGGGGAACGGGACGAATGGGAAAGGACACACAGAGAGAAACAATTTCTTTATTGAATTGCATAGCAACGCATGCCGGGAATCAGCTAGTATTAAATAAACTACAAAATAATTGTGTTAAATTTATACAACTTTAGACTATTTCAATAATCATTACATTTTTATAGTAAATTTTTTTTATAATTCGAGCTTCTACTTTTCTAGTGACTTTTCTTCAACGCTTCGAAATTGACCGTTGCGCTTCGCTTTGCACGTGAGTAGTCTCTTGCTATACTGATTAAGTAAAAGTTTAGTTCAATTTTTTATAAGAAAAACTCTCTTTTATAACTTTTGAAGGTTATTCCCGTCAATGTGATATATCATTGAAGAAGAAGATAACAATAATAATCAAAACGAAAATATGAAAAAGAACAAGACAAATAAAGATAATGGTCGCAACTGTGACTCGAACCCACACCTCTCGTCTAACCGACGCGTTAACCAATTTCGCTATTGCTACCTTCTGTCAAACCGTCATAATTTTCAATCTCATATTAAAAAATTTATAAATTAACAATATTATCTTAACTAATTATTTTTCCATACAGCAACTAAACTTTTTTATTTTAAAACAATCATTCTTATAAATTGGTTTGTATCCTGGATAGCGTCTCGGATAAATGTATCCGAATTTATTCTTATGGAACTATTGATTTTTTATACAAGTCTAAATGAATATTCAATTTTTTATAAGAAAAACTCTCTTTTATAACTATTGAAGGTTATTCCCATCAATGTAATATATCATTGTAGAAGAAGATAACAATAATAATCTAAACGAAAATATGAAAGAGAACAAGACACAGAAAAACAGAAAAAAGACAATGGTCGCAACTGGGACTCGAACCCAGACCTCTCGTATATATGGAATAATAATTAGTTGAAGATAATATTGTTTATTCTAAAATATGAGATTGACAATTATTTATTTATTTGTTTCAACGCCATAAAATGGCTATTACGATCAGGTGATACATGATACACAGTGGTACATAGGAGGGTAATTACAATGATAATAATGTACCTACATTAAACAAAGTACATATGTATGATAACAACTAGTATTTAGTTATAGGATACAAATATGTTTTACAACAAAAAAAAAGAATATGAGCTCGTATAAAGTATTCACATTTTTATGCAGAATAAACATAAGTAAATAAAGGTGAATTCTTAGAAAAATTCTCAACATCAAGTAGGTATTAAATACGTACTTTACTTTTATTTGTACATATTTATTTATTTATTTATTTACGCCTATTTAGGCTTTTACATACATATATATATAACAATATTAACAAAATTATACTGGTAAATAGTGCAGGAAACTACTGTTTAAAACACTTGCACAAAAATAAATACAAAGTAAAAATATTAGGTATTGAATTTAAACCACACAGTATATAGGTACAAAATATAATAAATCTGAAATAGTTTTTTTTTTCTTTCAGCCGACAAAATACTGCCAATGAATTAGACATTTTAATAGCTTTATCAAAGTATTATTCCCTTATGTGATGAAAAAAACTTCAATAAGGTGCGCTTATATAATAAAATTGATGTACTAAAGATATCAACAACTTCAGAGTATTTGTTTCCAAGCTGTTGAATCCGTCGCATAGGAGTAAAATATTGACTTGTTGACTTAGAATTGCTACAATAATATGGTAGGTACTGTCTTGTGACTGACCTGCCTGGAGTGTGAAAAGAGATTTCATATAATAAATCAGGGGTATCAAACATTGAATTAATGATTTTATACAAACAGGTTAAATCGGAAATGATTCTACGATCAGATAATTTTAATAAATTTAATGAAGAAAGTACGTTATCGTAATTTAGGCATTCACTAGAAATGCCCATTTTAAAATTCACTTATCTTAAAAATTGAATTGAATGAACCTCATAATTTGGGGACCAAACCGTGGAATTGTATTCTAAATGACTCGTTACGAGTGACATATATAATGTTTTTACAGTATTGACATTATTGAAATCACTAGATACCCTTAAAATAAATCCCAACATTTTCAAAGCTTTATTGGTTATTATTTCTATATGCTTGATAAAGTTGAGTTGTTGGATTGTTGGATTCTAGGAATTGGCTAAAATGGAGTAACTTAGTAATGATATTATTGTTACCTTCAGTTGAAATTACTGAAGTTTGAAATGACCACAGGTACTGCTAATTAGTTATGCTTTTCAGGGCTGCCAGTTAGAGAATCAATATTAAATCTTTGGTTTAAAAATTATAATTTTGAAAAAAATTATACATTATTAGATATCACTTAACTAGTCTGTCTGATAGTTAATATAAATGAAGCAAGCAGTTTGGAATCTATATTATGACGGTTTGACAGAAGGTAACAATAGCGAAATTGGTTAACGCGCACGTCCGGTTAGACGAGAGGTCTGGGTTCGAGTCCCAGTTACGACAATTGTCTTTTTTCTGTTTTTCTGTGTCTTGTTTTTTATTTTTTATTGTTTTTATTTCTTGCTATAGCAATCCCAATGAGTTACAGAACTCATTTTAGGACAGGATGAACATACAAATCATGGGTGGGAGGAAATAGTTAAAATTTTACATAGGAATTTGGATATTAAAATATAAGATTCACATACAATATAGAAGAAAAATAAAAGACAGGTTGAGTAGAATAAAGAGCAATGGAAAACAATTAAAGGAAAAGGGAACAAGGTTATACAGATATGGATGATTACAACTTAATGGAAAAGAAAAGAAGAGAAAAGAAACAAGACAATTGAACATGACAAGAAAATTACAAAGTTTCATCCTTATAAATACTTAAAAAAATATTCTTTTAAAGCATTACTCTGATTTTTTTATTTTGCTGAATTCCCTTGTACATATCTGGTAGCGAATTATATAGTGTATAGGCAACATAGTTCAGAGATTTTATCCCATATTTTGTAGTGTGTGTTTGAGGTATGCGGATTTTATTGCTATTTCGAGTATTGTGAGTGTGGATGTCTTGATTGTAAAGTGGCTTGATGTTAGTGTGAGTTGATTGTTGCGTAATTTGTAGGATGGTGCTTGTGATTTCATGTTTAGGAAGGACTGTGATTGGAAGAATACCGGAAACTGAATAGATGTCTCTGACATGGGTGACCCATGGAAGTCCAAAAACATTTCTGGGAGCTCGGTTTTGAACCACCTGCAGATCAGCTATCAATTTCTTTGAGGCAAATCCCCAGATACAGCAGAGATAAGAAAGGTGTGAATGTACCATGGCGTAGTACACTGATGTTAATAAAGGTACGGGTAGTAATCCTTGGAGTCTATAAAGTACACCAGTTATGGGTGTAATCAGTGGCGGCTCGAGCACTTCTTTAGTGGTGGGGATCGACATTTTTTACGTACTGTACCTTAATCTCGAGCGGCGACGGCCGGCATAGTGCAGCGGTAAGGCGCTTGACTCGCATTCCGAAGGTCACGGGATCGAATCCCGGCGTGGCAAATAAATTTTATTTGATTAATTTGTGTAATTCACAATTTATTCTTTTAAAATAATATATGTATAGTATATTTGCGGCACGTTCCAGAGTGGAAGATACTCTCAGTATCGCCATGGTGTAAGACCGCCATTAAGAATTGAAACGTTGCTTGAAATGGCTTCTGCCGTGTTTGGTGACCAGATCTGAATAGCCAGGTACTTCCCCACCTTCCTCTTCCCTATCTCCTTCCCCTCCTCACTGCCTTCAGCCTCACAACATACCCCAATTGGGGATGCCATAGTCCCACTGGCTCCAGACGGTAGCAGTTGGGACTCTTGTGCGGTATTCATGTAAAAAAAAAATCTCACCACCCGTAGAATATAATATAAAATTTCTCAAAAAAAAAATAATGGTCTAATCATGCTAGTCGGATATCTAAACAAAAATAATATAAAATGTCTATAGATATATGCCAATTTACAATATAGTATAATAAAATAATAATTTATCTATAATATAGTATAATAAAAAAAATTACAAAAGATTTTTTAAATATTTATATTGAGGGATCAGTAGGATTTATAGGTTCAATTAGAAATGCCACAGAGCCGAACCCTCTGATATGAAAATATCTGGAGTCGGTGAATTATATTCCCATTTGGTCTCTAGTAGGTTGACATGTTCTTGTATTGTTTTGTATTTATAATACTTATATAGTGCAATTACATAACGTGGATTCACTAGATGATCATTTGGGGAATTTTTCCTTCCTTTTTTTTTTTTTTTTTTTTTTTTTTTTTTTTTTTTTTTTTTTTTTTTTTTTTTTTTTGGGGGGAAAATTTAACCCGGACATTTAAATCTGGTGCGTAAAATTTATCTTGCCCGTAACTTCGCAAACGAATGGTTCTGTGGGGATCCAAAGAATTGTCCCCGCTGGTATTTGAATTCACATACGACTGCGCATGCGCAGTTGCATAGGACCGCGAAACAACGCAAGGAAAGTATGGGGATAGTTAGGATCGTCCCCCAAGTGCGCATTAGATTCTGCGCACTGAGAAATAGACCCGCTGTTTTGTGCGCCGTACATTGTTCGCTGTACGCGCGTAGGGTCTGTCTTATTAAAATAATCCGGAATAATTATTTGTATTTTATTTCTGCAAACGTTAATTTAATTACTTTTATGTTTAAAGAATTCATTCATTTTGGTAAAGACTGTTATTTTCCTTTAGTAGGTTTTGAGTGTAACTGGCGGGGACCGTCCCCATTGTAAAATTATCTATAAAAGGTATGTTTACATAACATTATTCGATGCCTGTCTCACTAGGGAATACCTGTGTTGAGACAGGCGTAGAGGTACATAAATGAGTGTCATACATAAGAATATTTAATTACAACATGAGAATATTTAAGGTAAGATACATACTGATTTATACAATTCAAACAGAAAGATGATTAAGATTGAGGGTTAATATCATAAAGAGAGCATTATATAGGTGAAGGAAGAGATGAATAAAGTAGTAAATCCTTTCGAGTCTATATAGGAAGTTATATTATACATATAGGATTTTACTATTTTAAGTTCTTTAATAAGGGTAAGGACATACGTGAGATGGTAATTCTGTCTATGTGTACTCTATTTTACAGATGTTAGCAGTAGTGTGGCGTCCAATACTTATAATCCATTTCTTTAAATCTTGTTTGTATTTGGTCTTTGATTCGGTTTGTCTAATCGTGGCTGGAAGTGTATTGTATAGTTTGCAAGCTATGTATTTGAAGTGTTTTTGTCCAAAGGTGGTTTTAGAAAAGGGAGTTTGGAGAAGTTCTTTATTTTTGGCTCGTGTATTGTGTATCATTTGTGTTGGTTTGTATAGGATTTTGTTGTTTTTATGTAAATAAAGTAAGATGGATTTTGCGTAGAGCTGTTTAATGTCCATAACGTTGAAAGTATTGAAGATCGTATCAGTGCTGGTAGTGAGAGGAAGTTTAAGAATTATTTTTATTATTAGTTTTTGTGCTTTAATGATGGGTTCGAGGGCATTATAATAAGTGTTACCCCAAGCTAAAATTCCGTATTCGATGTGAGATTGGCACAGTGAGTAATACACTGTTTTTAAAAGTTGTAGGTTAAGGATATTGCGCGTTTGTTTGAAAAAGTAAACAGATTTGCGGATTTTGTTTGTAGTGTTAAGTATATGTTGCTTCCAATTTAGATGTGTATCAAAGGTTAATCCTAAATATTTGATAGTTGCTACTTGTTCTAGGCATGGGCAGTTGCAATTCCTGTTCTGAGATGAGTTATTACATTCGTGTATTTTTAATTTTGTGTGTAGGTTTGGTTTTGTGATATTGGTAAGACTAGACAGTAAGTATTTTGTTTTCTGTATGTTAAGAGTTAATGTGTTCGAGTCAAGCCAATATTTAACCTTTTGAATTCCTACCTCCGCTTTAGAATATACGGTAGGCCAATCTTTTGCTTGAAATAGTAGTACAGTGTCGTCGGCGAAACTGACAATAGTGGCATCGATATCTAGGTTACACAACTCGTTAATGTATATTAGGAAGAGCGTTGGACCTATAACACTGCCTTGTGGGACACCGTAACTAATAGGTAAATTCTGACTCTTTGTAGCTCTGAGTTTAACGCATTGGGATCTGTCAGATAGAAAACTGGAGAGGAGGCTTAATTCATTATTCCTAATACCTATGTTGAACAATTTGCGTTCTAATTTGATGTGTGATATTGTATCAAACGCTTTACACAGGTCGAGAAATACCGATAGACATTTCGAACCCTTATCAAGGTGGCCAGAGATGTGGTCAGTGACGGTGGCTATGGCATCGTTTGTACTTTTCTGGTTTCTGAAGCCAAATTGCCGCGGCGATAGTAGGTTAGATAAATATCAGCATTCATTTCCGTTTCAAGCTCCGCTAGGTTCAGTTTGTTGTAAAAAATTACTATATCGTCCGCATAGAGTTGTAGAGTTCCTTTAATACCCCACTTTGTTATGTCATTCACATATATAAGAAATAGCAACGGTCCAAGAATTGATCCCTGTGGCACTCCACATGTTATTTTACCCAACTCACTCGTTTCTCCTCCCAGTTCTACTGCTGAAAAGCGATTTGATAGGTAAGATCGGAGAAGTTCCAGAGAAGTACCAACAATACCCAAATGTTTCAGTTTTTCGATCAATACGTTATGGTCCACCGTGTCAAACGCCTTCTTTAGATCAATAAATATTGCCGCCGTAAAATCCCCATGATCAATATGTTTCTGTATATTTGATATAAAATCAAAAGCTGCACATTTAGTGTTAGATCTTCGTCTGAAACCGTATTGTTTTGACGTGAGAATTTTGTTGTGTTCGAGATATTTCAATAGTCTTTCTTTAATGATACATTCAAATATTTTAGAGATAGCTGGAAGTATAGAGATTGGACGATAATTTTGGACATTTTTTTTGCATTCGTCTTTATGAATAGGAATTATTTTCGCAATTTTTAGTTTGTCTGGAAAGATACCTTTTGATATAGAGAGATTTATTAAGAATACAAGGTCATCCGCCAGTTCCTCCTTGCAATTTTTGAGAAGGAGAGAGGTTATCCCATCGGAACCAGCTGCCGCTTTGGACTTAAGGTTAGATATGACACGTAGGATTTCATTTTTATTTGTCCTGATCATGTTAAAAAATTGTTTTGCTTGAGGTTCCGTGTAGATCGTGTTCACATCAGTTTTTGAAGTTTTTATTACTATGCTAGACTTTCCCCAACTGAGAGAAAAAATGCATTAAATGCAGTTGCAATCTCCTTTGGTCACTTTACTTCTTCGTCATTTATGACTAGAGATTTACAAGTTATTTTTGGGTTTCGCGAGCTATTTGAGAGAATGGAGTTGATTGTTTTCCAGGTTCGTTGTGGTTTATTCATTTTTTTTTTTTTTTACAGTGTATACCGCACAAGAATCTCAACTGCTCCCGTCTGGAGCCAGTGAGACTATGGCATCCCCAATTGGGGTATGTTGTGAGGCTGAAGGTAGTGGGGAGGGGAAGGAGGTGGGGAAGAGGAAGGTTGGGAAGTACCTGGCTATTCAGATCTGGTCACTAAACACGGCTAAAGCCATTTTCAAGCAACGTTTCAATTCTGAATGGTGGTCTTACACCAGGGCGATACTAATAGTATCTTCCACTCTGGAACATGCCGCAAATATACTATAGGTATATTATTTTAAATGAATTAATTGTGAAATAACACAAATTAATCAAATAAAATTTATTCATGTTTTCATTAAGCAATTTTGTATAATACATAGATTTAATATATCTTCTGTAATTTGTGACAGTATTACGAGCTTTATTTTTTTCTATTGTCAAAGAAATACTTCCTTGATTTTGTTTCCAAAGTTTAAATATGCTATTTCGTTCTTTAATACGTGAATCGAGTTGGGCATCAAACCATGGAGTATTGTTCAATCTTTTGTCTCCTATATTAGTTTTTACTTTTGTTTTGCATGAATTTACAGCATTTTGAAGATAGTCAGCGAAATTATTATAATTTTGGTTTACGTCGTCAGACGAATGGGTAAATTTACAAGTTTTAAGTGACGTATTTAATTTTTGATAATTTATTTTGTAAGCGTTTGAGAGGTTTTTTGGGGATCTGTTATTCGGGAGGTTTTTCAGAGAGTTTTCGTAATCCAATATCAGTATATTATGGTCACTAAGGGGATCATCAATATTTGAAATTATCCCAGAAACATTTGTTCTATTTGTGATAATATGATCTATCAACGAGCTGGTGTTATTTGTTACCCTTGTGGGAAACATCGTGTTACACACATAAAAGTTGTACGATTTTAAGGTGTGAAGATATTTCCGTGCAATATCAGTTTCTTTTGAAATATCGATATTAAAATCTCCAAAAAGTAATGTGTCTTGTTTGTTTTTATTTAATATTATTTCTAAAGAGTCAAAAAAATCTGTTATGTTTGAGTTGGGCTTACGGTAAAAAACATACAAATTGTTGGGTTTAATATTTTTTGCCGTGATCGTAATTCCAAGAAAAGTATTTTCACTGCAACATTTTTCTATTTTCTTACTGCTTAGTGTGTTATGCATGTAGATGGCGACTCCTCCTCCTCGGTCGAGCTCACGGGAAGCAAAAATTCCAGCGTAGTCAGTAATAATATTGAATAGTAGTCAATAATATTGTTCTCTTTCATATTTTCTTTTTGATTATCATTGTTATCTTCTTCTTCAAAATTTTAGTTCCTTTATAATTTATTAATGTTTGTTTACGCAGTTTTCATAATATTCACGATTACACAGACCTACCCAACACCAACCATTCAATTCTCTAATGCAGGTCGCTCGTAGGAAATTCATGCATTTTTAGAGTAAATTGTTATGCTTCGAAATGTCTAATCAATTTGAAGGCGGGAATGGGTACCGCCGCCCCGGGAACCTTTTTTGGATAACCAACACCTCCAACACCACTTTAGCAGGGGGGGGCGGGTTCATGGGGTGAGGTTTGACTAGTTCTGGGAGGTGGATGACCAGAACACACTGAACAGATTCCTACCCACCCCTTAAACCCTTTTCCCTCCCAGAACTCTCCTCTCCTTCCTTTCTTAAAAAAAACAATCCATGCAGCATCCCTAAAGATGACGTAGGCCCTGAAGGAAATTATTTTTCTCAGAGCCTCCTGTGTGGAGAGCTCATGTAAAAAAAAAATCATTTTTTTATTTATCTATATAAAGTATGTTTACAGTGGGTTTTTCGATGCCTGTATCACTGGGATATCCCTGCGTCGAGACAGGCGTAGAGGTACATAAATAAATATCGTAGTTACTACTACCGGTGCAGAGTCGGGAAACACACCAAACGCGTGCCCAACATTTGTACATGGTTGACATTTGTCACATGAGAACGGGTCGTTTCTTCGACTCGTTCTTGTGTTTAACAGCTTGGCTGTGGAATGATTTGCCGGCCTCCTTCCTATAACATAGGTCTCTTCAAGACTAATGTTCATTCCTTCCTCTCCTCAAAAAGACCCTCTACACAGCATCCCAGATGACATAGGCCCTGAGGGAAATTATTTTCTTCAGGGCCTCCTGTGTGGGGTTAATGTAAAAAAAGTAACAAGAATATTTAAGGTTAAATACATATTAATTTGAATACAATTATCAGAAAGGTGATTGGAAGTGTCGATAAATCCCTTCCATTCCGTTGGAACAACAATGAAAATTCCAGTCGACAGCGTCTTGTCTTCGACAAACTGTCAAAATCTAGTTCATTGTATCCTAACCTAAGATCGTTACCCGCATTCTCTTCTCATTATGTAGAGTAAGCTGAAATAGGTTTTGATGCCTACAAGAACATTTTGCAAAAGGGTAGATGGTTGGACATTTACGCAATACATACTACACTTACCTACATACAAAGATACATAGCTACTTAGGGAACGTACCCATACTACGTGACACGTTTAGGGGGGGGGGGGGGGTCTTCAAAATGTCACGCTCCATACAAATGAGCGGCGGGTTGCTTAGGATTTTGGTCACCGGGGGGGGGGGGGGTTAAAAATTGCAAAAAGTTGGTCACGTAGTATGGGTACGTTCCCTTACCTACTTTACCTACATACTACTTACCTACACACTACTTACCTACATTCATTATAGACCTTGTATTTATAGATTGTATTGTCACATGTTCCTTTCTTACCAATTCCTGTATACATGGCATTTTAACCTTACCCACAATCAGTCTTTAATCGACCATCGCCGTATAAACATTTAATTTTCCGCTCCCGCATTCTCTAACCGCATAACACAGTAAATAACGCGATTTATAATTCTGCAAGTGTATGAACAAACCCAGAAGAATAAGAGAAGTGCCACAAGGTTCCGCAGTAAGTCCCTTCCTTCCTTTCCTTGTGTGCTTTCATTTTTACTTGTGCAGTGGTCTTTCATACGTTTCAAACACACATCTGAAAACACATACAAGGGCTTCGACATCCGCATTCACACAAAACACACATCAGTAGATGCTTCCGCTATACTCGAGGGTAGATGCTTTCTTTTGTTAGGCGAAGACTTCGTCAGCAATGTTAGGCTTCATAAAGCCTTGATACATCGGCTGGCAGTCATTGTGTCTCCGTTCATAACAACTCCTTCCCGTTCTTCAAGCTCTGAGTGTCGATACTGTGATGGGGTCAACCCCCCCTAATGGAAACTTTTAAATATTTCTTCTTCTCGTGCGTTCAGATCTCCGGTTGGTAGATCTTCCTCTCGTACTGAATGATTCGCCATTAATATTTTAAATCATGACTCCTTTTTCCCACCCCTGTGACTGAACACAGTAAAAGGTAGTTTTCCGGGAAATTCTTACAATAAACCCTTTTCTCCACGTTGTGTGATTTTTTTTTCGGAGCTCCTAGAACATCTAGGATAGGTATTTAATGTCTTTCGTGGTAACTTTTGGTTCTTTTAGGTAAGGTGTGAAGGAATTTCTCTGTATCTCTTAAACGATTGAAGGACACGCCCTGTCTAAATTATCCTAAATTTGTCCCCGCTATGATCCTAATAGGCTATAAAATTGATCTCCCTCCCTCTACGTTCTAATGATTTTTAATGTACGTACCTGGAATGTTTCATTTCATGTGGATAATTGGCGATTCTCTGCACCGCTCTCCATGGCTATATCCTATACATAATCGTGATAATATGTTCTGTTGTTAGTAAACACAAACTTATACCTAGGATGGAAGTATAAGGACGGGATAGAGGATAAAATGGATGTGATGTGGAAGGAATTTTTTGCAAGCAAATACTGGCTCCTCCACTTGACCAAGTTGACTAGGTGGTCAGCTCTCAGAACACGACCCTCCGACCAATGCATGATGAGGCTATACCCATGGCACCCGGAAAATCTCTTGACGATAAACCAGATACCCGGACCCCACCATAACAGAAGAAGAACGGCATGCCTTCAAACCTTTCCCAGACAACTCCAGTATCGAACACCTCCGGAACTACTTTACTGGCTCTAGAAGGGGTAATCTATTTCGTCCCTTATCAAGACTCTACTCACGGTACAAAGTGGCGTAAGCTTGTGACAGGCAGATCCTTCTCCCACGTGACCGACCTAGCGTTACAGACCACCTCTGGAAACCGACTTATCCCCACCCTTGTAAGAGATACGTTTGCTTCCAGGTCGATAGGATTAAAAAATGTGATGATGCTGCAGGAATCTCTCCACAAGAGCCATGCCTATGCCTCCATCCACACTACCTTGCCGGTAACTCGAGATGCTTTTGGTCAAGACGCCTCCGTCAGCGAACCATGTCCTTTCATACTGATGGCATCTCATTTCATACGACCTGTTGCGCCCATCCGCTCGACATAGTTCCGCGAAAGGGAATTGCTTCCAGCACCTCGCGAGACCCGATCAGTCTATGGTGAGCATCCTCCAACATGACAATGCAGATAGACCCTTACCGGGGGACCACCAATTGACACGTATGTGTGGCCTCGGTGTTCGTCTTCACATTGCTCGATCGTAAAGATTTAAAAAAGCGTAATTCAACAAGTAGGAATTCAGCAGAGTACCTGTTAGTATTATTTTTTTCGTTTCACGCTTAAATGTTTAGGCTGCAGTCGGTCGCCTCCAATTTGGTATGTCGTACTCTCGGGACGCCTTCCATTTGGTTGAGTGTACAACATCTCCGAGATGTAGGCACCTCGCTTGTTCGTTCATTTTTTGTGTCAGCTTGGCATCAGCCGTGTGCCGAGAAAAGGTCACCGTCCAGGGTGGTGACTGGTAACATCTGTGAAATATGCCTAGTACCTATTCGGGGGTAAATTAGTACATCAATCTACTCGATACAGACACTCATGCAATTAACTGTTCAAGATTCGCGTTCTATTCACGTCACTCTGCAAACAAGTACATGTACCTAATTCAATTATAGATTTCTAGGTTCCGGTACCGGGAATCGAACCCGAGCCCCTAGGTGAGAGCCAGGTATTGGTCTAGCTCGGCATCAGTTGTCTGCCGAGAAAAGGTAGCTGTTCTTGTTGATAACATCTGTGAATTATGCCTGGTACCTATTCTGGAGTAATCAAAACATCAGTTCATTCAAGGCTGGTACAGTTAAATAATACAGGGTCAGCGTTCTCTTCACTCCATCCTGCAATCAGTGAGGTCCTGTAATATAGGTTAAAGTTATTTGACTTACCAAGAACATGGTTGCTAAAACCGCGACTCCCGGTAGGGTAAACGCAAATCCGCGTCTTAATCACGCGTCCTCCCTATAAATGATCAAACTCCCTACTTGCTTTCCTTATCATCGTACAAGGTCTTAATGTAGGTACTGTAATTTTAAAACCCCTTTTTCTCTAAGCTGCATTGTGGGAAGATCTTCTCTCACGTCCTGTGGCCCCTTACCAGACTATTGCGCAATCATAACTACCAACCCCCCCCCCCTGACTATACACGGTAACGTCAGACCTACTTTATATTTAAAAAGCCTCCTTTCAAAACTGCATTTCTAGCTTTCGACTGACTGTACATTTATTATCTAAACTCTAATTATTCTGGCTAAAACTTCTCAACCGAATTAACACCATTTTTCCACTATTTTTATTATTATCATTATTTTATTCGTTGCACTGTCCTTAAATGAAGGATGGAATGTTTTCTACGGGATTATTATTATGATCCGGGACCATTGTCGTTACTCAAGATAAATATTTATTGTTATATTTTTGTCTCTACATAATGAATGATAAGTTGCAATTATTATTTATGTAACCAATCTATTATGTGATTACATTTCAATGTAGGCCTGTTTACGAGAATTATAAGTCGACTTAAAATTTACGGCCTCAACACGGCTAGTCCAGTGGCGGATTATTGGGAAAACCTATAATATAACCGTTTTATATTCTTCACTTATCTAGTGTTCGTATTTAGGGTTTTCAGTTGATATCCCCTTTTGTACTTATGTAATTTTAAAACCACTGTAAGCATTAACACTGAGTCTGTATTTTTTTATTATTATCTCGCAGATCTCGTTCAACAAGGATATTATTGTTATTATTATTAATTATGACAGGAGTCCAATACTTTAATAAGTCTCTATTCCCAAATTTAAATGTTTATCGCGCGGCAATCGCGAATTTTAACAACGATTATCTTTATTAAGTAACACAACACCGAACTTCTTTATCTTACACCATAAATGCAAAATCTTCACTGACGTTAGTTTTAACAAACACTTCTCGTTTTCGCTAAGTGCACAGCGAGCCACAACACTCTTTCGTTTTCGCTAAGTCCAGAGTGGAACACTACACTCTTGAATAGTCCCGCGCGTATAATCCCCGTTTTTGACCCTTCGAAATTTCACGTCCAGCCCCTTTGACGATTCGAAAATGTCTGTCAATCTACCCTCTTTCCATCTCGCAGGTCCAATGTCAAACCTACTTTCCAATGTTTTTTACATTAATTTATCACTCATAAATTCTCACAGTTATGCGAACTGCACTTCAGGAAAAATACTTGAATTTGCACATAATTTAAAGTTCTGACAGGACATTAATTTTTATTAGTTTCACTTATTACTTTCTTGAATCTCGTACACGTAAAATCAAGAGATAAATCCAGCTTTAATGTATCGATCTTGACAACCCACTCAAATACAAGGGATCGAACACATTTTTCATCTGCGTTATCTAAATAACCCAAAATCCAATCCGAAACCTTAGCTTTTCTAACCTATTCCTTGCAAAACTCCCGACCCTAGATTTGAAACCAATCGTTGCCGACTCCGTTCTCTTTCCTACAAATGCGATTTATGACTCATGATTTATGACTCTTCCTTCCACTTAAAATAACTATTCCCTAAAACGTGGGACAATATTTTGTTCTAAATCCACCAAGAGGCATCAGATCTCGCTCTTTCCTGTGATTGATGGGACGCCCCTAATATGGTTCGATACTTATTCTGATTTGTTGAACGCTTTCGTTACCCTAGTAGATAAATCCTTCCTCGACAGGCCAGCCCCAATTGCTCCACATTCTTTTAATTTCACTATCAAATCTACCCCACGGATGTCGATAGTATGCTCATATTTGTTATTTAAGAAAAAATTATTCGCCAACCATTCGACAAAGCAGGTTCATCACAATACTAAGATGGAGGCGTCTACTAATATCTACAGGAATTCCAAAAACTGAAAAAATCGAACTAATATCTATGAGAATCAAAGTGTTGACGAATATCTACAGCTCAAACTGTTGATTAATATCTATGAGAACCAAAGTGTTGACGAATATCTACAGCACTGGCAGAGGTTGGATTTGCAATTGTGTATAGCATATTGGAATAACGTAATATTGCGTATGCAGTTTAAAAAACTTAATTTATGTAAGTATGTATGTAAAAATCCCTAATATCGGACTATTGGACACATTTAGCTGATTAGTCCAACCTATGCTCTGTAGATATTAGTTCAACCTAAGCTCTGTAGATATTAATCAACACTCTGAAGTTCGTAGATATTAGTTCAACATATGAGCTGTAGATATTCGTCAGACATACAGGCTGTAGATATTAGTATCTGGAGTCTACTAAGATGAGCACCTTCAAAAAACCCAAGTACCTAAAAATGCCTATATAATCAACACACCAGCTGTAGGTCACCCAAAGTGGTTAACAACGCTTTGTGATTTAGCAGGGTTCACGTGGTGAGCTATGCCGGTCAATGCGTTTGCCTACCTTCTGCGTAGCGGGCCGGATCGGGATAGAGTGGTTGAGAAAGACCTACTGCAATCTCTCGACGTTATACGTCTGTCACTTTCGGAGATATTGATCTCCGAAATTCCTATATCCTTCACAGAACTTTCTCTTCTTCCTTTCCCAAGAGAGCTCCTCCACACGTATCCAAAAGATGACGTATGCTCAAAGACAGGGATGGGGAACCTGGGGCCCGTGAGACTTATTGGCGCGGCCCGCGAGATCTTTTGGTGCGTCGTGCCGAAAGAACCGCAAAAAATCATTTAGAACGCGTAAATGATTTTCAATTACACACTGCAAGTCCTTACATATTTTTGTTTATTATTGCAGGTAGCATTAATATGGAGACCGCTCCAATCCAGGCAGGACACCGAGAAGAAGACGGATATGGAATTCCTTATACGGAAATAGACATAGACCTGCTGGATATTAAAAAAGAATGCTTAGAGCACTCTGAAAGTATTACCCAATGTACAGGTAAAATGGGTTTTTAGTAGTTTGTCTGCATTCTTTTCAATTATTTATTTTCAGTTAGATTATTCTTTGTCAGATTTTATATAATTTTTCTTTTCGGTCTTCATTATAGAAATTTACTTATTGAGCTTTACCCACTATATTTTTTCAGATTTAATATCGGACCTGACGACGCATCCTGGAGGAAAACCTAATTCATGTCACCTTTGTGACTACTTCGCCCGCAGCAAGACATCGTTGGATCGGCACCTACGCACCCATTCTGGAAAGAAATCTTTCTCCTATTCCGACTGCAACTATTTATCGACTCAAAAGGATACTTTAATACGTCACACGCTTACCCACATCGGAGAAAAACCTTATTCGTGTTCCAACTGCAGATATTCGTGTTCTCTAAAAGAAAATTTAAAGCGTCACATGCTTACCCATACTGGAGAAAAGCCATATTCATGTTTAGACTGCAGCTATTCATGTTCTCAGATGGGAACTTTAAACCGTCACATGCTTACCCATTCTGGAATAAAACCTTTTTCATGTTCCTTCTGCAATTATTCATGTTCTCAAAAGGGAAATTTAAAATCTCACATACTTACCCATACCGGAGAAAAACGTTATTCGTGTTCTGACTGCAGCTATTCGTGTTCTCGAAAGGCAAATTTAAAATGTCACATGCTAACTCATACTGGAGAAAAACCTTATTTTTGTTCCGAGTGCAATTATTCATGTTCAGTAAAGGGAAGTTTAAAATTCCACTTGCTTACCCATACTGGAGAAAAGCCTTATTCGTGTTCCTACTGCAGCTATTCGTGTTCTCAAAAGGAACTTTTAAATCGTCATAAGTTTACCCATACTGGAGAAAAACCTTTTTCGTGTCCCTGCTGTAACTTTTCATTTTCGTTAAAGGGATCCTTAAAACGGCATATGCTTACCCATTCTGGAGAAAAGCCTTATTCATGTTCCGGCTGCAACTATTCATGTTATCAAAGGGGAACTTTAAAAATTCACATGTTTACCCATACTGGAGAAAAACCTTATTCCTGTTCCTACTGCAGCTATTCGTGTTCTCGAAAGGGAAATTTAAAACGTCATGTGCTTACTCATACTGGAGAAAAGCCTTATTCATGATCCTGCTGTAACTATTCATTTTCGGAAAAAGGAACCTTAAAGCAGCTAATTATGTTCTCGGAGGGGATCCTTGCAACTTCATATGCTTAGCAATTTGCAATTCTGTAGAAAAGCCCTATTCATGTTTCGACTGCAACTATTCACGTTCTGAAAAGAGAATTTTAGAGTGTCACATGCTGACCCATTCCAAAGATAATCAGTTTCAAGACAGTCAAGTATAACACGCACCTACAAAACTCTTATATTTCGACAGTTAAACTACATTTTACAAGTTAACTTGACGTAACTTCTCAGTGAATTCCTACAAACTTGGGTGTTATATGTACTCTTTAATATTGCTACTGCTTTTTCTTCTTCGTTTAATCCGGACCTCTTGAAGACCCGCATTATTAAATCCCATCCTCAACCTGCCTCATAATCATAACGGTTACTTAACCCTTGTTCCCCTGTCTTTACACTATAGAAACAGGGGAGCTCTTGTAAGGTGTCTCATAAAAACAAATTAAAAAGTGATTAATTCTTAATCCGTTAAAAAAAATCAATAATTTTATAACGAGTACAATGATTTCCAATGTCTGCGATGCCATTTTTAAAACTACCTACAAAATGCTGTACATAATGAAAAAGCCTGTGTCCTCCCAAGGTTATAAAGTTTGAAATCCTGGCCATGTCTGAAGCCTGAAGTAGTGCAGAAAACCCAACTTCATGACAGCCTCCCCATGTATCTTCATTTCTTCAATGGTGTTATAATTGATTGAAGTAGTATAAGTGCCCAGGTACTATGTCTTCAGACACCAGCGTGGAGATTCCAATGATGATGTATATCTTCTAATAGGACTTAAACTATTACTACCTACCTGTGATTGGTTTACTATATAAAATTTTAATAAAAACTTATTATTAAAAGAACTGTTTACTGACTACAAATAGAATATCATACGGATATGCAAAATGCGTTGGTTTTTCTTTAGGTAGTTGCCCATTTGTATGTGGAATTACGAAGTTTTTTTTTACATGAATACCGCACAAGAGTCCAAACTGCTCCCGTCTGGAGCCAGTGGGACTATGGCATTCCCAATTGGGGTATGTTGTGAGGCTGGCGGTAGTGGGTAGGGGAAGGAAATAGGGAAGAGGAGGGTAGGGAAGTACCAGGCTATTTAGATCTGGTCACCAAACAGGGCTAAAGCCATTTCAAGCAACGTTTTAATTCTGAATGGTGGTTTTACACCAGGGCAAAACTGATAGTATCATCCACTCTGGAACGTGTCGCAAATATACTATGTATTATTTTAAATGAATAAATTGTGAAATAAGACAAATTAATCAAATAAAATTTATTTGCCACGCCGGGATTTGATCCCGCGGCCTTCGGAGTGAATCACAGATGTCAGTAGTATCGAATTTTACTAAAATTAAATATTTTCTTCGTGATACATATTTCATTCATTTGTTTATGTAATATTAGAAAACGTATAAAATTATTAAATATTTTAGTTAATAAACAATTTAGTATTTTAATTCCATCCCCTTTTGGCACCCTTTAAAAATAACCGAAATCTTGTAGAAATTTGCACTCTAAATAACCTAAATCTTAGACAAACATCAATACTTCCTACTCCAAAATGTTAAAAAAACAATAGGACAGTTAAATCATGAATATCTCGGAGTTACTGAAAAAATCAGATACATGAACAGTAACATAAAAAAATTAAAACTCAGCTTAAAAATTATACCGAAAATTTTATCTGAATAATAAAAATTAAACCAATATAATAACACCCCCATACACACGAGCCCTGCCTATTTATGGGAGTAAATCAAATACATATATCATGTAAATAATTATCGCATAAAATTTATTGTAATTTTGTATCTTTTTGTGAATAAAAAAAAAATAATAATATTTTTTTAAAAATTCCGTAAGACTCAATTATCTAATTATTTTCCTGATTCGTCTTACGATTCCTCGAGTTCGAGTAAATTCTAAGAGGAACATAGTTTCGCAGAACACAAACAAACAAAAAACGTATTATTAAAACTAACAAGCTACTTTTGATACCATCGTAATCTAATCTTCATTCTCTACGTACATGTGTTATTTTATTTATAGAGATTTATTCTTTCCTTTGCTGCTTATGTTTTATGCACGTTAAGTTTATTATTACCTCATACGCTTATTTATATTATTTTGCTGAATTGTTACTATGTTTAGATTTAGAGTTTGGCATATTACTATGTGTTTTTTAAGTTTTTACGAAATTCTTGATTGTATTAAACTATATATATACAATCCATGAAAAACCTACAATAATTTCCAATAATTCTGTTAAGATTTTTGGTTTTATTACACTATGTACATTCCATGATAACCTTATAACAACTTTCAATAATTCTTTTTATATTTTTGGTTTTATGACATTGTGTACATCCCACTATAACGAACATTAATAATAATTTACAATAATTTAAATTTAAACGAATTTACAATAATTTTATCTAGATTCTGTATACTTATGTTTTTATGATTATGTGCATGCATGCGAATACATATGTGTATATGTCTGTGTATATGTATGCATTTATATGTACCCGTCTCAGAACAGACCTTGTCTAGTGAGGCGGGTTAGGGGCCGTTCAAGTATTACGTAACGCACTTGGGGGGGGAGGGGGGGTCTGGTGAAACGTTACGGCGCGTTACGGGGGGGGGGTTCGAAGGAAGCGTTACGTAACATGTTTTTCTTTATTTAAATAAAAAAAAACTAAGGAATTGAAATCTTCCAAGTTGGCAAGCCTTTTAGTTTATGTTATACGGGGAATTCCTCGACTGTATTGTGCGTCTATTCTATTTTCGTTGTCAGTATTCGATAGTGTTTGAAACACGAAATACGCATAAACACAATTTGCTGTAGTCAGTGTTGTTAATGTGAGTTTTTAGGAATTATAATGTCCTCCAGACCGGGAGATTTACATCATCAGCTGTTATTGGCCTATAAAGGCTCTCATGCTGACTTGCCAGCGCAGCGCAACCAAAAAATGCCAACCAAATTTGGAAGACAGCAAAAGAAAAATTTAAAAAAATTAAAATTTATGCAACATTTGAATGATGTTATAAGAGAGTTTTTAGTAAGAACAACGCTTTTTAGTTATTACACACAGGTTAGTTTACTGCTAAAATATAATAATATTACCTAAAACTAGGTTTCGTAGTATATGCATAGTTACATTCAGAACATGAAAAAGGTTTTCTTCACTTTGAATCGTTCTGTGGATTTTTTAATTTCCCTTTCGAGAACTTGAAAAACCACGCTGGGACAAAAAAATAGTTTTGTCTGCTGAAGGTAAACATGTGATTTTTCGTGCCTCTTTGTAGAACACGAATAGTTGCAGTAGAAACATGTAAGTGGTTTTGTAGCACTGTGAGTCAGCAAATGATTTCTAAGAAGTTCCTTTGTGCAACATAATTAATTGCAGTCGGGACACAAAAAAGGTTTTGGTCCAGTGTGGGTAAACATGTGAATTTTTAGATACCGTTTTGTCGCCCTTGAATAGTCGCACTCGGGACAAATAAAAGGTTTTTCATCACTGTGAATTAGCAAGTGCCGTTTTAGTTTTTTTTCGAGAAGAAGAATATTTGCAGTCAGGGCATGAAATGGGTTTTTCACCACTGTGAGAAAACATGTGGGATGCTGTGTGGAGGGTCTTTTTGAGGAGAGAAAGGAATGAACATTGGTCTTGAAGAGACCGATGTTGTAGGAAGGAGGAAACACAGAGGCCGGCAAATCATTCCACAGCCGAGCTGTTGAACACAAGAACGAGTCGAAGAAACGACCCGTTCTCATGTGACAAATGTGAACCGTGTATAAATGTTGGGCACGCGTTTGGCGTGTTTCCCGACTATGCACCGGTGCCGAAGGGATCAATGATGCTAGTTTCTCGTAGCATCTTCCAGTGTAATACCGGTAGAACAAGGATAGCATTCCCACCCGACGCCTGTGCTCTAAAGATTGCAATCCATGGATACAGGCCAAATCACACCAAGCAACGTTGCAACAATTGCGCCCGGTAAGCTAACAGCAACTTTGTTGGGTAAGTGCTACCTTACACTAAGGATTTTTAGTAGAGGTGTGTCTTTTTTTATGGGAAAAAAAAGTTGTAATTTCAGAAAAAGTTATTAATCTTTTTTACTCCTTCCGTAATGTAGAATCACCTCCCGAAGTTAATGCACTTTACCCCTTGACACCTGTATGAACACAGTTCATTTAGTAATAATTTTAGAATGCAAGAGGATATGTGGGCGCATATCGTTGTATATTCTAAGTTGACATTACGCTTAAAAATATATAAAAACTTACCATGTAATTTCATGTTCGTATGTCCAACTATTCTTTAAATATCATCTCAAATCAAGAAGTAGAGTCGAAAAAAAGATTTTCTCATCTTAAGTCTCGATTAAATATTGAGCGAGTTTACAAGCTACTAGCCGGCAAGTTTAAAAGCGGGCGAATTGGCGAGTGAGATTGTCATGATAACACACAAAACTGTCCACTTGCTCAGTAGCGAACTAGCTAGCGAGTTGAAACCACGTGTTGCTATCTTTTCTAGGTGTTCTTGCATTAAAAGTGAAGTGAAACATAAATCATATCCGTTTTGCTTTTCTTTATAACTCCTTTTTGATAACATGAGCTAAAATATCGACTCTCGCGCGAACTAATTCTATCGACATTTTATAGAAAACTGAGCTCGCAGCTAGCGCCACACGCTAGCCAGTAGCGAGAATTAACGACTCCCGCGCGAATTAATTCTGTCAGCTGTTTGACAGTTACGAAATCAGCTGTCGGTGGGCCGCCATCTTGTGGCACACGCTAGCGAGTAGGTATCGAGAAAAGTTGACCCCCTTTCAACGTTTTCGTAGATTGTACACAATCTGCTGGTTAGCTAGTAGCATGATTACACTGAACGAGTTTATTATCAGATAGTGAATTCGCCGGCTAGTAGCTTGTAAACTTGCTCAATGTCATCGAGGCCTTGGGAACATTAAATTTAGTGCCGTAATTCAAATAGGTAATGTATAGGTATAAAGCATCTCATAGTAAATATATTTATCTCAGATTAATGATATGAAAGTGCAATTACCTTGGGACAGGATTACTGACTTTCAAAATGCTTTTTACAACAACTCGGTTGATCGTGGATTCCGTGCATCGAAATATGAGTAAATTTTAATAACCCATTTCATGCCCTGACATTTCATGCCGTACTAACAGAACACGGAAGGATAGCCAGACCCTCCAAGTTACTGAAAGGAAAGGACTATAATGGAATATTGTCCGATTTAACGATATTTTTTACACGAATGTCAGCGGTTTCTTTACCATTTAAGTCGACGAGTGTATAAACCAGGTCTGACTTTTTCTTCATTAGGTACTATATTTTGTACAAAACGAGGGGCTATTTTTTGTGCAAAAAAATTTAATAAGAACGTAGTTTCTAATGGTAAGTTATTTGGCCAAATCTTCCTTAGTTTTGCCATTAACGTCCTCTATTGGAGATAACATTTGGAAAAATATTTGAAGGCACACTTTATATGAAAAAAGAAGAAGAAAAAAAAACAATATTATTTGTGAACTCTGTCAAAACAATATCGCCCATTCTACGCCGGACGTTAAAAAATAGATGTGATAATTGTATAAGGAAAAAAAATAATCGATGATAATCGAACTTAAAGTTAAAAAAAACTTTTAATTGTACCAAAAAAACATTTTTCGAAATAAATGACTTCAGATTGTCATAATTATCAATGAACAAATAATAATTTGAAGCTTCATAATGAATAGACAGAAGAAGTTGCAATGAGGTAACCAGCTAGCAATAGTTATAGTTACACACATAGTTATATAATCAAAGGTAAAGTAACTGTCGGGCAATTAGTGTTGTTGTGATGTTTTTGGGTAAGCATGTGCATGTGACGTTTTATGTTTCGCTTTTGAGAACATGAATAGTTACTCAGAACAAAAATAAGATTTTTTTCAAGTATGGGTAAGCATGTGAAATTTTAAAGATGCCTTTCGAGAACATGAATAGCGGCAGTCGGAACATGAATAAGGCTTTTCTCCATGAGTAAGATTGTGACGTTTAAAATTGCTCTTTATAGAACATGAATAGTTACACTTGGAACATAAATAAGATTTCTCCCCAGTATGGGTTAGCATGTGAGTCTTTAAATGTCCCCTTCGAGAACATGAATAGCTGCAGTCGGAACATGAATAAGGCTTTTCTCCAGTATGGGTGCGCATGTGAACGTTTAAATTTCCCCTTTGAGAACATGAATAGCTGCAGTAGGAACATGAATAAGGTTTTTCTCCAGTATGTGTACGAATGTGACGTATTAAACGTCCCTTTTCGGTACAGGAATAGCTGCACTCAAAACATGCATAAGGTTTTTCTCCAGTATGGGTACGCAAGTGACATTTTAAACGTGACTTTTCAGCACAAGCATAGCTGCAGTAAGAACATGAATAAGGTTTTACTCCTGTATGGTTAAGCACGTGAACCTTTAAAGTTCCCTTTTGAGAAGCTGAATAGCTGCAGAAGGAGCGCAGCGTCTTTAGATCCGATATTAAGTCTGGAAAAGATGGTGCAAAAGCTCAATAAGAACGTTTCTAAAATGAAAACATAAAATAGTTTACCTAATTTAGACAAACAAAAATTGATTTTACCTGCAGTATGGATAGAGTGCTCTAAGCATTCCTTTTTAATATCCTGCAGGTCTATGTCTATTTCCGTAAAAGGAATTTCCCCTCCATCATCTTTTTGGGGTTCTGCCTTGGTGGAAACAGTCTCTATAGTAATAATATCTGGAATTAAAATAACGCATTAAAAATGATGGATGTTGGTGCTATTTTTAGGCATTTCGTATTTATTGTTGTATCGTTCAATATTGTTTGTGATATACTGTTAGTAAGTAGCGTAACTTCAACGGTAACGAATTTTTATTTTCATTTATAAACATTATACGAGATGTCCGCTGTAAGTAAGAAGAATTTTAGCGACAGCGTTCTATTCTTGAGAATATTCAGAAATAATATATACCTATGTATAAAGTGGTACATTGTAGAATATGAATAATAAATTCCGAAATCACTATTTAACTTAATAATAAATATTTATTGTAGCACAAAAATACACGATACACGATTTTTTTAGTACAGAGCGTGAAACGATTAATTTCGTTTAGGTTGACACAACGGAGTGAGGAAGTGGATAAACTATTTGCGTTTTAGTCATTTGTGATAATATATGTAATTCAACTAACTAGTTGTCTGAACACTCTCGGCGTCCTGCAAACATTCCTTCTTTACATCCGGAAGGTGGATGTGTATATCCATATACGGCGTTTCATCTGCGCCTTCTTCCTGTGACCCTGGTTCCGTCTTGATGTAAACACTCTCTGAGTTGGGAAGATCCATGGCACTGCTGTGATAGCGTCCTGTTGTGTGATGCGAATTGGTTTTAGGTGAAAATAAAGCATAAGTACTTAAATACAAACAAACATGAATGAATTCAACCAATATGAATGATGATAAAGGAGAATAAATTCGATTAAGGATTACAAAAAACCTAAGCTCTTGATGGTTGAGGGTCCACAAGATATTTTTTTTAACGAAAACGGTGCTTAAAGAATATAAAATTATTAATAATATCTGCAGTAATCTGCCGGTTTTAGCACTGAAGTGACAGAAGAACGACCGCTCAGATAAGTAACACCTGCTTCGCTTGCGATATGTTGCCGATTTCCTGTTATAATATTGTATCTGTGGCGATCTGCGCAGATTACAAGGTGTGTAGTACTTACCGCGGTTAGTGACACCACCTGACACGTACTATATTTTGAAAATCAATTCGAAAAATATCAATCACATTTGCTTTTTGGTTGTCAGAAAAATAAACAGTTTCGGTAAACCAACAAGCAAACCTTGAAAAAACAATCAATACAGTTCGGTGTATTTTTTACGCGCAATTGTTTTCCTTATAATTTTGGTAAATTATCGACAAGCCGCCGCATGCCGCTACACTTTAAATAGGCATACATTTTGAAAATTAAACTACTTTTAAACTTAAGTACCACAAGAACCATCGGTTTCAGTCGAGGTAGATGGGAAAATATGCATTAAAATACGATTTTCATTCAAAGTTTAAAAATTACCATCTCCATTACGGCCATGTTTTTTTGTATGGATTTGACATTTGCGAAGTTTCGTTTCAAACTAAAAACGCATGAATTACTTAATTTACCTAAACTAAGAACCTAATAACCTAATAATGGAATGAAAACAATAATGTTGTGAACGGTTTCTTTCATATTTATTTCATAATTATTTGATAGTCACTTTAATATTTCATAAGAAAGATTCGCTCTAATGTAATCGCTTATAAATCTTTGTTTTTTTAATTTTTTTATTTTTTACACATATTTAAAAAAAAAACCTAAGAACATTTTTTTTTTTTTTATTTTTAAATTTTATCTATTATTGAAAATCGTATGAACTAATGATATAATGAATGAGAACATTTTGTCTGATCTCTTAACACTTTGTTGTTAATTCATATATTTTTATCACTTATTATTTTCTCTGTTTATCATTTTATTTTTAAATTTTATTATTTTGCTTTTACTTAACTGTTTTGCATGACCGATATTTGCGTGTGTTATTTTTATTAAATTGTGAAATTATTAACCCCGATACAGGCGAACCCTAGTGGGGTTAATAATTACATGCTAAAAATATATGTATATAAATTGTGAAGAAGCAATAAATAAACAAATAAATAACCTATTGTGTGCTCGTAAATAGTTGTTTCTTGTAATAATTGTTGAAATGAAGTATAATTTCCGTAATCTGTGCATAAAAATGCGGCGGCTTATCGATAAATTAATTAATTTTTAAATAAATAAACAACTACATGATTCAATCAAGTGTTTAAGATTAATTTAGAACACGCATAGGTTTTGTCTAAGCAATACCACTAAATATCCTTACACTTGCCCATAAGTAACCTAACCTCACCACGCTACTGATTTACCAGACCAGCATCGCCTGCGTTATGTTCGTTACTATATTGTTTCCTTCAAAAAAGATCATAAACGACACATATATCGAGTATACCCTATCGAGTCCACGCTCAAAACACACTTTAAAAAATTAAAATAAATTGTACTAGGTAGATAATGGTTAGTAATAAGTAAATCAATAGGTAACCGGAAATGAAAAATATTACATTTTAATGGTTATTTTGTTATCTTTAAAAAGGCAAGATGTCATTTCTCAAGGAACGCCATGTTGTTAATTACGACGGCAAACGTCTCGCGTGTTTTTCGTGTTTATGAAACCGAACAAAATAATGATTAATACGCATTATTTATCTTTTCCGAAGATTGCAATTCGTACTTATTATTTTCTAACCGACAGAAAGCGATTTTGTCTTTTAAAAATGCCTATTTCATCGTCGTAATTAACATGGCGGTCCTTGAAAAATGACACTTCGCATTTTTTCAAATTAGAAAAAGAAACAATAAAACGCAATATTTTTCAATTCCGGTTACTGAATTATTTATTACTAACCATTATCTACTTTGTACAATTTGTTTTAATTTTTTAAAGTGTGTTTTGGGCGTGGACTCGACAGGGAAATATTTACCTATTGTTCTTCTTATTAATTATTTTCAGCTATTCATTCATCATAATTTTTACTACTACAAAATAAACAAACATTTAATTGACAAACTTATTAAAATCCAATTAATAAACATGTAATAAGTAGTAATATCGTAAAATGGGACTACTTTGTAATATTAATTTTATTCTCAAGAAAACTAATTTATTTGAACACAAAATATGGAAAGCGATAGTTAGCATACTGAAATAACTCTCGGAATAATTCGATAATAATTTAAGGTACTCTCACTATTTACTTATATGTAGCTCTTCAGGAATCATTTGAAATGCACCCTGACGTTCGCGGAATTAAATTTACAAGATATTGCGTTGCGCTGTAAATCGTAGTTTCCTTTTTGACAGATAGGCCATAGAAGTGTGTGTTTAAGTAGATGGTTAGTGTAAGACGCTTGCGATACGGTAGGTTCCGGAGAGCCAAATTAAAAAATATTTTTTCATAGTTTCGAAGACGCTTATCGATTTCAATTCCGCCCCATTTCACTGGTACAAACTGTACTACATAAACATATAAAATAAATATTATATCATCTTTGCACGCACAAAATATCCTATGTGGATTGTAGAGCATTAGGAGATAATTAAAAAAAAACTGTTTAAAACCCCTGTTATAATTTATTTGTATTAATTGTGGAATTACACATGTCACCTTGGTTTAAAAAAATGGTCTTATATATAATAACCTCCCTTCTGAATCTCTTCTGAATCTTCTAATCAAAAAATAATAAAAAATACAAACAAATAAAATAAAACAATTTTTCTTAAAAGAAACGAGTAAAAAGTAAATTATTTATACAAAACATATTATTACATAAAACCTAAGAATTAATCGTGGCTCCCATATCAGGCACAAGAGCTCCTCTTTTCTGATGAGGTATACATGACCTGATGACCAATGATGAGCTTAAATAAAATATTTTGTAAAATATATATGCGTCGGTCTACTGGCAAAGTCCACTATAAAGTCGCTAAAACACAATCCTGAAATGAACCCCTTTTAAGTACCTTCCTTATCAATACACAATATTAGTTGATAGCAATAACAGCAACCTTTAATCAAAGATTTACAAAAAATGAGCCTGACTTAGGGATTTTACCAGTCAATAATAACAAAGTGTAAATTATTCTTTTTTAATTGATAAACTAATGTTTAAGACAAGATTGGGCAGGAGATTTTTTCAATGTAGATGAGCGTTTCAGGCTAATAATTATTACTCATAATAATTGATAACTTAGTGTGCTTTGCTTGTTAAGATTATTGTTAAATTGTTGACCGTAATTTCGCAGAATGGCTTTAAGATTATTTTTAAGCTGATTTACTGGATTTTGCCTGTGTTTTATCGGTCTAAATCGATGAATAATTGAAATTTAGTGTATAATGTTTGACCTAATTTGTTTTGTGTGACTACAATTTCGGATTTATGACCTACTAGCTGACGCGGCCACGCGTTGCTGTGGCTAATAAAACGCAACGTTATCTACTGGATGGTTATCCAACCTTTATGTCTTTGAGTTTATCGCGAAGAGACAGACAGACGCCGCGGAGGACTTTAATTTATAATACGTAGAGATATTGTGAAAGATTGTAATAATGTGCATGAAATCCTTGAGGTAACTAACGAATTTAAGTTAATAAGGATTAGTACTGTATCCGTCTAAATAACTTTTCAATTACCGCAATGTACGTGACCATTTTTTAGAAGATAGAATGGGTAAAGTAAGCTATCCGTAAAAGATATATATATGCCTTCGCGGACTTTTTTGTAGATCTATAAAAGAGGAATATCCCACCATGCATTGTTTTGTTATACCTATCCCAAAAGGATTAGGCAGCGTTTTCGATGAAAGCTACCAGGCGGCTTGACTTTTTCCGACACTTCTAACAATTATCGTTATGTTTCAACCAATTTACACAAATCCTTGACAAATTACTTACCTAAACCTTCCTCACGAACACTCTATCTATTGGTGAAAACCGCATGAAAATCCGTTAATAGTTTTCGAGTTTATCGTGAACAGAGAGACAGGTAGACGACGCGGGAGACTTTAATTTATAATATGTAGAGAAGATAGAGATGTAGAGATAGAGAATATGGTAAGTTTAAAAACACGTTTAAATCGAAAACGATTAAATATACGACCCAGTCAAAGGAGGGCGATTTTTTACATAAGACCTCATACTTAAGTCATTTCATGAAAAAACGTGACTTAATAGAGTTTCTAGTAGACCGACGTATGTATAAATGTAACTCGTGTATTTATACTACAATATTAAAAATACGTATGTAAAATTTTCATCAAAACTGACAACTTTTTATAAAATTTTCTGCGCACTGTTAACTGCACGTAGAATATTTTGTTTTTTTATACGAATCTTAAATTTAGATTGGAGGCCAAAATATCAAACTAAACTGAAAAATTATTTGTTTCATCAAACATAATATTTTATCTATTTTCATTTTAAATTATGATAGATATACAGTTGCAGCAAATATCAAGTACAGAGATGCAATATTTTATCTTTTTCGTTTCAAATTATGATATACGGTTACACTAGGACCTTACTAGGACAGACTTGTTATATTTTATCTATTTTCGTTTAAAATTGTGATATACGGTTACAGCAAATATCTAGTACAGACATGTAATATTTTGTCTATTTTCGTTTGAAATTATGATATATTGGTATTTAAAAAATCGTTTTGCATGGTTTTGGAGGCGACTTTGGCGTTTTTTTGTGGAATTATTTAAAATAAATTATTAACTAAAACATTCTTGCACTGTCTTTTGATTTAATATATTGAAGAATTAATAAACTTAATTAAAAAGCAATACAAAACATTCCTTTGGGTAGAAATTTTAATTTGTGAAAGACAAATTTGGGTGATGAACGTAAATTGGTCGTCTGTAATTTGAATTTGTATGCACTAAAAAACGTTTTTTTTATGATTTTCATTTCACTATATTATATTTCATTATATTATATGTATAATGAATAAAGTCAATTTTTTTAGTAATTATCATTAACCCTAAAAAAATTGCCTCTGAAATTATAAAAAATTGAATTGAATAATGGGGTTATTTATTTAAGATTACTCGGGAAACCGAATGTGCATTTTTTTTTTTTTCAGTGAATACCGCACAAGAATCTCAACTGCGCCCGTCTGGAGCCAGTGAGACTATGGCATCTGGGGTATGTTGTGAGGCTGAAGGTAGTGGGGAGGGGAAGGAGGTGGGGAAGAGGAAGTACCTGGCTATTCAGATCTGGTCACCAAACACGGCTAAAGCCATTTTCAAGCAACGTTTCAATTCTGAATAGTGGTCTTACACCAGGTCGAAACTGATAGTATTTTCCACTCTGGAACATGCCGCAAATATACCATATATTATTTTAAATGAATTAATTGTGAAATAACACAAATTAATCAAATAAAATTTATTTGCGCATGCCGGGTTCGAACCCGCGACCTCCGGATTGTGAGTCAAGAGTCTTACCCATTGGACTACGGAGTCGCATTACATGTGCGGGAAAGATAAACCAGCCGAATCTACAAATTTGTTCGTGAATTTTTTCATTTATATGAATTTTAATGATAGACCCTTCCGGGTCCGTTCTGTCTGGCCTACATAAATCTTGTCATATCTGGGACAGCTGAGTTTATAAACTCCATCTGCCTCAAGAGGATAACTTGTCATATCTGAAAGAGCTGAGTTTATAAACTCCATCTGCCACAAGAGGATACCTTGTCACATCTGAAACAGCGGAGTTTATAAACTCCATTTGCCACAGGAGGATATCTTATCACATCGGAATAGCTGAGTTTATAAACTCCATCTACCCAAGAGGATACCTTGTCATATCGTAAAGAGCTGTGTTAATAAACTCCATCTGCCTCAAGAGGATATCTTGTCACATCTGGAACAGCTGAGTTTATAAATTCTATCTGCCTCAAGAGGATATCTTGTCACATCTGGAACAGCTGAGTTTATAAACTCCATCTGCCTCAAGATGATACTTGTCACATCTGAAACAGCAGAGTTTATAAACTGCCGCATATGCCGCAAGCAAGGCGGTGAAATGTTCAACCTTTAAGACAAGGTAGCCAAGATTGATAGTAAAGTTACCAATTTAATAATTGTAAGGCATTGTGTGTAAAGATGTATTATGAAAGAAAGGCGCATGAATTAAAAATTTCAATATAAAATTGAAATGAAAATCAAAATGTTAATGGAATATAAAGGTTTATTTAAACTAAGGTTGTACATTGATACTAAATAATTAGATTGACTCTATTTATAATTATTAAATATCTTAGGGCGAGCTATAAACACGAAGTTAATTTCTAACAATTAAATTCAATGTCGCATTTTAAATAATTCTATTGGGCGCCAGATCGTTCACACTTAACGAACAAGTAATCTTACAAAAATAAATAAATGGTAAATCATGTTTACGAAACTAATAAAATAAGGTTGAAGGATTTACGTATTTGAAGTTTCCGCCATTGTTTGGTTAACCTGATATCTTCGCAAACAGTCTCGCATATTATAAAAAACAAATTAACAATCTTCTTCCATGATATATTATGGAGCACAGTTACATAATTGCTTTATTGTTGTGTCTTCTCTTTCTCTGTACACTTACTTTGTTTTATATTTAATTGTTTATATTCATTCTGATTATTATTATTTCTGTTTTATCCACTACTACCATCTCCGCCTACTAACAATTGAACCTTGATTACGCATGCTGTAAACATTTTTAATTGGAGTGTTAATGTATATGTGCACATTTCAACGCAATAACATTGATGTAATTATTATTAACACTCTGTAAATGTTTCAAACAATAAATAAATAAATAAATAACCTGGTCGTTAGTCACACACCAGTTATGTGCCTGTTTGAATCAAATTGAAGCGAGGTGCGACCTCCGCTCGTTTTATCAGTCTGTCAAAACTGTGTAGAAGACGTCTGCGTTGGATCGCTATTCTGATGCGATCTGAGAAATCAGGGTAGGAAGATCCATGTGACGGAAATCAACCGTTACAAGGTTTATTTTATAAACTCAGTTTCTACGAAACCCATGTTTGTAGAAATTCATGGAAGAGTAACATCAAGTTAAAATGATATAAACTGTAGTTTGACTGTCAGAAAATAGTAGTTTTAATAGAACAACTATTAATGTTCATCACATCTTACTGATTTGAAACTTACGACCTTTGGAATGGGTCAGCATGTGACGATTTAATGTTCCCTTTTCAGCACACAAATAGCTGCAGTCGGAACATGAATAAGGTTTTTCTCCAGTATGTGTACGAATGTGACGTTTTAAACGCCCCTTTTCTGTACAGGAATAGCTGCACTCAAAACATGCATAAGGTTTTTCTCCAGTGTGGGTACGCAAGTGACGTTTTAAACGTGACTTTTCAGCACAAGCGTAGCTGCAGTAGGAACATGAATAAGGTTTAACTCCTGTATGGTTAAGCACGTGAACCTTTAAAGTTCCCTTTTGAGAAGCTGAATAGCTGCAGAAGGAACACGAAAACGGTTTTTCACTAGATTTTTCACCAGTATGGGTGAGCATATGTCGTTTCACATGACCCTTACGAAAACTCGAATAGCTACAGTAGGAACATAAATTAGGTTTTCCTCTAGGATGCGTCTTCAAGTCCGATATTAAGCCTGAAAAAGACGGTGGTAAGGCATAATAAAGTTTCTATATTGAAAACAGAAAATTAGGAAAACGAATTCAAAGAAACAATCGATTTCACCTGCAGATTTGGTAATACTTTCAGTGTGCTCTAAGCATTCCTCTTTGACATCCATCAGGTCAATTTCTATTTCCGGATAAGGAATAGCCACTCCTTCTTCTCGGGGTTCTGTCTTGATGAAAACAGTCTCCATTTTAGTAGCAGCTGGAATAACAAAACGACTTAACGATGACACGTAAAGATATGTTGAGTAGCACAAAAATCGAACGGTTGGGGCTACTTTAGGGACAGATAAAAGAACAACCGCTGAGCTAAATAATACTTTCTACGCTTGCGATATGTTCCCGATTCCCTGTTATATAATGTCCTTCAACAATTGACCAAGAGTAAACTAACCTAACCTCACCGCGTTGCTAACATTACCGGATCAGCGTCGTCCGCGTTACATTCGCTGCTAGATCGTTTCTTTCAACACTTTATCATATTGTTCTTATTATTAAGTATTTTCATCTACTATTAAAATATTTACAAATACAAAAGTAACAAACTCAAACAAACAGTAATCTTAAATAAAGGGCGTTGTCTGTTATGCGAACACATATTATCCAATTCCTTCATATTATAATATTTAAAATAGAATAAATCTTCAACCACATGCTGTTCGACGAAATCGCAAATCTGAAGAGAAAAAATTCAGCATCATAAAAACCAAAGATAAATGGTTAAGATGATAAAACAGGAATCTACAGATTTCGCTCCATAAGAGCTCGTTCACATTGAGCATATAAATATAAAAGATCATAGCACGCCACATATCGCTCTCCATACAATCCCTTCAGACCGTTCACACCTTAGCGCTTTATGCGCACATCAACCATAGACAATGCACATGTTACGCCGTAACCGCTCCTGAGGCGATATGCCAACAGTTAAGCGCCCCCCACTCCGACGAAAACAGGAGAGGGGGTCATTTTAATTACGGAGCTGCCAAGACCGGTGGGTGACAGATGTCAAGTTCATAGATTCAGTACAAAAAATGCGCACTCCCTCTCCTACCATAGGAAGAAATATTTTATCTGCGCCGTGTGAACGGCACGAAACATAAGCGCTCACGGTTCAACAGATACATGCTAGCGGTTATATTAGATGTCTGAACACCCCTTAAATGAAAGAATATGGACTAAAACAATCTACATAATTAGCAGTTAAAAACCCGCTCCGCAGGTTTTCGCTGCTAGGCCCTGCGGGCGGCTTTTAGTTTGGCTTCACCTGTGCGAAGGGTTTGAGTGTAAGTAACCATTTTATAAATCCGATAAGAGCTGCTTTCAGAAATAGCAAGTTCCTCGGATCCATTGTTATTATGATACAGTGACAGCTAGTCACCGAATTAAAATAACTGGCTTTTTTTAAGGCGAAATAATTTCCTTCAGAGCCTATAATGATAATAATTGGACAATTTATAAAGCGCCGTTTTTGTGAAAAATCACCTCAAGGGCGCTTAAATTATGTCAACTGAGATGCTGTGTGGAGGGTCTTTTTGAGGAGAGGAAGGAATGAACATTGGTCTTGAAGAGACCCATGTTTTAGGAAGGAGGAAACACAAAGGCCGGCAAATCGTTCCACAGCCGAGCTGTTGAACACAAGAACGAGGTGAAGAAGCGATCCGTTCTCATGAAACCAATGTCAACCGTGTACGTTGGGCACTCGTTTGGCGTGTTTCCCGACTATGCACCGGTGCCGAAGGGATCAATGACGCTAGTTCCTCGGAGCATCTTCCATTGAAATACCGGTAGAACAAGGATAGCAGTCCCACCCTACTACGCCTGTGCTCTAAAGATTGCAATCCGTCTGTTAAATTAGGAGAATCTATCAGACGGACCGCCCGTTTCTGCACAGACTCGTGGGTTTGTTTTAAGGTATTTTGGGGCTCCAGACCAGAGGTGGCTGCCAAATTCAACCGTGGGGCGCACTTTTGATGTGTACAGCGTTAGCAGTTGTGTACTATTAAAGTATCTGCGGGCCCTGTACAGTACGTCCAGTTTCTGAGAGGCTAACTTAACTCTGGTTTCGATGGAGCCCCCGTACCTGAGCTGGTCACTTAGAGTTACACCAAGCATATCGATGGAGGTCCTGTTCGGAAGGTTGCTTCCGTCGAAGGAGACTAGATATTTATTTCGATCCCTTTTAGATGTTATCAAACATGATTGGGTCTTTGAATTAAATTCGACGAGGTTATTCTTACCCCAAGATAAATATATAAGACGCTCCACGTTTCGGCCGGCTCAGTCAAAAACATCGCGTCGATTCGCAAGTTTATCGACAACATTCCATAGTATTTATTTTACGCGCTACTAAACGATTGTTTACGTAAAATTTTGATAAAAAAATAAACTCCTATGTAATCAACTAATAAGTGTTAATTTTAATCGCGGGCTTGTGTATGTTATCTTTACTTTAAAAAACAGCCTACGTTTTTGAGTGGCTTGTTTGGCTACGCAGGGTTTGTCTAGCGGGTTTGTGTAATTATTTTACATTTCTTTCCAAGTTCTACTGTTATAAATACAGGTACAAACTTGTCAATGATACATTCACTTTGTTTTACGCAAAAAAAAATTCTATGATTGGCAGCATTGTCTATGAAATGTTAAAATAAAAACGATGAATAAACAATGGCGTTACCGCGAGAGTGAATTAGTTTTTACAAAATTAAAATGTTAAATGCAAATTTTTGCATGTTTTTTGGCCTCCCCCGACATAAATACTCACTTTTTGTAATAATAAAACTAAATATAACTGTTTGAATAAAAAATATTCCGTATTAACGAGTAAGCGGTTTAATGCATAAATAATAAATTTACGTCAAGACCGTACATAAAACCTCAATTAATTTGAACACAAAATATGAAAAATGATCGATGACTTTGTCTACTAATATGCTGAAATAACTCTCGGAATTATTCGATAATAACTAAAGGGTACTCACATTAGCTACTTACTCACAGATAGCTTTTCAATAATCAATTCAAATTACAGATTTGAACTTACAAAATTGGACAAAAAAGCTTTTCGTTCCTTTGAGTCCTTTGACAGATAGGCCATAAGGCCATAGATGTTTGTTAAAAAAAGATGGTTAGTTTACGATATTTGCGTTACGGTAGATCAAATATTTCCAATGGCAATGTTTCGAGTTTCGACGCCATTACTGTTATACCAGCCATCTTTTGAGTTATGTTCAAGCAATTTATTTTTTTTACATTAAATTCACACAGGGACAAAAATAATTTCCCTCAGGACCTTTGTCATCTTAGTGGAAGCTGTGTGGAGTTTTTTTTTAAAGAGAGGAAGTTCTGGGAAGAAAAAAAGCACGAAGGGTGGGTAGGAATCTGGGGGTCAGTGTAACCAGGAATGACGGACGTATGATTCCATACCTCCAACCGCAGGGCAAGGTGATGGGGCCGAGAGATGGAGCTGGCTGGAGAGGATAAAAGACCTCCTTCAACCAATTCCTCTCAATCCTGCCCACCACATGGCAGGAGGGCAGACGCATCGGCCGCCAAGACCTAAACAAACCCCACTCTGATGAACCCGGACACTCTTGCTAACATCACCAAACATAGCTTTGTAGATTTTTCAATAATATTAATATTTCAGAAAAAACATAGCAATTTCGTAATAGGAGCATTGGCTCTGGTCTGAACCTTATGGTAATTCAAACTAAATCTTCTTTGGTCAAAGAAATTATTTTTATCGAGCTCCACTCATATTTAATAGCCTTCCAGAACATATAAAGTCATCTAATTCCTTGTACTTACACTTTTAAAAAGAATCTTAAAATATTTCATCACACGGGGCCATAATATCATGCCATCTTTACCATGTCGTCCGCATAGCTGATGTTGTTCAGACACTATCCTCCAATTTGGCAGCCTATCCCTGCATTTTTTAGCCTGTCGTGGAGTTCGTCTATGTACAGGTTGAACAATATCGGGGACATGCGTCCTCCCTGTCTGACGCTACACTTCAAGAGGAAAGGTTCGGAGAGTCCATATTTCCACCTTACTAAGTGTTCATGCTGTCGATGCCACGAGTCGAGGATATGTATCACCGCCGGTGATATGCCTTTTTCCCTGAGTTTTTCCCATGCGAAGTTTATCCCAAAAAAACAATTCAAGCAATAAGGTGAAAAACTCAGCAAGTTTTATTTTATTCTTCTTAATTATTTTATTTTTAATAATTTGGGAAAATTGACAGATTATTTACATTTATAACAATAAAATTAATAGCCACATTAAATCCAATAATAGATTTTGACGTAACAAAAACGTAAAAAAAAAGTATTGTGCCTGTAAGCTAATAAGTTTACAAAAATAAAACATTGTAAATGTGAAGTAAAAAATAGTAAAGAATAAAGAAGATGTAAGAACACAAATGTAAACTAATCTAATAACCTGCTTAATAAATTTCTAAACATAAAATTTTCAGAAATTAACCACACTAAAACACTCACGTGTAAATTTTCCTTCTTAGAACATGTTTAGCTGCAGTAGGAACACGAATAAGGTTTTTCTCCAGTATGGGTAAGCAGGTGAACCATGTGAATAACTGCAAGAGGAACACGGAAAAGGTTTTTCTCCAGTATGGGTAAGCAAATGACGTTTTAAATGTGCCTTATCAGAACATGAATAACCACAAAAGGAACACGAAAAAGGTTTATCACCTATATGATTAAGAATGTGACGTTTTAAATTTCTCTTTTATGTACATGAATAGTTGCAGTCGAAACATGAATAAGGTTTTTACCCAGTTTGGGTAAGCATGTGACGGTTTAAAGATCCCATTACAAATACGAATAGCTGCAGTCGGAGCGTGAAAAATGTCTTTCTCCTGTATGGGTTAACATGTGGCGTTTTAAAGTTCCCTTTTAACATCGTTAATAACCACAATCGGAACATGATTAAGGTTTTTCTTCAGTATCGGTAAGCTCTTGAACTTTTAAAATTCCCTTTCGACAGCATGAATAACTGTAGAAGGAACATGATTAAGGTTTTTCTCTAGTATGGGAAGACATGTGACGTTTTAAATCACCCTTTCGAAAACATGAATAGTTGCAGTCGGGACATGAATGCGATTTTTTTCTTGTGTGGATTAGGATGTGAACCACCAAATTTCCCTTTAGAGAACATGAATAACCACAAAGGGAACACGAATACGGTTTTTCTCCTGTATGGGTACGCATGTGACCCTTTAATTTTCCCTTCAGAGAATATTTATAGCTGCAGTAAGAACACGAATAAGGTTTTTCTCCTATATGGGTTAGCATGTGAACCTTTAAAGTTTCCCTTTGCAAACATGAATAACTGCACAAGGAACACGAAAAAGATTTTTCTCCAGTATGGGTGAGCAGGTGACGTTTTAAATGAACCTTATTAGAAGATGAATAACTGCAAAAGAAACACGAAAAAGATTTTTCACCTGTGTGCGTAAGAATGTGGCGTTGTAAATTTCCCTTTAATGAACATGAATAGTTGCAGTCAAAACATGAAAAAGGTTTTTCCCCAGTATGGGTAAGCCTGTGAATTTTTAAAGATCCCTTTCGAGAACATGAATAGCTGCAATCGGAGCATGAAAAGGGTCTTTCTCCAGTATGGGTAAACATATGGCGTTTTAAAGATCCCTTTTGACAACATGAATAACCACAATCGGAACATGAATAAGGTTTTTCTTCAGTGTGGGTAAGCTCGTGAACTTTTAAAATTCCCTTTAGAGAGCATGAATAACTACAGAAGGAACATGAAAACGGTTTTTCTCCAGTATGGGTAAGTATGTGACGTTGTAAACCTTCCTTTCGAAAACAAGAATAGTTGCAGTAGGAACATGAATGAGGTTTTTCTCCGATATGGATAACCATGTGATTTTTTAAACTGTCACTTCGAGAAAATGAATTGTTACACTTGGAGCATGTATACGGTTTTTCTCTAGAGTGAGTGAGCATGTGAACTTTTAAATTTCCCTTTTGAGAAGACGAGAAGTTGCAGTTAGAACACGAGAAAGGTTTCACTCCAGTATGGGTGCGCAAATGCAGTTCCAACGCTGACTTGGAGTGGGCGGAGTAGTTACAAAAGGAGCATGAATTACGTTTTCCTGTAGGATGCGTCTTCGGGTCTGAAAAAGTTGATAGATAAAGCTCAATAAGAAGGTTTCTATAGAGATAACATAAAATTTAAAAACGAATTAAATAAACGAGAATCGATTTTACCTGCAGTATGGGTAGTACTTTTAGGGTGGTTTAAGCTCTCTTTTTTATCCAGCAGTTCTATGTCTATTTCCGTACAAGGAATCCCACTTACATATTTTTCTCGGGTTCCTGTCTCCATAGGAACAGTCTCAGCATTAATACTACCTGGAATGACAAAACAATAAGACGATATGTAATTTGGTGAGTGTTACATTAAAAATAACGATCATTATTGCCATTTTAATGCTTATTTATGTGTATTGTTGAATTATATGATATCGTTTGATTAAGCACTTGCTGACAGGCTACTTGCAGCAGCTTAGACCTAGCGGGTATAAATTTTAATTGAATTTGTCATGTTACAATCTGCAAAGTAAAAGATAAACCTTTAAAGATATCGTTGAGAAACCACGAAAAGGTATTAAGTTAAGAGACTTTATAATGATTCCAACCAAATTGAGGTATTTAAGGTAAGTACATTCTTGTCGAGGCAAATTTTTATTTCAACCATACCAATTTACGCTCTTTTGAAGGCCTTTTTCAAACTTTGAGCTTTGAATAGAATCACTGTGTAATCTGCTTACTGCGTAACTACGTAAAGTCGAAAGACGCAATTTTAATATCGGTATGTCAATTTTAGTATCGGTATTTATGTAAATGAGAAATAGACGGCGACCAAAGACGCTGCCTTAGGGAACTCTGTACTTGATTTCTTCCAAATCATTGAAGAATTTTTTAGTTGAACTATTTGTTGTCTATTTTTAGTAAAACTAATAAACCAATCGAGCAGCGGTTGATGCTTGGTTGATGCTAATATTTTTTAATTTATCGTACAGCAGGTCATGAGTGATGCTGTCAATGACCTTAGCAAGGAAAACTCAGATTTCCATTTGTTCATTTTACATTCAACTCTACTTGTTTATTACAAAGGCTTATACTACTATTTATATATTTATTTATCATTCTGTAATCTAACCAATTTATATAATTGTTAATTTATCATCCATGTTATACGATGCTGTCCGTAAAATAAGGTCTCCAAGGTTCCGCGGTGGCGAGGAACAATTTTACGCAAGATCCGGAAAAACTGGCATGTAGCCTGGTTTCCTTACGCCAAATCCCCAACACGCTGCAATCTCTGCAACACAGTGTCGGCGGGGCAGCAGTTCGCGATTATTGTTATTATTGTTTCGCGTCCGATGGGTGCAATCGGAACACCAAAATTTATTACAACTTATTTTATTTAAAATCTGGCATTCTAATTTTTTAAAACCATTTTGAAATAAAAATAATAATAAGGATATTGAAAATATGTTTTATTAAATTAAAAAAAAAAAAAAAACTTTAAAAGATCGTACACAAAAAACTGCCAGGCTGCTGGTCGGCAGACCAAGAAAGTCATAAATGGGATGATCTAGACTACAGGTTTTCGTTAGTTTCGATCTTGTATTCGATGTAATCGATGCAGCAGGGCAAGCGAAACCGATATAAAACGGACTGGGTTCGGAAATTACCGTCGTTTTTCGGACGAACACAGCTCTTACGGCGACGGTGGGTTGGTTGTTCGAACTTCCTATGGACTATTAGGCAATCTTAAAAGGACTATTATTATTATAAATTTGCACAAAAATATGGACACGCGACAGCGGTGAGGGGCACCGCGGCAGGTTTCGTGAGTGGTTTGGCGTCGAAAGGCTCGCCTTCCGGATGGGTACACTCGGAACTCTCAAATTATCTATTTTTTATCATTTTCGCTTATTTTTTAAAAATATGGCATTCCAAGTTTTTAAAAATATAGTGAAATAAAAATAAAGATAAACGAAAAATTAAAAAAAAAAAACTTTAAAAAATCGTACACAAAAAGCTGCAAGGCTGCTGGTCGGCAGACCAAGAAATTCTTAAATGGAATGATCTGGACTATAGCTATTCGTTGGTTTCATTCGTGTACTTGATGACGTAAAATTTACTATTTATTACCCCACTTTGACGCTGGCTGCCTGCGAACGTGCCAGCCTGCCAGTTGGCAGACCTGCTTTTTACTCATTTTCTAATCGACCTTTATCATATGAGACCATTCCCGTTCGAGTACTCGATGACGTAATTTTTTCGAAAAAAATCGCTCACTATTTCCATGACAGCGTGACTCCTGCCAAGAGGCGCACCGGCAGACCAGCTTTTTTAATGTTTTCTAAATGTCCATTATCACTACAAAGTAGTTTCATCCGTGTACTCGATGACGTAGGTTTTACTTATCACGCCACCCAATCTGTTTACGAAAAAAAAATAAACATAAGATTTACACGTAATTCGAACAAAGACATATTGCAAGTTCCAGCACTCTTCTCCACATTTGGTCAACGTAGCTTTAGATACTTTGCCACAAAAATATTCAACATGCTCCCAGAAAATATCAAACTGAGTCGAACACAGAAAGAGTTTTAAAAACAATTAAATTTGGATATTATAAATGTTCTATAGGAATTAATGGGAAAGTCTTAGCATGGATAGCTAGTTATTTACATGAAAGACCACAACAAGTAAAATTACTAAATCAAGTCAGCGATTCAAAATATAGCGATTTTTCAATACCCCAAGGTACAGTTTTGGGACCATTGTTATTTATTATATATGTCAATGATATATTCAATATTTCTAAATATGGAGACATTGTCTCCTACGCTGACGACACAGTCCTACTACTAAAAGCAAACACCTGGTCTGAATTAAACAAAATGGCAAATACAGATATCAATGCACTAAAATTATGGTTTGATAAAAACCTGTTGACTTTAAATTCTAAAAAAACCTATTATTTTCCATTTTTCATTAAAAAACAAGAAACACCTAAAGAAATAAACTTAATAATCCACTGTGTGACAAATACAGAAAACCACAAATGTAATATATCATGTTCAAAAATAGAAAGCAAAACTGATATTAAGTACCTGGGCATAACAATAGACCAGCGTTTAAAATGGTCTCCACACATAAATATTCTGAACAACAGAATAAGGAAACTAACATATATATTTAGATGTTTAAGAGATATTTTAAACGAAAAATTACTTAGAACCACATACTTCGCTTTCTGTCATTCAATTATACAATACAGCATTATAGGATGGGGCGGTACATATAAAAATCAAACACAAACAATTTACATATCACAAAAACTAATAATAAAAACAATTTAAAAAAAAACCCTACTCATATTCGTCAGAACTTTTATTCAAACAATTTAAGGTCAGAAAATTAAGTGCATTATACTTTTATCATGCAACATTACAAATTTATAAAGATAATATTAAAAAATCAAGTTGCACCCTTTAAAAATAACAGAAGTCTTAGACAAACATCAATACTTCCCACTCCAAAATGTAAAAAAAAAAATTGGACAATTGAGTCATAAATATCTCGGAGCAAATTTTTTTAATTCATTACCAGAAAAAATTAGAAACATGAATACCAATATAAAAAATTTTAAAACTCACCTTAAAAATTATACTGAAAACTTAAACTGAATGATATAAAAAAAAGCAATACAATAACACCCCCCCATACACACAAGCCTTGCTTAATTATGGGGGTACATCAAATATTCTACTATGTAATTAATAACTGTATAAAATTTATTTGTAATTTATGTAACTTCTATTACTAATAAAAAAATAAAAAATAAAAATAAAAAATATATTCTAATGATCGAGCCTATACTGTTGCCCTCACCCAAACGCCTTGTCATTCATTGACAGTTGTAATTGTAGTAATAACATTGCTGTTTTTGTATTTGGTACATATATGCAAACAATAATGTAAACTAAAATAAAGTTTTGCTGTATAGAAACCAACATAATACATTTCTAAGTAAACCATAGATGAAATGCGAGAAACAATACACAATATACAGTTAATACAGATATAGCCTGTTCTGTAATCAATTTTCGATGAATTCCGGAATCACTGTATTATGTAATAATACATATATTGAGTGAAAAAATATTTTGTGGTAGAGAATGTGTGACGATTTATTTTGGTTATAAAATGTGATGAGGCAACATCTTGAGGAACTAGGAATTGTTCTCGGGCAATACAAGTTAAACGTGGTTCGACATTTTCCAGTAAAACAATATACCAAAGTTAAAATCAAAAGTACCGATGGATGACAAGAGGGAAAGGAGAAAACAAGCAACTATCCTGACTGCGTCGTCTGAAACAACACCGTGATAATATACGTAATGCAACTTACTAGCTGGCTGAACACTCTCGCCATACTGCAAACATTCCTTCTTTACATCCGGAAGGTGGATGTCTATATCCATATACGGCATTTCACCTTCGCCTTCTTCCTGGGACCCTGGTTCCGTCTTGATGGAAACACTCTCTGGGTTGGGAAGATCCATGGCACTGTTGTGACAGCGTCTATTATGTGATGGTAATTAAGCTCAGCTCGCAATAAAGTGTAACTGTAACAAAACACGAATTAATTAGTGCCATTTGATTGGTTATTAAGGATTTACAAATAGATTATAGCTGGAATAATTGTAACCCCGGTTAAAGCGCCGCATAGTGTTTCGTTTCATACAAGCTAGACAGAAAAAACTCATCGATCAAGTACTTGTAACTCACCTACGGGGTGGCACTTTAGAAAGGCGGAACAACAATAACAATCACTTCGATTTTCAGCAACCACTAATGTAAATTCATAATGAAAGAGAAAGGGGCCTTCTTGGCATTTCAAAAAATCAAAAGTCAATCACTTCGTTAGGTTAGGTTTTATGAAGCAGAAGACAAGTAGACAAGCGAGATTATTGACATATCCATAGACAACGATCAATTAAAGAAAATAATCATGAAAGTAAACACCGGACAGTGCCTACTTTCACCTTATTCTGAAAACCGCATAAGAGCTCGTTCACATTGAGCATATAAATATAAAAGATCATAGCACGCCACATATCGCTCTCCATACAATCCCTTCAGACCGTTCACACCTGAGCGCTTTATGCGCACATCAACCATAGACAATGCACATCTTAAAGGCCCTGATGGACAGGCGAGTAAAACCGTGGTTTTATGGCTCGTCGGTAAAGCTCGCCGGTGTATCATTGCAAAACCGCGGTTTTGTGAGTTGACGAGCCTGGCTCGTGGCTTGTCATGTTTGCTTGATATTTTACTCGGCTCGCGTTACAAAACTGCGTGTCGATCACGGCCGGCGAGCCAAGCCGCCAGTTCGTCGCTTTAGTTCGTTTTACTCCAACAGACCAAAACGTAAATCGTGAGAAACAGCGCTTTAAAGTTTTTTTTTACGTAAAGGTATATAAAATGAAATTAGCTAAATTGTAAGGCTACTAAAATGTTTTAAAGTATTACAAATTGTTTTTTTTAAGTACAATATGTTCTAAATGTATAAAATTACGCAGAAAACACGTTTTTAATTTGGATGTTGGCCAAAGTGACGAATTCTTGTTTGCGAAAGTTGGATATTGGACAAAGGACACTGGATGTTAGACAAGAGCGCGTACTCTTGCGTGAAGTTACTTTATCTAACGTGCTTGGTATTACAGGGAGATCGGAAAGCATTTCAATTCATTGAACTTTGATAGGTACTTATGGATTTAGCTTACGTGTCCTATGTTTTCGCGGTGAGACCTAAATATTCGGGTGTGATTTTTAAATAGTTTCTTATAACATTCGACAATTTTTTAGAAATAATTTGTTTCTCGGTTGGGAAACAAGTTCCAAGAGTAAGTTTTTGTAAAATAATAACATCGTAAAATCATCAATGAAAACGTACGTTTTCAGACAATTATACTTATTAAATAATGTTTCAGGCGTGTTTTATTGTTGGCTGCTAGTCGTCAACCGTTAGTCATCAGTTAGGTCCTACGTTTATTAGTTATTAATTTGAGAGGCGGGTATGGGTACCACCGATCCGGGAACCATTTATTGGATAACCAACACCTCTGCCATAGGTCACCCCAAGTGGTTCGCTACGTTTGGTGACTTAGCAGGGGTGGCCGGGTTCTGTCTCGTTGTGAGTTTTGTCTCGATCCTGGCGACGGATGCGTCTGCCCACAAACTGCGTGGCAGGCCGGATCGGGAAAGACTGGTTGAGGAAGATCTGTAGACCTCTCCAGCAGGACTCTCGGAACATCGCTTTACCCGCAGTGGGGAGGGATTGATTCATACGTGCGTCACTCCTTGACACACTGACTCCCAGATTCCTACCCACCCCTCATACCTTTTTCTTCCCACAACTTACTCTACTTCCTTCCCAAAAATGACATAGGCCCTGAGGGGAATTATTTTCCTCAGGGCCTCCTGTGTGGAGCTGTGAAAAGGTCTCCCCAAGTGGTTCGCTACGTTTGGTGACTTAGCAGGAGTGCCTGGGTTCATGGGGTGAGGTTTGTCCAGGTCTTGACGGCGGATGAGTCTGCCCACCAGCTGCGTGGCGGGCCGGGTCGAGAGAGACTGCGTGAAGGAGTCCTTTGGACCTTTCCAGCTGGACTCTCTCGACCCCATTGCCTTGCACCGCGGTTGGACAGTTTCTTACGTCCGTCACTCCTATACACACTAACCCCCAGAGTCCTACCCACCCCTCATTCCTATTTCCATCCTAGAACTTCCTATTCTTCCTCGTAGGCCCTGAGAACATATATTGTAAAGCGTTTTTGCACTAAAACAATGCTATTCAAATTATCCATATAATATACACGCGAATTATTTTTATCATATTTATTACGGCATATTAATCGTAGATTTAGTACGATCTGACCCGAAAGGTTGGATTGATTTACGTGACTTTATTTTTATGTTAATACTGCACAAGAGTCCCAACCGCTCCCAACCGCCTGGACCAAGTCAGGCTATACATAGCATACCCAATTTTGTGAGGCTGGATGTAGCGGGAAGGGGATGCAGTTATGAAGGTTGGTAAGTACCTGGCTATTCAGATCGAGTCAACAACCACGGCTAAAGCCATTTCAAGCAATGCTTCAATTCTAAATGGCGGTCTTACATCAGGGTGATACTGAGAGTATCTTTTACTCTGGAACGTGTCGCAAATACAGCATGTATATATATTTACATGTATATTTTTTTATTGATTTGTGTTATTTCACTATTTAAACATAAAAAACACATATACCTACACGTACGTTTTTTTAATGGTTGAAGTTGTGAAATATGTATATATATTTTTAGATTAGCTCCACACAGGTGGCCCTGAGGAAAATAATTTCACTTTGGAGGAGTCTTTATAAGGAAGGTAAGGATAGGAAATTTGGGAAGAAAAAGGCTATGAGGGGTGGGTAGGAATCTGAGGGTCAGTGTGTCCGGGAGTGACGGACGTATGAATCTATCTCTCCAATTGCGGTGCAAGGCGAGAGACGGAAGAGTCCGGCTGGAAAGGTCAAAAAGCCTCCCTTAACCAGTCTTGCTAAGTCACCAAACGTAGCAAACCACTCGGGGTGACCTATGGCAGAGATGGTGGTTATCCAATAAATGGTTCCCGGGACGGCGGTACCCATACCCGCCCTCCAAAATAAACAAATCTACCAAAATAAAAATTACTTGTGCACGATGGGATTGAAATTTGCGACATCCGGATCGCTAGTTGAGAGTCTTATCCCTCGACCACAGGAGGCAGTCGTGTGATAACAGAAGTGTAGTATCCAACATTTTAAAATAAAAAGTTAACTCGAAGGATTTTGAAACACAATAGATAGCTACAAGTTCTTTATAAATGTATAAAACAATAGACGACGATTTCTTTGTAAAAATGATCCTATGTTCGAACACATGGGATGTGATTTACGTCTATTACACAATACAGACTTGTAAAAAAAAGAGGTCATAAAACAATCCTAACCACTAACCACATTTTTAGCTTCATAACAAATGTATTCCAGTATTTGAGGTACCACTTAGTTGGGCCAAATTATTAGAGGGGTTACAAAAGGGGCTGAAATTAAATAACTGGAAATTGATCTAGGTAAAAAAAGTCAAATGAATGGTCAAAGTCAAAGTCCTAATCATTAAAAATGTGCGAATAGTAATAACGTTTTTATTGACAATCCAAAGCTCGAACAAAATAAAACTCGAATAGGTAAGAAATAAACAAACACATAAGAAATATGAGGCACTCAATGAATAAAATAATAGAAATGCTTTCATCGTCATTCGGTGTACAATTCTCCCATGAAGATTTCAATAATAAGATATTTATAGGTACACAAATACAACTAATCTTTGGCACTAAATATACCAAACATGTTTTCATTGTTACACTAAGATTTGGTTGATTAAAATAATAAGATACTTTAGGCATTAAATGTACCGAAAACAAAAACTTCTTTATTTCCTTATTCTAATAATTAACATGTTTTAAATATCTCAGGTAGAATTCTGACACAAATATTTCGTAGATAAACACATAAATATTATGTACTAAAAGCAAAAAAACTCCTGCATTGTCTTTATTTTAATAATAGTGTTTTGTATTACAAGTAGGTATTCTTACATAAAGATTTAAATAATTAGGTAAAGGTAGATAAACATGAAGCTATTACTCACTAAATGTACCAAAAACAAAAACTCCTTCGTTGTACTTATTCGAAAAATTGCCTTGTTTTAAATATCATAAGTAGAATTTTTATACGAAGATTTGGCTGATAAATATACAGATATTTTAGGAACTAAATGTACCGAAAATGAAAACTCCTTGATTTCCTTATTTTAATAATTGGCTTGTTTTAAATATCATAAGTCGAATAATTACATGCAAATTTGGTTGATAAACAAACAGATATTTTAGGAACTAAATATACCGAAAATTAAAACTCCTTCATTTCCTTATTCTAATTGTTGGCTTGTTTTAAGTATCTGAAGTATAATAATGCTTTCACTAAGATTTGGTGGATGGACACATATATTAGGTATATAGGTACTATAATTCATCAGTCCTTATTCTAATAATTGTGTTTTTTAAATATCACAAGTAGGTATTTTTGAACAAAGATTTAAATAATTACGTAAAGGTTGATAAACATACCGATACTACGCATTAAATGTGCTTAAAACAAAAGCTCATTCAATGTTCTTATTCTTATAATTGTTTTAATTATCATAAATAGGTATTTTTACACGAAGATTTAAATAATTACGCATAGGTAGATAAACATACCGATACCTCTTTATACACATACGCCTTAAGGATCAAATTCCGAGTGTATTCCGTATAATGTCGTCCTTATACTCTTCGTTAATTGATTTTTCTTGAATTTCAGTCAATTCGTTTTAATATTGTAATTGGTTAAATTAAATTAAAACAGCGACGAAGGTTATTTCAATTTTTAGTACGATATTTCACCACAATATAGAACTTGGCATTTATTACAATATTTTCTCAAAAATACACAACTTTATTATAACCACCCTGTAACGGACGACAAGTTGAAACAATTTGCGGAGAAAATATTGTAATATTAATTATCTGTTATGTTTTCCTTAAAAAAATTTATCCTTTTCCACAGTTTACATCTTTATGCATTTTGTCTGAAGAAATCTCCTAGAAAACCACTAAAGTAACTTGGTAACTAGCATAATCATAAGTGAAGATATTTACTTTCGTGGCGCTAAACGAACGAATGTTTGGAATGAAAGCAATCACGTGGTCCTCCGCTGCGCTGCTATTGGCTGTGTGGTCTGTTAGAGCAATACGCCCGGAACCGAGAGTTTGAATTTCGCACGTTGGCTAAGATACAGCTTGGATGTTGGAGAAATTCCTATGAAATTTGACTGAACGGCCGGTTTAAAAACGGGAGTCCTTTTGGCCAACGTGTGGATGTTGGATAAATACGCTCGAAATGTTGTTTCATTTTGGAGGACGTAAGACAAAGTACGTTTTGAAAACCCCCTAAATAATTTTTTAAATTTTTTTTTTTCACTTGCATTGTATTCATAAAGACTTTCTGAGAACTACTGCATACTTAACTCAATTTCGCTAAAAATGGTCTGTTGGAGTAAAACGAACTAGAGCGACGCGTTATCGGCGACAGCGCTATAGGACGGACAAGGACGGACGTCACGTAATAATGAATCTGTGAATTCACAGTGACGATTTAATCGTAGAATTCATAAATGGCTTCCGAGAGTATCCCTGTTTATGGCAAATTAAATCAAGCGAATACAAAAACAAGGGAAATAATTATTAAAAAAAATATATAAAAAAAATTATTAATAAAATTTCTTAATTTATTAAATATATTTTTTATTTTATTTATTAATTTTTTTTATTTTTTTATTAATAATAATTTTAATTCGTGGTATGCTATAATACCAAGATAACACAAAGCTTCAGACTCTGAACAAGACATGTTAACCACAATTCAACTACGATACGACTGTTTTACTCGCTAGTGGATCAGCACCAACGAGCCGCGAGTAAAACCGCGGTATAGGCTCGCCTGTCGATCACCCACTTTAGGCCCTGATCGACTGGCGAGTAAAACCGCGATTTTAAAAACCGTCGGTTTTACTCGCGGCTCGTTGGTGCTGATCGACTAGATGAACCATAGACAATAATGAAATCATAGACTAATACAAATTTACGATGAGTACTTATTTAAAGCCCATGATCGACAGACGAGTAAAACCGCGGTCTTATGGCTCGTCGGTAAAGCTCGCCGGTGTATCATTGCAAAACCGCGGTTTTGTGAGTTGACGAGCCTGGCTCGTGGCTCGTCATGTTTGCTTGATTTTTTACTCGGCTCGTCGTACAAAACTGCGTGTCGATCACCGCCGGCGAGCCAAGCCGCCAGTTATCGGCGACAGCGCTATAGGACGGACAAGGACGGACGTCACGTAATAATGAATCTGCGAATTCACAGTGACGATTTCATCGTAGAATTTATAAATGGCTTCCGAGAGTATCCCTGTTTACGGCAAATTAAATCAAGCTAATACAAAAACAAGGGAAATAATTAATAAAAAAAATATATTAAAAAAATTTATTAATAAAAAATCTTAATTTATTAAATTTGTTTTTTTTTTATTTATTAAAATTTATTTTTTTATTTAATAATAGTTTTTAATTCGTGGTATGCTATAATACCAAGATAACACAAAGCTTCGGACTCCGAACAAGACATGTTAACCTCAATTCGACTACGATACACGACTGTTTTACTCGCTAGTCGATCAGCACCAACGAGCCGTGAGTAAAACCGACGGTTTTTAAAACCGCGGTTTTACTCGCCTGTCGATCACCCACTTTACGCCGATTCACAATTCCTCTAACCACCCCAACTCCCATAAACATGCAGCGTTTCTTTCCATGACACATAGATTAGTTACAGTCCATTTATCTAATACCAACTTTGCAATAGAACTATCTACGATCAAACAAATCGCAATAAATAACGGTTACAACCCAAACATAGTCGACAACATTCTTAATAAAAAATTTAAGAAATTATCCACAAGTAAATTTTTATACAACAGTCCACCTCATAATAATAATATACTAAGTAATAATAATCAACCGTATCAATGGCGTAGAATCCTGTACATCAATAATTTCTCTCAAAAAAGGATTAAAAATCTCCCATCAGAAATCAAACCGGCATTTTACACTAATAATAATCTAGGCAAACTCTTAATGAACGGTAAGGATAAGGATGATAGCTTATCTCACTCGGGAATTTATTCGCTTCAATGCAGCGCAGCGACTGCTCAGTTTTTTATATTGGTAAAACAGCGCGCAACATAAACACACGTGTCAAAGAACATCTCAGATGTCTACCCAGCTCTGGTTTTTCAGAATTCGCAAACCACTTGATCGAAAAAGATCATAAATTTGACAAAACCGCCGGCGCCAAACTGATTCATAAAAACAATATCGGTGTGAGGTTGGATAATATAGAGGCACTTGAACTTAGGAAAGCCGTAAACACTAATAGTAAGGTAATTAATAATCAACTAAATTTAAATAAAAGTCCCATACTAAGATTGTTCCCTATTGATAAAGAACACGTCCATTCCCTTCTCAATTCTCCATCTATGCCTTCTTCCTCCCCCTACAATTGACGAGTCCAGCCCATTATATATTATAACACACATGTAACCTAATGTTAGTAGAGTAATATACTACCCTGCAGTGGCGGTTCTTCACAGGGGGACAATGGGGACGGTCCCCGCCAGTTACACTCAAAACCTACTAAAGGAAAAGGAAATAACAGTCGATGCGTTGTCTTCACCAAAATGAATGAATTCTTTAAACATAAAAGTAATTAACATTTGCAGAAATAAAATACAAATGATTATTCCGGATGATTTTAATAAGACCCTACTCGCGTACAGCGAACAATGTACGGAGCACAAAACAGCGGGTCAATTTCTCAGTGCGCAGATTCTAATGCGCACTTGGGGGACGATCCGAAGTATCCCCATACTTTCCTTGCGTCGTTTCACTATCGTATGCAACTGCGCATGCGCAGTCGTATGTGAATTCAAATACCCGCGGGGATAATTCTTTGGATCCCCACAGAAACATTTATTTGCGAAGTTTCGGGCGGGAATCGCTCGCGTTCAAATTAGTTTGATAATAATCTCAACAAGATAAAGCTTTATTTTTATTATACTATATTGTAAATTGGCATATATCTTTGGATATTTTATATTATTTTGTGTTTAGATATCCGACTAGCATGATTAGACCATAAAATATTTTTTTGAGAAGTTTTATATTATATTCTACGGGTGGTGAGATTGCGGTACAGTACGTAAAAAAATATCGATCCCCACCACTAAAAAAGTGCTCGAGCCGCCACTGCTACCCTGATGAAGCTACGGTTGTAGCGAAACCCGGTCGGCAAAAAATATAAAAAATAAAAGTGGTGTTTACAAAGTTATTGTTTTATTTTAAATTAATAATGTCACATCACAAAGTATCCGCTTCATATGAACAAATAAACATTTTCATTATACAAATTTGCATGTAGGTACTCAAACGTTACTAGCACTTATTATGCTAAAATATTGGCCTATAATGGCAAAAAATGTTATTAAAAAAATACTCAAAAATTGTATTGTGTGCTTCAAATGCAGTCCAAAAACAAGTCATCAAATAATGTCTGATCTTCCAGAGGATAGAGTGTCACCATGTAGACCGTTCTCTGTTACAGGACTGGATTACGCAGGGCCAATCTTAATAAAGTCTGGAATCAGTAGGAGATCCAATTCAGTCAAGTCTTATATCTTTTTATTTATATACTTCTCTACTAAGGCAGTTCATTTAGAACTGGTCACCTCTCTGACTACAGATGCATTTCTTAATTGTTTAAAGCGTTTCATTTCTAGACGTGGAAAACCTAGTAAATTGTATTCTGATAATGCTACTTCATTTGTTGGAGCGAATAATGAATTGAAAAATATGTATAATTTATATGTCTCTCAAAAGGAGATAGCTAATTACTTAACTAACATGTCTATTCAGTGGGTTTTTATCCCACCTAAAGGTCCTCATCATGAAGGTCTTTGGGAATCTAACATAAAAAGTGTGAAATATCACGTAAAAAGAGTGGCAAATGTCTCTTCATTAACATATGAAGAGATGTGTACGTTATTATACCAAATAGAGTCCTGCATAAATTCTAGGCCTTTAATTCCACTATCCAACGATCCCCTCGACCTCTTCGCACTTACTCCAGGTCACTTTCTTATTGGTGATAACCTGTCAGCTGTAACTGAACCTGACCTACAACAGATTCCCATAAACAGACTTAACAATTTCCAAAAACTAAGCCAGCTAAGACAGAGCTTCTGGTCAAGATGGAGAATTGAACATCTGGGAGAGCTGCAGCAAAGGACTAAATGGACGGATGGGAACAGGCGACAACTAAAGACTGGGGACTTAGTTATCATCAAAGACGACAACGCACCACTAAATTTATGGAGGATGGGACGTGTCATCGCCACTCACCCTGGACAAGATGGGATATCCCGTGTAGTCACCTTGAAGACGCAGCAAGGGTCTATGAAAAGACCCATTACCAAATTGTGTCTTCTACCGATGGACGATGCTATCACATCTTAGAAGACCTGGATCAAAATAAACCACTAACATCTAAGAAGAGCAGTATCAAAAAGAAGTCATCTTTACTAAGGCCAAGGATCAAAAAGAAGCCATCTTTCTTGAGGACAAGAACTGCAGAGGCTATCGATCTAGGATCAAGAAGATGAACATTTTATAATTTAGTGTTATTTTTTTATGCTTCTTCTAATGATTTACTTCAATTTATTATTTTATTGTTTCTAAACTAACTACAACAATGGATTACGATATATGTATTAGCTAGTTTCAGCTCTCTTTTTATTTTTAAGAAATAATTTAATCTTTCTAATTTAAAAAAAAATATCCTCACAAATAATAATAATCAATTTTAACTTTTATAGGGTTCTAAAAAGAACTTTCATTTAATTTCAGTCCTTTTTGTCGGGGAGCTATGGTTAAAATTGATGTTTATTAAGTAGGTACTTGTTCTATGGGCAATTACTTCTAGGCAAGTAGTACCTACCTAATTTTATTATTTTCTTTTTGTTCCATTATTCGAATTTGTTCTATAGAAGAAAACAAAAGAAGCTTCTATGTCTTACATACAAAATGTGTTCCAACAAGCAGATCACAATATAAATCCTATAAAAAATCAGGATTATGTAACTAAAATAATAATAAATTACGACCAGATAAACAAACACAAAACAAGCGTTTGATTTACAAAAGTGAGTACCACAGAAAACCTCCACCTGAAATCAAACAAGAGCGTAAAAAGCGCCAATGTATACTCCACTGCCCAACATAAATACTCAACCAGGGCAGTAAGCAATAACATCCTGGTTACTCCCAGTTTGAATACATCTTTTGGACAGAGAAATAATAAATTCCATGCTATGAAATTATACAATACTCTACCAGATCAAATCAAAAATATAAAGGAAATGAATATATTTAAAACAAAAGTAAAAACATGGCTGAGAGATCAAAGTGATAATAAAATTACAAAGATCATGAAGACGATATAAAGACAATCCATAACCAAATACAAATATTTTAAAAAAAACTACAGGCCACTTCAGAACAGGAAATCCTAGTGAGGAGGTCTGTGAAAAAAAAATGAATCTATACTTATACTATACATTAAATTACATGTACAAACCTTGATATTGAAACTAATAATAAATAAATAAAAATAAAATAAATATCCGAATATAACCAGGGATAATATCCGAAGTCTCTAAGATATATATATATCTCAGAAACTTCTTTTGCACTTTCTCAATCATTTGAGAGTATGTTAAATCCACTAGTCCCCATATTACTGAACCACTTTCCAAAATGCTACGTACTAAACTATAATATAGCAAACGAATCGCGGCCGAGCTGCAAAAGTGTCTGGAGTTGCTAAATCCTAGCATTCTTAAAGCTTTGCTGCATATCGTTTCTATGTAGACGTGAAATGTTAGGTGAGCATCAAACGTGATTCCCAAATCTCTCAAAATAACTATGTGCTGAAGAGATGAATAAGATATTTTGTAGTTATAGTAATTCGTTTTGTTTGCCTTGGTGTAGCACATAATAGAACATTTCTTAATATTAAATCCTAATTTATTGGTGTGACTCCATTCGACGATAGAATTTATATCACTTTGTAGCTGCAAGCAATTTTCCAAATATTTTATTAAAAGGAATAGTTTGAGGTCATCCGTAAATTAGACAAACTTTGAAAATAGGTCGGTCACTATGAACAACTGTAGAACGAATATGATTAAGGTTTTTCTCTAGAATGGGAAGACATGTGACGTTTTAAATCACCCTTTCGAAAACATGAATAGTTGCAGTCGGAACATGAATGGGATTTTTTTCTGGTGTGGATTAGCATGTGAACTGTCAAATTTCCCTTTTGAGAACATGAAAAATTGCAGTGGGAACACGAATACGGTTTTTCTCCTGTATGGGTACGCATGTGACCCTTTAAAGTTTCACTTTGCAAAAATGAATGACTGCACAAGGAACACGAAAATGGTTTTTCTCCAGTATGGGTGAGCAAGTGACGATTTAAATGTCCCTTATTAGAAGATGAATAACTGCAAAAGAAACACGAAAAAGGTTTTTCACCTGTGTGCGTAAGAATGTGGCGTTGTAAATTTCCCTTTAATGAACATGAATAGTTGCAGTCAAAACATGAATAAGGTTTTTCTCCAGTATGGGTAAGCCTGTGATTTTTTAAAGATCCCCTTGCATAACACGAATAGCTGCAGTCGGAGCATGAAAGGGGTCTTTCTCCTGTATGGGTAAACATATGGCGTTTTAAAGTTGACTTTTGACAACATGAATAACCACAATCGGAACACGAATAAGGTTTTTCTTCAGTATGGGTAAGCTCGTGAACTTTCAAAATTCCCTTTCGAGAGCATGAATAACTACAGAAGGAACATGAATACGGTTTTTCTCCAGTATGGGTAAGTATGTGACGTTGTAAACCTTCCTTTCGAAAACAAGAATAGTTGCAGTAGGAACATGAATGAGGTTTTTCTCCGATATGGATAACCATGTGCCTTTTTAAATATTTACTTAGAGTAAATGAATTGTTGCACTTGGAGCATGTATACGGTTTTTCTCTAGAGTGAGTGAGTATGTGAACTTTTAAATTTGACTTTTGAGAAGACGAGAAGTTGCAGTTAGAACACGAGAAAGGTTTCACTCCAGTATGGGTGCGCAAATGCAGTTCCAACGCTGACTTGGAGTGGGCGGAGTAGTTACAAAAGGAGCATGAATTACGTTTTCCTGTAGGATGCCCCTTCAGGTCCAATAGTGAGTCTGAAAAAGTTGATAGATAAAGCTCAATAAGTAGGTTTCTATAATGAAAACAGAAAATTAAAAAAACGAATTAAAATAAACAATAATCGATTTTACCTGCAGTATGGGTAATACTTTTAGGATGGTTTAAGCTCTTTTTTTTATCCAGCAGGTCTATGTCTATTTCCGTACAAGGAATCCCACTTACATATTTTTCTCGGGTTCCTGTCTTCATAGGAACAGTCTTCACATTAATACTACCTGGAATGACAAAACAACAATAAGATATACAATATTTAAAAGAAATCAATACCACTTTCATACTTTTACTAAATGGATGACTTCATAGCTAATGAATAAGAAAATAATTTTAAAATACAAGAATATGAGTGTGTATACACCGATTCATGTAATGACATAATCTCAAAGAATCTCAACAATATTTTCATTTTTCATATTAACATACGAAGTATGGAACGAAATTGGGATGAATTAATTCTAAAATTAAACAATCTACATAAAAAGCCTGACATCCTAATATTATCAGAAACTTTTACTAATGACGAATCACCCACCTATCATTTACCAGAATATAATTATGTTACAACCAAAATAAACATCAATAAAAATAGTGGTCTCGTCATATTCATTCACGATAAATTTAGTATTGTCAAACTAACTGAACATCCTATACATCTAGTAAACTGTATTGAAATACAATTAAAACTCGACAAAACAAACTACCACATAATAGCTGTTTACAGAACACACGGTTCGAATATCTCGTCATTTATAAATGAATTTAAACACATACTGTTAAAATTTAGAAATAAACTTTGCTTTGTTGCAGGAGATTTTAATATAAACATTAATGAAAACGTAGAAAATAATTTCAAAAATGAATATATTAATTGTATGACTGAATTTAACTTCATATCGTGCATTAACAAAAATACGAGAGAGATAAAAAATCACACTCCATCTTGTTTAGACCATATATGGACTAACATAAATATTAAATATATCGACAAAATGAAATCAATTGTTTGGAAAACGAATATAACTGACCACCATGCATGCATTCTTTTCTATGATAACAAATTAAACATAAAAAATTTAATCTAACAAAGACAAAATCATACACAAATATGACTATTTTATCCAAAAAACTGAGAAATGAACAATGGAACAACGTGTTAAATAGTTATGATACCGAGACTTGCTCAAAAAACTTTGAAAATATATTGTCTCAACACATAAAAAATTCAACTACTGAAACTACAGTCCGCATTAAATCTAAACTAAGAATTTTAAAGCCTTGGATAACACAAGGACTTATAATATCAATTAGAAACAAAGAAAAACTTTACAAAACAACATTGAAAAATCCTCTAAATGAAAAAGCATACACTTTTTACAAAACATTTAAAAATAAATTAACAAACTGTATCAAACAAAATAAAGAAGACTATTTCAAAAATAAAATACTTTCTACAGACAATAACAATAAACAAATATGGAAAACAGTTAACTTAGCCATGGATAACACTAAAAAAACACAAAAAATAAAATACATTGAACATGAAAATAAAATCATAGATGCTAATAATCAACCTAAACAATGTGCAAACATCTTTAATTCTTTTTTTGCTAATGTAGGAAAAAATCTTGCGAAAAATATCAATAAATCTTTTAACCCGAAAACACAAACGATTAAAAATGTACAAAATCATAGTAATTTATCAAAATTTGAAAAAACCTCAGAAAGTGAAGTTTTAAAAATAATAGAAGGCATGAAAGGAGGTTTGTCTCCCGGATTTGACCTTATTACAGTACATTTTCTAAAATCTATGAAAATTCATTTGGTGAAACCAATTACTCATTTGATAAACTTAAGTTTAACGGAGGGAATATTTCCGACAAACTATAAAAATACAATTATTTCACCTATTTATAAATCTGGAGATCCTCAACAAGTAACTAACTATCGCCCAATTTGTCTAATCTCAAACATTGGAAAGATTTTTGAAAAAATTGTGAAAAATCAATTAGTCAGTTTCCTAGAAAGTAATAAAATTCTTCACAAAAACCAGTTTGGTTTTATAAAGTCACTCAGCACACAAGATGCTATTGCTAATGTAACCTCATACATCAACGAATCATTGGATAAAGGTGAAAAATGTGCCAGTATATTTAGTGATCTCAGAAAAGCTTTTGATAGTATATCTAACTAAAAAAACTGAACAATATAGGTATAAAAGACAATGCAATTAAATGGATTTCGAACTACCTAAAAAATCGACCGCAAGTTGTAAAAATAAATCAGATTAATAGCGATAAAGAAATATCAGACTTTGGAATCCCTCAAGGTACAGTAATCGGACCAATCCTTTTCATCATATATGTTAATGACATTTTTTTCAACCACTACATGGCCAAATTACTTCATATGCCGATGATACGGTATTAATAATTAGCGATAAAACTTGGGAAAAAGTAACATTTAAAGCCACCGAAGACATAAATATTTTAAAGAATTTCTTCGACGTAAATTTACTATCACTAAATGGTGATAAAACATTTGTAATTCCATTTGCAATACACAAAAATGATACCCCTAAAAACATTGACATCATCATCCATGATAATTCCAAAACACATAGTAAAAATTATTGTATCCAAAACTGCACAATATTAAAAACAACAAACACAATCAAATATTTAGGAGTCATTATCGATAAAAATTTGAAATGGAATGAACAAATTTGTCAAGTTGTAAAAAAAAAATTAGAAAATTGATTTATATATTTTTAAGAATCAGAAATTTTTTATCTGTAAAAAACTTATATCTAATATATTACGCTTTGGTTCAATCAACTTTACAATATTCTATCATTAGCTGGGGATCCGCATACAAAACTAATCTTTCCCCAATTGAAGTTGTGCAGAGGCTAATAATTAAAATCATATTGAAAAAACCTTCTGACTACCCAACGGATCAATTATTTAAGGAATTCCAAGTACCATCTTTCAAAGATCTATACAATAGAAATGCATTGATTCAAACTATAAAAGAAAAAGAAAAATATCAATTTATAACTGAAAACCGTACTAGACATAAATATATTTTCTCATGCCCAAAATTAAACACTTCCTTTGCACAAAATTATTATACTTATCAAGGAAGACTTATTTTCAACCGATTACCGGATGAAATTAGAAAAATTAATGATAAAATCCAATTAATAAACACGGTTAAAAAATCTTTTAAAGATAATATAAAAAAAAAAACTAAAAAAAAAGTTTCCGATTAATCTAATCTCAAGAACAACTACTTATAACTCAGTTTCCAGGTGATACTCTGTTCTTCAAATAAGTTAAATTTTGTATTGTTTTTAGCAACTAATTACATATCACCGAACTTACAACTTATTGTTTTTTACATTCATATTGTAATTTAAGAACTTAAATATAGCATTAAAAATGTACACTACTCTTCCAGACACAAGCTAATGCTTCCATGGAAGAGTGGTATTAACGTATTTTAAAATGAACATGTACGCCAATTACTACATTATCTAAATGTATATTATATTTCATATGCTAAAATAAATAAAAAAAAATTAAAAAAAAAATAAAAAAAAACAAAAACAAAAAAAATGTAACTTGGTGAGTGTCACATTTAATAAAACACGGTAATTAGACTTGAACATAAGAATTTATTCTCGTAAAGCAAAACATGGGAGGCGTCTACTAATATCTACAGGAATTCCAAAAACTGAAAAAATCGAACTAATATCTATGAGAACCAAAGTGTTGACGAATATTTACAGCTCAAACTGTTGACTGATATCTATGAGAACCAAAGTGTTGACGAATATCTACAGCTTAAACTGCTGACTAATATCTATGAGAACCAAAGTATTGACGAATATCTACAGCACAGGCATAGGTTGGATTTGCAATTATGTATAGCATATTGGAATAACGTAATATTGCGTATGCTGTTTAAAAAACTTAATTTATGTAAGTATGTATGTAAAAATCCCTAATATCGGACTATTGGACACATTTAGCTGATTAGTCCAACCTACGCTCTGTAGTTATTAGTTCAACCTACGCTCTGTAGATATTAGTCAACACTGGGATCGTCATAGATATTCGTCCGACCTTAGCTCTGTAGATATTAGTCAATACTCTGAAGTTCGTAGATATTAGTTCAACATATGAGCTGTAGATATTCGTCCGACATACAGGCTGTAGATATTAGTATCTGGAGTCCAAAACATGTAGGTACACTTAGCTTCCCATAACAGATCCTAGATGGCGTTAGTGGTAACATATTATATTGTTATATTCTAACACCCTCTCGTAACAAAATAATCGTAATTTCATTTTAACATAAACAACAAGATTTAAACTTCCAATATGCCCATTTACCTTAAAAATTTACAATGTTTATTTATACACAGACTTTTCGTCAATAAATCAACTGGCATATTGGAGGTTGATACATAATCAATCATATTTGGCTTTGAATAGAATTACTGTGTAATCTGCGTACTGCGTAACTTCGTTAAGTCGAAAGTCGCAATTTTAATATCAGTATGTCCATTTATGTAAATGAGAAATAGTCGGGGACCAAAGAAGCTACCTTGGGGAACTCTGTACTTGATTTCTTCCATATCAGTGAAGAATTTTTTTAGTTCAACTATTTGTAGTCTATTTTTAGTACAACTAATAAACCAATCGAGCGGCGGTTGATGCTAATATTTTTTAATACATCTTACAGCAGGTCATGAGAGATGCTGTCCATAACCTTGGCTAGGAAAACTCAGATTTCCATTTGTTCATATAACATTCAACTGTACTTGTTTATTACAAAGGCTTATACTACTATTTATATATTTATTTATCATTCTGTAATCTAACCAATTTCTATAATTGTTAATTTATCATCCATATTATACGATGCAGTCCGTAAAATAAGGTCTCCAAGGTTCTGCGGTGGCGAGGAACAACTTTACGCAAGATCCGGCAACACCGGCGTGTAGCCTGGTTTCCTTACGCCAAATCCCCACCACGCTGCAATCTCTGCGACACTAAGTGTCGGCGTGGCAGCAGTTCGCGATTATTGTTATTATTGTTTCGCGTCCGATCGGTGCAATCGGAACACTCAAAAATTTTTTTTTATCATTACAACTTATTTTATTTAAATCTGGCATTCTAAGTTTTTAAAATCATATTAAAATTAAAATAATAATAAGGATATCGAAAATATTTTTATTACATTTAAAAAAAAATTAAAACTTTAAAAGATCGTACACAAAAAACTGCCAGGCTGCTGGTCGGCAGACCAAGAAAGTCATAAATGGGATGATCTAGACTACAGGTTTTCGTTAGTTTCGATGTGGTATTCGATGTAATCGATGCAGCAACCGATATGAAACGGACGGGGTTCGGAAATTTACCTCGTTTTTCGGACGAACGCAGCTCTTACGCGACGATCGGTTGGTTGTTCGAACTTCCAACTGCTATGGACTATTAGGCAATCTTAAAAGGACTATTATTATTATAAATTTGTACAAAAATATGAACACGCGACAGCGGTAAGGGGCACCGCGGCAGGTTTCGTAAGTGGTTTGGCGTCGAAAGGTTCGCCTTACGGATGGGTACACTCGGAACTCTCAAATTATTTATTTTTTATCATTTTCGCTTATTTTTTAAAAAAATGGCATTCAAAGTTTTTAAAAACATAGTGAAATAAAAATAATAATAAAGATAAACGAAAAAATTTTAAAAAACTTAAAAAAATCGTACACAAAAAGCTGCCAGGCTGCTGGTCGGCAGACCAAGAAATTCTTAAATGGAATGATCTGGACTACAGTTATTCGTTGGTTTCATGCGTGTACTCAATGACGTAAAATTTACTATTTTTTACCTCACTTTGACGCCGGCTGCCTGCGAACGTGCCAGGCTGCCGGTTGGCAGACCTGCTTTTTTCACATTTTCTAATCGACCTTTATCATATGAGACCATTCCCGTCCGTGTACTCGATGGCGTAATTTTTTCGAAAAAGCTCACTATTTCCATGACTGCGTGACTCCTGCCAAGAGGCGCACCGGCAGACCAGCTTTTATAAGGTTTTCTAAATGTCCATTATCACTACAAAGTAGTTTCATCCGTGTACTCGATGACATAGGGTTTACTTATCTCGCCTCCCAGTCTATTTACGAAAAAAAAAACTTAAGATTTACACGTAATTCGAACAAAGACATATTGCAAGTTCCAGCACTCTTTTCCACCTTTGGTCAACGTAGCTTTAGATACTTTGCCAGAAAAATATTCAACATGCTCCCAGAAAATATCAAACTGAGTCAAACACAGAGAGAGTTTTAAAAAAAATTAAATTTGGATATATTCTAATGATCGAGCCTATACTGTTGCCCTCACCCAAACGCCTTGTCATTGACAGTTGTAATTTTAGTAAGTGAGTTGGGGTAAGACCGTGTGCTTTTTCGATGAGATGAATTTTTTTGATCATTGGTCCACTTTGGAATTTTTTATTGAAGAATTCATGCTGTTTCCGCAAAGTTTTTAATTTTTTTATGTTACCTTTAGCTCTTAACTATGTGAGTAAATTTTTATTTATCGAGTTATCCACTGTAAAACACTCAAAAACTGCCAATCAAAAAATCATGTAAATTATTTTTCAATGAGGGGTTAAATCGGAAATTTTTGGGGCAAGACCGGCATTCATACTAAAATTGCAAATTAGCATATTAGCCGTAAGATTTACTAAAAACGGCACTTCATCTTACCTTTTGTTACCAAATTAGCATTTATAACACGTAAATTGTTTACCTATACAAAAAAAATAGGCTATTTATAATTTTGGTATACCGGTCTTCCCCCTTAAGGGGTAAGATCGGCAAAGAGTTCTCAAAGTGTTTTGAAAGTTAGGTTAGAAGAATATATTTTAAGTGCCGAAAATTATGAATCACTCCATCGAATTTCTTTGGATTGTGTTAAAATAATAATGCTAACCAAAAACTGCACTTGTGGTTTTTTTTATATATGTGGTGTTTATGCTTATAACGTACTAGCTGGTACCCGACATGCGTTGCTATGCCATTTAAAAAAAAAAAATCTCTCCCTGCGTGTCCTTTCCCATTCGTCCCGTTCCCCTTCTGCCTCCCCTTCCTCTCCCGCGTCCCCTTTCCCTCTCGCGTACCCACTCCAACTCCTCCTTCCCTCTTCCCTCTTCCCTCTCCCCACTCCACTGACCCCCTTACCCCGTCCCGCGAACCCCTTACCCAGGTCCCCTCTCCCACCCCAGATTTCCCTTCCCCCGCCCTAGTTCCCCTCCCTCCCTCCCATAAACCCCCTAACCTGTTATTTAGTTATCAAAGTACCTACCACTAATGTCATCTTTGTCTATGTTTCTAAGCTTAATAAATATTAGTTCTCGCTGTCTCCTGAATAAAACAACGTGTTTCATTTAATAGGTTATGGGCCCAGAAGATTCCCAAGCGTTTTTTAAATAATCAGTCACGATAATTTAAATGGTATTTGTGTTAAAAATTCATTTCTAATTGTCGCGGATGTATTTGTTCGTATTGAGAATAGGGCAAGGAGTTATTGCGAATGCAAACTCGTAATTAGTGTCAGGACATTTTTAACAAAAATGGCGGCGGCATCATATCTCACAAGTATACCCAAGTTGGTTGGACGACAAAACTACGATGTATGGGCGTATGCCGTTGAAAACCTACTTATATTGGAAGGCATGGAGAAGTGTATCAAGGCCGAAGAAACTGTTGCAGTTGGAGATGATGCAAAAACAAAAGCCAAGATAATCCTCACTATAGATCCGTCACTGTATGTACACATCAAGCAAGCTACATCTACTGCAGACTTGTGGAAAAGGCTAAAGCAAATGTTCGATGATAATGGTTTTTCAAGACGCATTTCCTTATTAAGGAGTTTGATATCGATTCGTCTTGAAACTTGTGACTCGATGCAGAGTTACGTCACGCAAATTATTGAAACTGGCCAGAAATTATCCGGAACCGGATTTAATGTGAACAATGAATGGATAGGCTGTTTAATGCTTGCTGGTCTACCAGAAAAATTCTACCCCATGATATTAGCAATCGAGCATAGTGGAATAATAATTACTGCAGATGCAATAAAAACAAAATTGCTTGATATGGCAGGAAATGACACGGAGTCAGTTGGGGCATTTTCCGCCAGAGTGCGCCCGCGCCGCAATGTTGACGGAAATACATCGAAGGTCAAAACCGTAATGAAATCTATCAGATGTTATAGATGTAAAAAAGAAGGGCATTTTAAAAATCAATGTCCTGTTGGGCAATCAGAGCGAAAGAAGACGTCAAATGCATTTTCTGTTGTGTTTTTGAACGGGAATTACAACAAAATGGATTGGTTTATAGACTCGGGCTCTTGTTTTCACATGTCACCAGATGTAAACATTATGTGCAATACGTCGAATCGGACGAGTGTGAAGGAAATAATTGCAGCTAATAGAAGTGCTATGCCTGTTTTATGCTCGGGAGAAGCTAAAATTATTACTTTAACCCCGAAAAGTAAATATGAAGTTATATTAAAAGATATTTTATGTGTGCCAAAACTTACGACAAACTTGATATCTGTCAGTCAGTTAATCAAAAATGGAAATAAAGTGGACTTCAAAAGAAAATGCTGCTATGTTTATAGTAAACAGAACGAGTTAGTTGCTATAGCAGATTTGACAGATGGTGTTTATAAACTAAGGATGGAATACGAGTTAAAAGTTCCTGAAAGAATAATGTCTAATTTAGCGGTTTCAGGCAACACTTGGCACCGCAGATTGGGTCATGTCAATAGTAATTATCTGAATAAAATGACCAGTGCTGTAGAAGGAATGAATCTTCGAGAAAAAGTTGATCTTGGCAAGACATCGTGTACAGTTTGTTGCGAGGGAAAGCAGTGTCGTCTTCCATTCTCAAAAACTGGTACAAGAAGCAAAGAATTACTTCATTTAGTTCATACTGACGTTTGCGGACCTACGGAGAAAGGATCGCTTGCAGGTTCAAGATTCTTCATACTCTTCGTTGATGACTATAGTCGTATGACATTTGTATATTTTATCAAACACAAAAATGAAGCACTTAGATGTTTTGCAGAATTTAAAGCAAAAGTTGAAAAACAAACAAATAAGAAAATAAAGATATTGAGAAGCGATAATGGTGGTGAATACTGCAACAAGGAGTTTGATTCATATCTCAAGAAGGAAGGTATCACGCACCAAAAAAGTAACCCATATACCCCAGAGCAGAATGGCTTGTCAGAACGTAATAATCGAACGATTGTCGAGAAGGCTAGATGCTTATTGTTTGATGCGCATTTGGGTAAAGAATTCTGGGCTGAGGCGACCAATACAGCAGTTTATTTACAAAATCGTACTGTACTTCCTAGTTTAAATGAAAAAACTCCATATGAGATCTGGACTGGATGTAAACCAGACATAAGTCATTTAAGAATATTTGGTAGCAAGGTTATGGCTCATGTTGCTAAAGAGAAGCGTCAGAAATGGGACAAAAAGTCTGAACAGCACATACTTGTGGGCTATCCAGATGACATCAAAGGTTACCGAATATACAACCCTAGAACTAAATATATCACAACTAGTAGAGATGTCATTATCATGGAAGATGAAAACAACCCAGAGGTTAATATACCTATCACTGAGAGTGGAGAAAACTCATGTCCAGTGGGGGACACTAGTTACAAAGATACGTCACGTTCAGAAGATATAACCTTAGATGAGGATACATTAGTCGAAGATGTATCAGATGATACTTACACTCCTGATACTTACTCTTCTGATACTTACACTAGTGATTTTGAAGATGTTGATGAATCACCTGAGCAGCGTGTTAGATCCAGCAGAATCATTAGGAAGCCAGAGCGGTATAGGATGACGAATATGTGCATTCCTGAGGGTGTGTTTGATGATGCTAATGGACTGTCTTTAGAAGAAGCATTACAGGGAAATGAAAAAAAACAGTGGCTAAGTGCAGTAAAAGAAGAACTTCAGTGTTTTAAAGAAAATAATGCATGGGAGTTAGTTGATATGCCAAAGGATGGTAAAACTATAGTAAAGTGTAAATGGGTGTTACGAAAAAAGATTGATAATAGTAATAATGTACGATACCGTGCACGTTTAGTAGCCAAGGGCTACATGCAGAAGAAAAATGTGGACTATTCAGACACTTTCTCGCCGGTTGTTAGGCACTCAACTTTGAGATTGTTATTCGCATTATCTGTAAAACTTGAATTAGATGTTACACATCTAGATGTTACTACTGCATTCTTGAACGGGGACCTTGAGGAAACAATTTATATGGAATTACCAGAATGTTTATTAGATTCTCAAAAAGACAATAATAAAGTACTTAAATTGAATCGAGCTATTTACGGTCTTAAGCAATCCTCAAGGGCCTGGTACAAAAAGGTCGATGAATGTCTTGTTGGTATTGGTTATAAACGTAGTACGTTAGAACCATGTTTATACACAAAAAATAAGAATGATAAAAAGACAATAGTTACTTTGTATGTGGATGATTTTTTTATATTTTCTAATGATAATGTAGAATGTAATAATTTGAAAAAGGAATTGGCTTCACAATTTAAGTTAAAAGATTTGGGTCAGGTCAAAAATTGTTTAGGGATGAGTGTTAATATTGATAAGGTTAATGGTACAGTTACTCTAAGCCAGGAGAATTATGTTGATCAGTTGCTAAATAGATTTAACATGGCAGATTGTAAAGTAGCAGATACACCTTTAGAGGCTAAATTGAATATTAACAAAGAAAATAAAAATCCTGACAGTCAAATTCCTTATCAACAGCTTATTGGTGGACTTATGTATTTAGCAGTATTAACCAGACCTGATATAGCGTTTACAGTAAGTTTTCTGAGTCAATTTAATAATTGCTATAACCAGGAAACTTGGTTATACGCTAAACGTATTTTAAGATATCTCAAGAAAACAAAGCATTTTGGATTAAAATATAGTCAATGTGGTAATTCAAAATTAGAGGGTTTTGTTGATTCAGATTGGGGAAGTAACATCATTGATCGCAAGTCCTATACAGGTTTGTGTTATATTTTAGCTGGATGTGTTATTTCTTGGGAGGCTAAGAAACAAAAAACAGTTGCTCTTTCGAGCACTGAGGCTGAATACATTGGTGTAGCCGAAGCTTGTAGGGAAGCTATTTATTTAAGTAATTTGTTAAAAGAAATAAACAATGAGTCATACACCATATCCTTATTTAATGATAATCAGGGTGCACTTAAGTTGTCTTCAAATAATAGCTATAATAAAAGAACTAAGCATATTGACATACGACACCACTTTTGTAAAGAATGTATTAATGATAAAATTGTAGAACTGAAATACTTGGAAACAGCTGAAATGCCAGCAGATCTATTTACAAAAGGTTTGGCTAGTACCAAGCATTATTATTTTATGCAATTGTTGGGTATGCAGGATGTAAAGAATTAACATGTTTATATTATATACCTTTGTTGTATTATGGGTATTATGTACGTTATTTTGATAAGTGGGGGTGTTATTTAGTTATCAAAGTACCTACCACTAATGTCATCTTTGTCTATGTTTCTAAGCTTAATAAATATTAGTTCTCGCTGTCTCCTGAATAAAACAACGTGTTTCATTTAATATAACCGACTTCTCCTCTCCCCTCCCGCATTCCATACATTCAGTCCCGGTACATTCAGTTTTCAAACAGCTCGCGTGCCACCTATTGCAATTTTTTTATACAAATTTCATGATGCCAGTGCTCACCAGTAGTTTTATACAAACCTTGTCCTGACTATAACAAACACAAAAAAAAATTATGCAATTTGATGCAGTCGTTCGGAAGTTATGCGCGTACATACTTTTTGGCGATTCATTTTTATTCGTGCAACTTGTTGGGACAGTGTTTTTTATTATTATTATTATTTTTAAATTTTTTATTATTTCACAAATTTACTTTGAATTGGAATGGCCGGCTGTGACAGAAATCGGCCGCGAAATTTCGATTTACGCGTAAATATACCTACCGTATTTTATGAATTTATTTGGTATAGGTATCTGAATTTAGTAGGCCGGCCGTGACGGGATTCGGTCGCGAAATTTCGATTTACACGAAACATCGTATTTTTACGAATTTACTTCGAGTACTTATCTGAATTCAAAGGGCCGGCTGCGTCGGAAATAGGATGTAAAATCTCGTTTTACGCGGTAGTATTTCACACTTTTGTAAGTTTGAAAGGACGGTCGTGACCGCTTTCGGCCGCGTAAATTTGATTTAGGTACCTACTCGGAAAATACCGTATTTTTATGAATTTACTTCGAATATGGGGCGCTAAAACGGCTGCGAAAATTCGATTTACACGGGAATAAGTCGATTATTACAAATGAATTCATAAGAACTTACCCAAATTTGAATTTGGGGTCGAGAAACTCGAGAAACCGAGAAACTCGTTTGGGGTCGAGAAATGTTTTTTTCATAAAATTTTGAATTAGGTACGTGGGAATTTGTTAATTTTATTTTTGATGTCCCTTAGATTTCGAATTAACGGGGTTCTACTGTATTTATATTATATTTGTGTGGTGCTTACACTTAAAACGTATACATGTAACTTGTATAGGTATACTTTTTTTATCAGAACAAAATAAATAATTTGGTTTTCCAAGAGTATCACTCTTTGAAACTGATTTCTTATAACGAGGCCATGTAGAGTAGAAACTGATGTTCCACACTTGTGTGATATTCTTTATGTATGTCTTCATTAGCAGATAAAACATCGTCTTGTGCATAACATATAGCGCGCAGTGTTTTTCTGCAGTAGTTCTGTGGCATAACATCCTTGAAAAAAATTAAAAGCTACACATTTTTTTAAACTTTTAACTATCATTTATATAAAAAGTCTAATATTAATGATCTTCGTCTGTAATCGATACTCGCGTTTATCGAATACGGGAATAGCGATTTCCGCCCGGCACAGCGCTGTTCCTGCACTAAGCACCACCACCACCATAAATGCGCCCTCACGAACCTCTTAGTTTGGGAATAAGTGGCTATTTGTATGGAAACCGCAAAAGGGGTAATGTCGGAAGGGTCATATTCCGATCTTCCCCCGGGAAATATGTCAAGGGGGAAGATCGAAAAGAAAGCTACAGCTGAAACCAAAGCAGATTAGACACTGGAACCTTCCTAAACTATTTTTTATCTAAAAATAATACACAATGGATTTGAAATTAATTCAATAGCTTACCTGGATCCGTAGATATTTATGATGGGGGTAAGACCGATTATCTCACAATTTTCCGCGAAATTTAACCTGTTCAAAAAACGCGCCTCACAACCTAACGCTTTAGCTTCCTAGAGCCGACCGAAGGGGGTTCTATGCGTAATGAAATAGCGCTCCTCTAGAGGTATTGGCGCATTTTATAGGTTGCCAGGGTACCGCGAAAATCGAGTTTTTCGATCTTCCCCCAAAACCGGATTTACCCCAACTCACCTTAATAACATTGCTGTTTTTGTATTGTGTACATATATGCAAACAATAATGTAAACTAAAATAAAGTTTTGCTGTATAGAAACCAACATTATACATTTCTAAGTAAACCATATATAAAATGCGAGAAACAATACACAATATACAGTTAATACAGATATAGCCTGTTCTGTAATCAATTTTCGATGAATTCCGGAATCACTGTATTATGTAATAATACATATTTTGAGTGAAAAAATATTTTGTGGTAGAGAATGTGTGACGATTTATTTTGGTTATAAAATGTGATGAGGCAACATCTTGAGGAACTAGGAATTTTTCTCGGGCAATACAAGTTAAACGTGGTTCGACATTTTCCAGTAAAATAATAGGTATAACAAAGTTAAAATCAAAAGTACCGATGGACGACAAGGGGGGAAGGAAAAAACAAGCAACTATCCTGACTGCGTCGTCTGAAACAACACCGTGATAATATACGTAATGCAACTTACTAGTTGGCTGAACACTCTCGCCATACTGCAAACATTCCTTCTTTATATCCGGGAGGTGGATGTCTATATCCATATACGGCATTTCACCTGCGTCTTCTTCCTGGGACCCTGGTTCCGTCTTGATGGAAACACTCTCTGGGTTGGGAAGATCCATGACACTGTAATGACAGCGTCTATTATGTGATGGTAATTGAGCTCAGCTCGCATTAAAGTGTAACTGTAACAAAACACGAATTAATTAGTGCCATTTGATTGGTTATTAAGGATTTACAAATCGATTAAAGCTGGAATACTTGAAACCCCGGTTAAAGCGCCGCATCGTGTTTCGTTTCATACAAGCTAGACGGAAAAAACTCATCGATCAAGTACTTGTAACTCACCTACGGGGTGGCACTTTAGAAAGGCGGAGCAACAATAACAATCACTTCGATTTTCAGCAACTACTAATGTAAATTCATAATGAAAGAGAAAGGGGCCTTTTTGGCATTTCAAAAAATCAAAAGTCAATCACTTCGTTAGGTTAGGTTTTATGAAGCAGAAGACAAGCGAGATTATTGACATATCCATAGACAACGATCAATTAAAGAAAATAATCATGAAAGTAAACACCGGACAGTGCCTACTTTCACCTTATTCTGAAAACCGCATAAGAGCTCGTTCACATTGAGCAGATAAATATAAAAGATCATAGCACGCCACATATCGCTCTCCGTACAATCCCTTCAGACCGTTCACACCTGAGCGCTTTATGCGCACATCAACCATAGACAATACACATCTTACGCCGTGAAGCTACGGCCAAACCGGCGCGTTCATTTTGCGTCCGCGGTGGCGTGTACGGTGGCGTCCTATGTGCGTGCAGAAACCGTTCACACCAAACTAGCGATGCGTGCACTATGGCAACACTCTTTTGACACCAACTGAACGGCCAAATGCCTTTACGGCATTTCAAAATATAAATCATAGAAGTAGTAATTATGCTTTCAATATTCGTGAACAATATGTAAGATATTTCAATCTATAAGCCTTTGTATAGAAACTCATATAGGTATTGAATATTGAGTTAATTCATGTAGGAGACGAATAAATATAGTTTTATCATTAAAGTTTATTTTAATCGCGTACCTAACCTATCAAATGAGACGTATCATACAGCAACGGGTATTTTTTTTTTTTCTGATCGCCACCGCCGCGTGCAGACGCTGCACAGGGTAGCTATTCCCGAAGCGTTCTCGCTCGCAATCTCCGTCTAAAGTACGTCCGTTAGTCGACTTGGTTATTCCTGAGCTTGGTCGAAGTAACATTCTTAGACGCCAAACGTCAAAAGTCACTCCACAACAACAACGAGTGGGTCGACCCAATAGAAACACAGCAGCGAGTGGTGTGAAGTTGGCGTATCTATGCAATTAGCTGTCAAAATTTGGTATTATTGTTTTCCCGCGCGACCTTTCACACTCGCAATTTTCGCACCCGACAATTGTATTTCCAGAATACCTGATTGATCATAATCTAGATTTAGGTCTGATTGCTGGAGGATTGGCTCCACTTGAGCCTGGGGCTGTTAATAGAATTAACCTAGATTTAGTGGCTGGTAGAGCTGTTAGAAATAGGATAGTTCAAAATTATTTCTAAATTCTTTATGTAGGGGAGAAGAGGGACACTTGATCCCTCGGGGAGACATGGTACATTAATTTTTAAGAACTACTGTAACCCTGGGATTATTTAATCGTGGCAACATTGGTAGTCTATGGTACATGAAGACTTTGTGTATCAGTGACATCTATCATAGTTGAGTAGTTTTAATATGCGAGTGGGTGATATTTCTGACGACATCGGAGAAAATTTTCGTAAGTATTTGAATGAATATTTCGCTTATTTACCTTACATATTATTAAATTGTGTTTCAATCATTTTAAAGAAGATGTTAAATAGTTTTAAAATATGCTAAGATATTAAGATTAAGTTGTAATGATTGTAGAAATAGTGTTAATTTAATAACCTCAATGTGTCTGGGTATACTTGGTACGTTTTTGTATGGGTGATTTGATCCCCGGTTCAAGTCTCCCAAATGCCCGGATCAACTCTCCCATATGAAAACATATTACAAGTCTGCTTGTGATGACTGGATGGTATCACATCCTGGACGACCAATGACTATCTACGACATTGCTGGATGTTTGGGAAGAGCTTTCCCTACCGCAATGACACCAAGGAACATTCAAAAAAGTTTTGAGATTACTGGAATTTGTCCGTTCATCTCAGAAATTTTTACAGATGATGAATTTTTGAGTTCTTTCGTTACTGATAGGGAAAACCCTGATAACAACCTCGTCCAAATAAACCCTGCAACCGCTAATGTGTCTGATGTACCATCTCCGCCTACCTTAGCTGAAAATGACGCCACTGAAACAAATCGTGCAAAGTTTTTATATCTGCTGCGCCATCTTCGTCTACCTTACCTGGAAATAACCCCACTGAAACAAATACTACAACTGCTGATGTGTCTGCTGCTCCATCTTCGTCTAACTTACCTGGAAATAACCACACCGAAACTACTGCTTTCGCCTCAACTATGCCGTCTGGATCTAAATTAAAGAGTTTTCAAGATTTGAGGCCCTATCCGAAGGCATCCCCAAGAAAAACAATTGCCAGAGGAAGAAAGAAGGGTTCAACAAAAATCTTAACAGATACACCAGAAAAACAAGCCATAGAAAATGAATATAAAGCTAGACAAGAGAAAAAGAATCGTAAGGCAAGAGCAAAAACTGTTAAACGAAACTTGCAACCTAGAGATCAAGATAGTACAACCTCAGAAGATGAAGAGCTGCCTGCTTCATCGAATTCAGATATAAATTTATCAGAAGAAAATGATATGTCCTGTAGTTCTAGTGTATCTGAAACCGATAGCGACACTGTGGACAATATCGAAAATGATGACTGGTTGATTGTAAATTTTATATCTCAGAAGGGTCTTGTCCACAGATATGTCGGTCAAGTACAAAATGTGAATGGATCTAAGTCAAATGGTAAAATTTGCAAAAAAAAGTTACTGACAGATTCTTCAAATGGCCTGTAAAGGATGACATCAGTGAAATAGCCAGATACCAAATTGTGAAAAAACTTCCTAAGCCAAATGTGAAGTCATCTTCAAAGAGGGTTATTAGTTTTGAATTTCCCAAATCGTTACGAAGATTTAATATTGAATAGACACTTTTTGTACTTAACGAGACTGCATTGTCTGTGTTACTAATTGTTTAAGAACAAGTGATTCCGATATATTTAAGTTCGTTTGAGTTAAAGGTAAGAACTACCTCAACACCAAGACCTACCAAACAACAAGATTTCAGACAATTATAGTTCTCTAATTTTAACTATTATTTGTTAGATTTTAAAAAATAAATTAAGGTTCATCTCAATAAATTTGTTTTTATTTTAACCCACCTAGACTTGGAATTCGGGTCAGATCTGGTTAACTAGTTGTATACTAGTCTTCCTAGTTGGTAGTATCAAGTATCCCATACATCAGGGAGACTTGTTCCCCCCAAGGAACAAGTCACCCAGAATATGGGACACATGGTACATTTACGGACCTCATGTTTTTTCTTATTTACTACATGATTTTTCAACGAATGCTAAAAGCCTTTACTAAGGCAATTCCTAGATAAATTTTGCATAAATTAATAAAAAAAAAACTTATTTACTCTTTCAGTACATAAATTAATGGCCAAAAACAAAAGGGGGGGATCAAGTGTCCCTCTTCTCCCCTATTTATACTAGTTTTTATTATCATTTTGTTGTTGTTCACTGTATATTATTTGTCAAGTGTCTGATCGTATTATTATTAATGAAATTAGACAAACAATAGTGAGACCGAGTTGACAGGAAAAAGCTATGGAAGGTGTTGTCTCTATATGAGGGAAGCGTTGCATGTGGCTGATGTCAGCGTGATGTGTAAGATTAAGAAAGGGACACTCCGATGGTTTGGGCATGTGGAGCGAATGAACGAGGAAAGGAGTGTATAAAGAATATATGATGCAAATGTGAATGGTGGAAGAAGTCGAGGACGCCCAAGAAAGACATGGCACGACCAAGTGAATCAGATACTTGAGTCGGGCCATGTCAAGAGTCAGAATAATAGAAGAGCATGTATGAGACGTTGTATGAATGTGAACAAGGCAAGGAATGTGTGCCAAGACCGAGTTGTTAGTATACAATATTTTTTGTGATAATATAGTGATGTAAAATGTAAGAAAACAATGATGTGATCATAAAAAATGTATTTTACATTAATATATCATTATTTTTTTTTTAAATAATACAGAAACAACAGTTGTTAATATACAATGTCAATATATTTTGTAATTCAGGCTAAAAATAAAGAATTAGTACTAATAAACTAATCAAGTCTGATATTTTCTATTATGAAACTAAAATGCAGTAGCATAATATCACAATTTATATCATATAACGCAGCAAACATCACAGCTTCAGCTGTTCAATTACAACACTGCTATTGATATTGTCTACTAAATATCTTTGGTTAATTTTAAAGAAAAACATTATATTTATCTTCGATAAAACTAAAATGCAGTAGCATAATATCACAATTTATATCATATAACGCAGCAAACATCACAGCTTCAGCTGTTCAATTACAACACTGCTATTGATATTGTCTACTAAATATCTTTGGTTAATTTTAAAGAAAAACATTATATTTATCTTCGATAAAACTAAAATGCAGTAGCATAATATCACAATTTATATCATATAACGCAGCAAACATCTTTGTTGGCCCCTGCCATGGCATTCAATTTTTCGGCAATCGCCACCCATCTCCGTCTGGATTCGGCGAAGGTAAATGTTGAGGAAAATTTGCCACTCACAAGTTCCACATCCGAACTTACTAATTCAATTAGTAATTGTTTCTGAGGGTTCCATGTCAACTCATAATGAAACCAACTCAGAAACACCTCAAAAAGATCATTAAAAGCTATGAAAAAATAATTTTAAAATAGCCGGTAACCCTAACCTAACTTAACCTATTTGACCAATTTTTTTATTTTTTTTATCATCACTCCTAATGAACTTTCTGAGGTGCTTCTGAGTTGGTTTCATTATGAGTTGTCTGGTCACCGTTTCTGAGCAATCGTGATGCAACCCGCGGACATTTCTGTTGTTGTTTGTTTTTAGTCTGACAGTCACACCATAGAAATCTCAAAAACACCAAGAACATAGACAATATTCACAGGGCTGCCAATATAATCATCACTTCGATCGGTCGACGTTCAAGAATACGTAAAATTGAAGGATTCGACAAAGTTCGTCGCGACGACGATAAATTTTCGCTCTCTTCGAGGCGCATAACGAGGAACTTTTGATCGACCGTCAGGAATAGGGCCCCAGGACGCCGCGATCTGGCCGCGGCCGCCGCGGTTTGAACACGTCGCTACAAGTTCGTACACAACAACTGATCGCCACCGCGGACGCAAACTGAACGCGCCTGTTTGGTCATGCCTTAACCGCTCCTGAGGCGATATGCCAACAGTTAAGCGCCCCCCACTCCGACGAAAACAGGAGAGGGGGTCATTTTAATTACGGAGCTGCCAAGACCGGTGGGTGGCAGATGTCAAGTTCATAGATTCAGTACAAGAAATGCGTACTCCGTGGCCGCTCGCTAATTCAACTGACCCCCTCTCCTACCATAGGAAGAAATATTTTATCTGCGCCGTGTGAACGGCACGAAACATAAGCGCTCGCGGTTCAACAGATACCTGCTCGCGGTTATATTAGATGTCTGAACACCCCTTTAAGAGTCGGTGGGAGAATGGCATCCACAATCAGGATATGTCTTGGTGCAGAAGGAAGTGGGGAAGGGAAGCAGGGAAGGTGATGGGGAAAGGAATACTGGTAACTTCTACTTTTGACAATAATGGCAAACTAGTGGATAAATGTTTTTTCTTCTAGACCCCGCGGGCCGATGTTGCTCGGGAGTTGTCAATTAATATATTTGTTTGACATTTTTCACATAATTTTATTTATATATTTTACACCAAACAATGTCAGGGATCACTGGTTGAAGTAAATCGAGTACTTACGACTCTTAATATTCTGTATATCTCAAGCGAAATGGGAGATTGGGGTTGCACTATCCTCCCAGTTGGAATAAAAACTTCTTTTTTATTTCTTGCTAGGGCAATCCTGATGAGTTCCAGAACTCATTTTAAGACGAGAGGAACCTATGATTCATAGATGGGAGGAAATTGTAAAAATTTTACATAGGTAAGTATTTTGATATTAAAAATATAATTCACATACAGTATAGACGAAAAATAAAAGACAGATTAAGTAGAACAAACAACAATCTTATTAATATTATAAACGTGAAAGTTTGTGTTAATGTTTGTTTATGAATGGATTTTAAGGCCCCGCAACCGCGCACTAAAGGAGAAGATGGAGAGATATGTAATTACGAATGTTAGGGTGCGATTCCGTGCCACGCGGCAGTCGGCAGACGGCAGCAGCAGACGTCGACTGCAGTTCCGTCGATGGCAGATGGCACTACTTAACTGTATGAACTTGTATTGGACCGTTTCCGACACACCACTGCAATTGGCGCGCAGCACTAGTCGATAGTCGATGACTGACGCGTAGCTGCAGACGGCACTCGAGTGCAAACATATACCTACTGCCGTCGACTTCTCTAGAAAATAAACTTTAAATTTGATGAACTGTTCAAATTCTGTTAAACAACTCGTCCTTTCTTATATGTTATTCATTACAACATAATTTTAATTTGCTTACCTTAATGTCAAGAAAAAATTTTCTTCTGGCGATATTGTGTTTCGCCTTGTTTTTGGAGCGAGAACATTATAAATTAAAGAGATGACAAAATTAAACTGATTTTTATTTAAATGACAATAACTTCTGAAAATGTGATCACTATCATTTGGTTGTCTTTTTACGAAAGTTTCATAAGGGCCTTCTTTCAGTCTATTTAAGTACATTGGCAGTACAGGCTTTCTACTTGATTAATAATACAATAATAAATCATCGTCGTCTTCTTCTTCTTGCAATAACACTTGTAGCATTTTATTATTCATAATTTTTATAAATAAAATAAAATACGGAAGACACAACCGTCGTCGTCGGCAGTAATGTAGCGGACGCAACTGCAGTGCCGTCGACTTTGGAACCTACGTGCCGTGCCGTCTGCTGTCGGCGGCGCTGCAGTCGACGTCTGCTGCTGCCGTCTGCCGACTGCCGCATTGCACGGAATCGTACTTTTAAAGGAGCGCGCTAATATTTAAAGCGATAAAATGGATGCGAAAATTGTGAAAATGTTTAATAAAACACGACTCGTTTAAACGAATAATAACAGAAACACATTTAAACGAATTAGCCTTGCGTGGAAATTATAGTTAAGAGCAGGGGTGGGGAACCTGCGGCCCGCGGGCCTTTTGGTGCGGCCTGCTGAAAGAACCACAAAAAATTACACAGAACAGGATGGTTTTTTCACGGTGTTTCAGATGCATTTTTAAGACGTTATTACAAAATCATTACTAGCAAGTAGTTTAGATACAAATTAAAACGTGATAAAACCTCCCATTTTACTTTATTTTAATTTGTTATGGTGAAACGATAGTGAAATTCCATCGGAACTTTTAATTTTCTTGTACGGGACAGTTCCTATATTTCAGGATTGATGGCAACTCTATTCGGACGGGAATCTTAGGCAGTCTGTCATAAACATTATTTTCTAGCTATTTCTAGTGGATAGTAAATCAATATAATCCTATTAATGATAACTACGAAGAAAAGAAAGGCTGAAGCTGAATGAAATGTGAAATCATTTGAAACTAAATTAGGGCCGTGGAAAGTAACTCGAAAAGTATAACAGGACGCATTTTCCAACACTGCAAGGACAAAAGCCTTCTACATCGTTTGAATACGCTGGTTAGTGCGCGAAATTAAGTGAGGCATTTAATGAACGATTTAAGGATGTGAAAAGAGTGCAAACGGATTTGAACATATTTGCTAAACCGTTCAACGTTGAACCATAGAATGTGCCTGATAATCTGCAGCACAAAATTATTCAATTACAAAGCGATGATGAACTAAAAGCTCGATATAACAATCTTCCCAAATAAAGTCAGGAATCACTGGTTATATTAAGTCAAGCACGTCCCTTAACCTTCTGAATATAATGCACACTTAAATGCCATAATAATAGCCACACTTCTGGCAAAAAAAAAACCATTACTTACAAGTTATTTATTGTAATTAGTTAAATGAATACCTATAAAATTATATTGCGGACCATAAATATGCTTCAATATGTTGAAAAACCATTCACGTAATCAGAGTACAATTTAATTTTTAATTTAAGCTGGTTGACTCCTATTCATTCTGAAGGTAAAACCAATCTTGTGTTCACAATGCAAATTCCTGTTGTGGATTCATCTGCTAACCCTAACGCATTTCAAAGGTAAAACCATGTTGGTGTTCTAGGTGCAGTATTAATTAAAGCTGGGGACTCACAATCCAATTCGCTCTGATGGAAAAACCAGTTTTATGTTCAAAATGCAATGAAAAAATTCCATGTGTGGTTTCGTCTGCTTAAGCATTTCGCAGAAACCCGTTCGCGTTTTTAAAGTGCATTTATAAAATTCTAGTTGCTTTTGTGCTGCCAGTATTAGAGAAAAGCCATTTTCATGTACTCAGTAAAATGGCTACACTCAGTAGTTTTAAGTCTCCGCGTACAGATTCACCCTATAACTGAAACCAGTTCCGTGTTTAGAATGCAACGAAAAAATTCCAGGTGGGGTTTCATTTATTGACGCATTTTTCGTGTTAAATTCTCCGCATGCAAATTTAATCTAAACTAGTTCCGTGTTCAGAATTTCAGTTGTGGTTTCATCTGCTGATGCATTTTGACGGAAACCATTCTCGTGTTTAAAGTGCAGTTATAAAATTCTGGTTTTTTTTTTTTTTTTTTTACAGTGAATACCGCACAAGAATCTCAACTGCTCCCGTCTGGAGCCAGTGAGACTATGGCATCCCCAATTGGGGTATGTTGTGAGGCTGAAGGTAGTGGGGAGGGGAAGGAGGTGGGGAAGAGGAATGTTGGGAAGTACCTGACTATTCAGATCTGGTCACTAAACACGGCTAAAGCCATTTTCAAGCAACGTTTCAATTCTGAATGGTGGTCTTACACCAGGGCGATACTGATAGTATCTTCCACTCTGGAACATGCCGCAAATATACTAAATAATATTTTAAATGAATTAATTGTGAAATAACACAAATTAATCAGTTGCAGACTGTGTAAAACCATTTGCATGTTCTGAGTGTAGATAATCCAATTCTTTGATTTAAATTTGCCCCCCCCCCCCCCCCCCCCCCCCGCGAGACGGAAATCGGGGTGCGGTTCGCGGGTTAAAGTATGAACATCCAAATGGCCCGCGACGCTAAAAAGCTCCACACGCAGGTTCCCCACCCCTAGCAGGAATGGGGAACCTACGGCCCGCGAGGCCTTTTGGTGCGGCCCGCGGGCACTTTTGGCGTGGCCTACTGAAAGAACCAAAAAAATTACACAGAAAGGGGTGATTTTTTCACGGTGATTCAAATGCATTTTTAAGACGTTATTACAAAACCGTTACTAGAAAGTAGTTAGTATGCAAATAAAAACGTGATATAACACCCCCCTTTACTTTTATTTCGATTTATAATCATGAAACGACAGTGAAATTCCATCGGTATTGTAACAGACGTAATGCCTTAACAAGAACTGTAAAAAAGGACCGGGTCTTAGTGCACGCTGAAGACGATAAAATGTATTGGAAAATAATAAAGGGCTGACCTCCCTGCACCCAGTGCCTGATGAGTGAGTGACACTGGATGTGCCTATTCTTCTGCCTGAGCCTGGCGCCTGGCGGTTTCCGTAGGGCAGTAGGGCCGGCTTGTCTAGAAGAGGTAGGCACCAGGACTGAAGACAGGCAGAAGTCGGCGGGGAGGCAGCTGGTTGTAGAAGAACTTCCGAAGAAATAATAACACGAGTTGCTTGATGAGATGTGAACTGATTTATTGCTAAAAAATCACGATATATATTTCATTTGATGTTCTCGCTAGCGTGCCGGCATTGTTTTGACAAGAATTTGGAGGGGATTCTGACCTCGCTCAACATTGTATAAATAGGGCGACGTTTCTGTCGCACCTCATTTTGTCGGTGTCGCCCACGAAAGTGGTCGCTTAAATTTATAAGTTAATAATAATTATACAGGGTACATTTTGCATATAAAGATAGATTAGTTAATTCTAATACATTTTCGAAGCTAAGTTCTATAAGAGGATTTTTAGTTTTACGAATTTATCACATGTTTAAGACAATTTTGTATTTTGTCAGAAATATTTGCCGTTTGGCTAGTTATATTGAATTTAAGAAGGAATCTAGTATTTTTTCCAGGTTCCCCGTAAGATTAGCTAATGAAACCTGTTTGCAAGGAAGTCTTCTTGCCTAGTGGAAAAGGGGTCTTCTTCCTAGCGGCAAAGGAGTCTTCTTGCCTAGTGGCAAAGTGGGTAGTTTGAGGAGTAGAGACTCCGGTTTGCTTTCCCTGGATGCCTTGTAGGGTTAGGAATGGGACTATAAATGTCACTACCCTTCAAGGCTCGCAGGGTTTAAAAATTAGAAAAAAGTAAAAAATTACAAATATAAAATTCTTACACAAATCTAAAAGTTTACAATGTCCCCGGTGGCAACCTGTGAAAGGTAGCGTGTATATGTTGCACCGGGGGCATGCACATTGTTAAATGAAAACATTTTATTATATTATATTATAAAAACAAGCATTTGGTAGTTTATACCTAAACAAGAAACATAAAAATATTTTCATCAAAAATAGTCGCTGGCGGCACGGTACATCCGTATTTAGAGGCCAGAAAATTCGGGCAAAATTTCCTAAAAATGACCACGAAATATATCGATGACTTTTGATGAAAGAGAATTGGAGGGCGTGAACACGTCAGTAACAGTATTTTTAACTTTCTTGTACGGGACAGTCCCGATATTTCAGGATTGATGGCAACTCTATTCGGAGAAGAATATTATGCAGTCTGTCATATACATAATTTTCTAGTCATCGTTGCGGAAGTAAAGTGGATAGTAAATCATTAACATCCTATAAATGGCAATTACGAAGAAAAGAAAAGTTGAAACTGAGTGTCGCTCTTACCATGAGAAATGGAAAAATGTTTTTTTTTGTTGAAGTTAAAGGCGAACCTGTATGACTAGTTTGTGGCGATTCTTTAGCAGTTATGAAAAAAGTTAACTTGAAGCGTCATCATAATTCGAAGCCCCCCAAGCTTAGTGAATTGGAAGGACAGAAACGGCTGGATAAAATCAATGCTCTTCAGCTCACGTTGGAATGGAAAATTTGTGAAAGAATGCATGGTGGCTGTTGCAGAGTTATTAGCTCCGAACAAAGTACATTATTTTTCAAATATTAATTTGTCTCGAAGAACCGTCTCCGATAGAATATCTGATTTAGCAAAAGACGTTGAAAAAACTCTGAAGGATTCAGCAAGAGATTTTAAATTTTTCTCTTTGGCTTGTGACGAGAAAACGGATGTAACGAATACTGCTCAACTGGCCATTTTCATTCATGGAATAACGACAGACTTTGGCACGCGAGAGGAACTGCTTGCGCTGGAAGCCATGCATGGTACTACTACAGGCGAGGACATATTCGAAAGACTGATTCATGCAATGAAGAAACTAGACATAAAGTTCGATAACTTAAGTAGCCTTTCTACAGACGGAGCTCTGCTATGGTAGGTTCGAAGAAAGGATTGGTTGCGTTGGTGAAAACAGAACTGAATCGGCTCAGTATCGATGCAAGTGATTCAGTAATTTGTCACTGTATTTTACACCAAGAGAGTTTATGTGCGCAGTCTTTGTGGCTCGATACAGTGATGGTAAAATTCCAAGTGTGGTTTCGTCTGCTTACGCAATGTGTTGAAAACTTCTCGTTTTTGAAGTGCATTTATAGAATTCTAGTTGTGCTGCCAGAATTGAAGGAGAGCCATTTTCATGTTCTGAGTTTTATTTCCCCGCGTACAAACTTACTTTAAAATTAAAACCAGAAACTGATGCCGAAACTAGATTTATGTGCCGAAACTTTCCGAAACCGAAACCGAACCTTCGTTCAGTCACAATGAATAACTGTAGAAGGAATGTGATTAAGGGTTTTCTCTAGAATGGGAAGACATGTGACGTTTTAAATCACCCTTTCGAAAACATGAATAGTTGCAGTCGGAACATGAATGAGATTTTCTTCTGGTGTGGATTAGCATGTGAACTGTCAAATTTCCCTTTAGAGAACACGAATAGCTGCAGTGGGCACACGAATATGGTTTTTCTCCTGTATGGGTACGCATGTGACCCTTTAATTTTCCCTTCAGAGAATATGTATAGCTGCAGTAGGAACACGAATAAGGTTTTTCTCCTGTATGGGTTAGCATGTGAACATTTAAAGTATCCCTTTGGAAACAAGAATAACTGCACAAGGAACACGAAAATGGTTTTTCTCCAGTATGGGTGAGCAAGTGACGTTTTAAATGTCCCTTATTAGAAGATGAATAACTGCAAAAGAAACACGAAAAAGGTTTTTCACCTGTGTGCGTACGAATGTGGCGTTTTAAATTTCCCTTTAATGAACATGAAAAGTTGCAGTCAAAACATGAATAAGGTTTTTCTCCAGTATGGGTAAGCCTGTGAAATTTTAAAGATCTCCTTTGATAACACGAATAGCTGCAGTCGGAGCATGAAAAGGGCCTTTCTCCAGTATGGGTAAACATATGGCGTTTTAAAGTTACCTTTTGACAACATGAATAACCACAATCGGAACACGAATAAGGTTTTTCTTCAGTGTGGGTAAGCTCGTGAACTTTTAAAATTCCCTTTCGAGAGCATGAATAACTACAGAAGGAACATGAATACGGTTTTTCTCCAGTATGGGTAAGTATGTGACGTTTTAAACCTTCCTTTCGAAAACAAGAATAGTTGCAGTAGGAACATGAATGAGGTTTTTCTCCGATATGGATAAGCATATGACTATTTAAACTTCTTCTTAGAGTAAATGAATTGTTGCACTTGGAGCATGTGTAAGGTTTTTCTCTAGAGTGAGTGAGCATGTGAACTCTGAAATTTCCCTCTTGATAAGACGAAAAGTTGCAGTTAGAACACGAGAAAGGTTTCATTCCAGTATGGGTGCGCAAATGCAGTTCCAACGCTGACTTGGAGTGGGCGGAGTAGTTACAAAAGGAGCATGAATTACGTTTTCCTGTAGGATGCCCCTTCAGGTCCAATAGTGAGTCTGAAAAAGTTGATAGATAAAGCTCAATAAGTAGGTTTCTATAATGAAAACAGAAAATTAAAAAAACGAATTAATATAAACAATAATCGATCTTACCTGCAGTATGGGTAATACTTTTAGGGTGGTTTAAGCTCTTTTTTTTATCCAGCAGGTCTATGTCTATTTCCGTACAAGGAATCCCACTTACATATTTTTCTCGGGTTCCTGTCTTCATAGGAACAGTCTTCACATTAATACTACCTGGAATGACAAAACAACAATAAGATATGTAACTTGGTGAGTGTCACATTTAATAAAACACGGTAATTAGACTTGAACAGAAGAATTTATTATCGTAAAGCAAAACATGGGAGGGGTCTACTAATATCTACAGGAATTCCAAAAACTGAAAAAATCGAACTAATATCTATGAGAACCAAAGTGTTGACGAATATTTACAGCTCAAACTGTTGACTAATAATCGTTTTCGATCGTCCTCTTTTCTGGCTCACGTCAAAGAAGTATCCAGCAAGGCTCAGGCTCTCTTCTTGAAGCTGAGGAGACTCTCCACAGCTGAGTGGGGATTGCGTAATCCGGTTCTGCGAACGCTATATAGGTGCGTATACGTGGCGCAAGTCTCGTATGCCGCCTCTGTGTGGGAACACCGCCTGGACAACTCGCTCATTCTCTTAGTTCTCAAGCGAGGCCAACGAACCCCCTTGCTGGCACTCTCTGGTGCGTATAGAACCGTGGCTTCGGACGCTTTACCCGTTTTGGCTGGCATTTTGCCAATCGATCTGAAAATCAGGGAAGTGCTTACCAAGCAGAAGTTAACCAGAGGAACCCCGGCCACTCACCTAGGCGTTGTTCTGACACCGGGCGGGCCGGGGACTCTCCCTGTGCTGCTTCTTCTGTGAATGAGGGACCTGTCGCTCCAAGAGTGGCAGGTCCGTTGGGATAGATCGAATTTGGGAAGATGGACCTTCTCCTTCTTCGCATCAGTTAAAATCAGAATGGAAGGGGCTTATCTCAGACTGGATCATCACATTTTTTTATTTTTTTTTTATTTCAAGAATTTTTTTTTGTTTACATATTTTAAATGGTTACATATGGTAGATTATAAAATATTTCACATTTTATTCTACTACTCCATAAGTTGAGCTCTAGGAGCTCGTGTTTATGGGAGGAGTATTTACATGCAAATAAAAATAATGATGTTCCAATGAGTGTAAACAATTATCAAAGAACTTATGAAATAAAAGTTCAACATTATTTTAGATAAGTACACAATTAAGAAAAAAATATAGTTAATGAAGGACAATAACAATACAATTTTTTTTAATATTAAATATTACAGTTTTCAGTAGGGGTAATTTACATTAAGGGTACAATATATCACTATCCAATTTCAGAGACTTAATTTGTTTTTTGAATAATTTATATTTTAGCGTTTCTGTTATGCTTATTTTGTTTTTGGATAATAATATATTGTACCATCTTACACCTAAATACAAATAGTGGTGCTGAGCCGTGGTTGTTCTTAGCATAGGGATGGCTATTAAGCCATTAGTTTTGAATCTATTGCTTATGCTATCTGAGGGGTGAATTTTGTGAATAAAATATTCTTTATAAATTTGGCATAAGGCGTTTCTCTTATACAATTCTGTGATAGTTGCATTACATTACCCAGCTTCTGTCCGGGCATGGGGAATTCAGGGGGAAACTTCACACCCTCTCCCTGTCCCCCCACCCCAACTGCGCATGCGGATCCACCAACCAGTCGGCCGAGCACATTCTGTGGCACTGCGAGATCTTGACGGATGCCAGAGAGGAAATGCTCGATGGTTTGGACGTAGCTATCAGACAAGTGTGGAACACTGATCTGGTATCGAACAAGACGAACTTCGAGTGCCTGAGGAAGTTTACAAGGATCTGGGTTGAGAGATGGCCTGAGCTTAGAGTCGCTGATTAGTAGATTTTGACACCAGGTGTACCTGACTTACCACGGACTTTCTTTGCATCTTCTCTACGACCAATATTTCCCAGGATGTACAGTATTTATATTTTCTTTCAAGTTTATTTGTTTTTCATGCCCTGCGTCATTGAACGCTCATGTTTTGATTTCAGGTACTTGGTTTAATGCCTTAAACTTTTATGTTATTTTGTAATATAAACTTTAGTTATGATTACTTTTTAGTTTTTTAGTTATGATTACCGTTATGATTAGTTTTTTTAGTTATGATTACCGCGTAGAACTGAACTCACTTGTTTGTTCTGTGCCGTCCTTCTCCCCATATAAGGGGTTGGACCCTGGACCGAGTCCCCGCCTGACCATGGCCGGTCTTATGGAACTGGTGGAGTTGCACCTGTCTGCCGCGCCACCCCCCGTGACATGAAGAGGCTGGGGAGAAGGCTGAACGACATCCGAAAGCTGTCCGTCCCGCCTCCGGCGACCCGACGCTTTTCTTCCTAGGGTCTTCTTCTATGATTTCCAGTTACTTTCGTCTAGGCACCACCGGCTAGCTGGCTTAAGGACGTCGCCGCCGGTTATCGGGAGGCCGGACAATTAGCCTTCTTCATTCTCTCGGGTACTGCCGGTAGTCAGGTTGCGGTGACACCAGTTCTACTCTGTATATATACATTATTTTTCTTTTGTTTCTTTTTTCTTTTATGTACAGTGCCCGGTGCTGCCCGCCGGATTGTGTGTGGTCTTTCGCTGTCATGAGCTGATTACTCATGACGGCTGCTGTCATTTTGGATTACTTTATTTTTTTTGTTGATGTTACTAACAACTTGTTTGACTGTCCATGAGGCTCACTGCTTTTGCATTGACACCTCCATGGGCTTTAGAATTGTAGCGATTGACCATTACAGTACAGTCCTGTAGGCGCGCCCGCATACCGCTACCTAACACAGTATGAGGGAACATTGAAGGTCTAGATTCGTTACATTAAATGTAGAGCCGTTTATTCAAAAAAATTAGATTCTTGCGAGAACTCCGAAGGGGTGACCATAAGTTGCCTATACCGGGGTGGGACAGTGGTGGGTACTTCAATGTTGACTAATATCTATGAGAACCAAAGTGTTGACGAATATCTACAGCTCAAACTGCTGACTAGTATCTATGAGAACCAAAGTATAGACGAATATCTACAGCACTGGCATAGGTTGGATTTGCAATTATGTATAGCATATTGGAATAACGTGATATTGCGTATGCTGTTTAAAAAACTTAATTTATGTAAGTATGTATGTAAAAATCCCTAATATCGGACTATTGGACACATTTAGCTGATTAGTCCAACCTACGCTCTGTAGTTATTAGTTCAACCTACGCTCTGTAGATATCAGTCAACACTGGGACCATCATAGATATTCGTCCGACCTTAGCTCTGTAGATATTAGTCAATACTCTGAAGTTCGTAGATATTAGTTCAACATATACTACTATGACATCCCTTGCTCAAAGACAATATTCTTACCTAGGTCCAAAAATGTTCAACCTTATACCTGGTTCTTGGAAATTGAAAAGTTCAAGCGTCATGCGTAAATTAGTCAATGATTGGATTCTGGACTTAGGGAGAGTCGAAAGTGAACGTATGCTGTTTAACTGATAAACAAAATCACCTAACTTTCCTGATCACTAGACCAAAGTTCCTACCACACTTCATTGAGTTCTGATTTTGCTTCACAATGTTTCGACATCTTTTTGATGTTTTTATACCTGGGATTTATGGTTTTGCGCCCCTGAAGACTGTTTGCTTCAACACTGCTGCAAGCGACACAAGACACACATCGCTCATTAACATAATGCTACACTAGAAGTCTCGCTGTGTGAAACTCGGTACGGTATTAGTTCATTTATGCTTGGTACCTCATAGCGGTGATGATTTTTAATAAATTTGAAATAGGTACGTAACACAATATGACGTTTATATGACGTTCGAAGTAATGCACCAATTTCACTACATCGTTATCAAAGTAGCACTAAATCAGATTTATGTATATTCATAGTTTCTTTTTATATCTCTATCTATATTTATATTGTTTTCATATTTTAGTAGGAGTAGTTAGACATGAGCGCAGTGTATTCGTATTGTTGTATAATATAATTTTTACTGATAACATGTTTTAAATCAGTGAAAATATGTAATCATGTTTGCACATAATTTACTAATCACTGTAGTTCTAACGCATAAACAAATAAAAAAAAAAACAATATATTATGCTCTTGTTCAATCAATGCTTTCATATAACGTTATTTGTTGGGGTTCTTGCCATAAGACTACTCTAGAGCCTTTAAATATTGCACAAAAATTAATTTTAAAAATAATTTTCAAGAAAAGTTTTATGTATTCATCACAGATACTATATAGCGAAAGCAAAATTATGACAATAAGGCAGTTGTACATAATACAGGCTCTCTGTAAATTTTTCAACAACATTATCACTGCGAAAAGATCTCAACAAGTGCGCATCACTAGATTGGGCTCTTCTTTAATGTATCAGCCGGTACATACCAAAACATCCTTTGGACAAAGAAGTTTTTCATATAAAGCTCCGTTGCTTTATAATATGCTCAATGAAAAAATAAAAACTATTGGTACATTACATTTATTCAAGAAAATGGTCAAAATATGTATAATAACTGAGAGTGATGGTTCTGGATTACCCATGTTGTCGCTTGTATCATAAATCATTCTGGAATTCAGCTATATTTCATACAATCCAAATTTAATAACTTAACTTATATATTATTATGTACTTTTTAATTTGCTTATTGTTATAGTATCTAATTTGCTTATTGTTATGTTATCTTTAATTTGCTTATTGTTATATTTTTTTTATATGTTTATAATTATATTTTTATTTAGTTCATATGTATGTTTTTGTTTAAATTACAATGTAAAACTGCATATCTCGATACAGGAATGCCCTAGTGAGATATGCAGCTTATGTTTCTCATGTACTTCTTATTTTTTTCAATAAATAAATAAATAAATAAATAAATTATTACATACACAAATTCTATCTGATTTTGTAAATTTTAATATAGTTTCTCTTTAAATGTACTATGTATTATCTATAGGTTCACACTTCAAACACATAACCTAACATAACTTCATATCTTTATAATATTGTTTATAATAACTCTTTATGTTGTAAATCTTTATGTATACCTGGTTTATTCTTTTCAATACTTACAACTAACTTACCTGCTTATCTCACTGTAAATCCGAATATATTATGCGTTACCAGGTTAATTCGGTAAATCCGAGTATAATATTATATGCTAGGTTACCTTTTCTATTTTTATTTTGTTGGTTATGTAATTATGTACATTTATTGGAATAATATTATGAACTAAACCTGTCAATTTGTCTGTCCTGGAACGGGAAACTTTCCTAGTTGGACAGACAAAGCTGCCTAATATGTTATTTGTACTTTCTTTTGTATTATAAATAAATAAATAAATAAATAAATAAAAATAAAAATATGAGTTGTAGATATTCGTCCGACATACAGGCTGTAGATATTAGTATCTGGAGTCCAAAACATGTAGGTACACTGAGCTTCCCATAACAGATCCTAGATGGGGTTAGTGGTAGCATATTATATTGTTGTATTCTAACACCCTCTCGTAACAAAATAATCGTAATTTCATTTTAACATAAACAACAAGATTTAAACTTCCGATATGCCCATTTACCTAAAAAATTTACAATGTTTATTTATACACAGACTTTTCGTCAATAAATCAGCTGGCATATTGGAGGTTGATACATAATCAATCATATTTGGCTTTGAATAGAATTACTGTGTAATCTGCGTACTACGTAACTTCGTTAAGTCGAAAGACGCAATTTTAATATCAGTATGTCCATTTATGTAAATGAGAAATAGTCTGGGACCAAAGAAGCTACCTTGGGGAACTCTGTACTTGATTTCTTCCATATCAGTGAAGAATTTTTTTAGTTCAACTATTTGTTGTCTATTTTTAGTACAACTAATAAACCAATCGAGCGGCGGTTGATGCTAATATTTTTTAATACATCTTACAGCAGGTCATGAGAGATGCTGTCCATAACCTTGGCTAGGAAAACTCAGATTTCCATTTGTTCATATTACATTCAACTGTACTTGTTTATTACAAAGGCTTATACTACTATTTATATATTTATTTATCATTCTGTAATCTAACCAATTTCTATAATTGTTAATTTATCATCCATATTATACGATGCAGTCCGTAAAATAAGGTCTCCAAGGTTCTGCGGTGGCGAGGAACAACTTTACGCAAGATCCAGCAACACCGGCGTGTAGCCTGGTTTCCTTACGCCAAATCCCCACCACGCTGCAATCTCTGCGACACTTAGTGTCGGCGTGGCAGCAGTTCGCGATTATTGTTATTATTGTTTCGCGTCCGATCGGTGCAATCGGAACACTCAATTTTTTTTTTTTTTTTATCATTACAACTTATTTTATTTAAATCTGGCATTCTAAGTTTTTAAAACCATATTAAAATTAAAATAATAATAAGGATATTGAAAATATTTTTTATTACATTTAAAAAAAAAATTAAAACTTTTAAAGATCGTACACAAAAAAGTGCCAGGCTGCTGGTCGGCAGACCAAGAAAGTCATAAATGGGATGATCTAGACTACAGGTTTTCGTAAGTTTCGATCTGGTATTCGATGTAATCGATGCAGCAACCGATATGAAACGGACGGGGTTCGGAAATTTCCGTCGTTTTTCGGACGAACGCAGCTCTTACGCGACGATGGGTTGGTTGTTCGAACTTCCAACTGCTATGGACTATTAGGCAATCTTAAAAGGACTATTATTATTATAAATTTGTACAAAAATATGAACACGCGACAGCGGTAAGGGGCACCGCGGCAGGTTTCGTAAGTGGTTTGGCGTCGAAAGGCTCGCCTTACGGATGGGTACACTCGGAACTCTCAAATTATTTATTTTTTATCATTTTCGCTTATTTTTTAAAAAAATGGCATTCAAAGTTTTTAAAAATATAGTGAAATAAAAATAATAATAAAGATAAACAAAAAATTAAAAAAAAAAAAAAAAAAAAACTTAAAAAAATCGTACACAAAAGTGACCAAGAAATTCTTAAATGGAATGATCTGGACTACAGTTATTCGTTGGTTTCATGCGTGTACTCAATGACGTAAAATTTACTATTTTTTACCCCACTTTGACGCCGGCTGCCTGCGAACGTGCCAGGCTGCCGGTTGGAACTTTGGTGTACTCGATGGCGTAATTTTTTGAAAAAGCTCACTATTTCCATGACTGCGTGACTCCTGCCAAGAGGCGCACCGGCAGACCAGCTTTTTTAAGGTTTTCTAAATGTCCATTATCACTACAAAGTAGTTTCATCCGTGTACTCGATGACATAGGGTTTACTTATCTCGCCTCCCAGTCTATTTACGAAAAATAAATAAACTTAAGATTTACACGTAATTCGAACAAAGACATATTGCAAGTTCCAGCACTCTTCTCCACATTTGGTCAACGTAGCTTTAGAGACTTTGCCACAAAAATATTCAACATGCTCCCAGAAAATATCAAACTGAGTCAAACACAGAAAGAGTTTTAAAAAAAAATAAATTTGGATATATTCTAATGATCGAGCCTATACTGTTGCCCTCACCCAAACGCCTTGTCATTCATTGACAGTTGTAATTGTAGTAATAACATTGCTGTTTTTGTATTTTGTACATATATGCAAACAATAATGTAAACTAAAAGAAAGTTTTGCTGTATAGAAACTTACATTATACATTTCTAAGTAAACCATAGATAAACAATACACAATATACAGTTAATACAGATATATAGCCTGTTCTGTAATCAATTTTCGATGAATTCCGGAATCACTGTAATAGGTAATAATACATATATTGAGTGAAAAAATATTTTGTGGTAGAGAATGTGTGACGATTTATTTTGGTAATAAAATGTGATGGGGCAACATTTTGAGGAACTAGGAATTGTTTTCGGGCAATACAAGTTAAACGCGGTTCGACATTTTCCTGTAAAACAATATAACAAAGTTAAAATCAAAAGTACCGATGGACGACAAGAGGGGAAGGAGAAAACAAGCAACTGTCTCCTGACTGCATCGTCTGAAACAACACCGTGATAATATACGTAATGCAACTTACCAGTTGGCTGAACACTCTCTGCATACTGCAAACATTCCTTCTTTACATCCGGAAGGTGGATGTCTATATCCATATACGGCATTTCACCTTCGCCTTCTTCCTGGGACAGTGGTTCCGTCTTGATGGAAACACTCTCTGGGTTGGGAAGATCCATGGCACTGTTGTGACAGCGTCTATTATGTGATGGTAACTGAGCTCAGCTCGCAATAAAGTATAACTGTAACAAAACATGAATTAATTAGTGCGATTTGATTGGTTATTAAGGATTTTCAAATCTATTATAGCTGGAATAATTGTAACCCCGGTTAAAGCGCCGCATCGTGTTTCCTTTCATACAAACTAGACGGAAAAAAATCATCGATCAAGTACCTACTTGTAACCCACCTATGGCACTTTAGAAATACGGAACAAAAATAACAATCGCTTCGATTTTCAACAATCACTAATATAAATTCATGATCAAAGAGAAAGGGGCCTTTTGGGCACGGAGCTCTGTATGCCGATATTTCAAAAAGTCAAAAGTCAATCACTTCGTTAGGTTAGGTTTTATGAAGCAGAAAAGAAGCGAGGTTATTGACATATCCATAGACAACGATCAATTAAAGAAAATAATCATGAAAGTAAACACCGGACAGTTCCTACTTTCAGGCTGAATTTTGTTATTCTGTAAACCGCACTAGAGTCGGTGGGAGCATAGGCGGATTTAGGGGGGGGGGCACGGGGGCACGTGCCCCCCCCAGACGGTATTTTTGTGTACTGTGGAGATTCCATCACAGTACATACTTAGAAGCAGAAACTGTCTTTATTAAACATTTAATTTTTCAATTATTATAAGCAATAATTGTCAGCCTGAAACACTCATTTAGATTGAAAAATCTTCCGAGAAAAGATACCTACTTGCCGCCAACGGGACTTGAACCCGTGTCCTTCGGATTGCCGGTCGGATGCTCGGCTTGATGCTCGGATGGCGGATGCTCGGATGGCGGCTTAGGGAGCGTTCAAGTATTACGTAACGCAATTTTTGAATATTTTTGACCCCCCCCTCCCCCCCCATCTAACGCGCCGTAACGTTTTCCTGTTAAACCCCCCCCCCCCCCCCCTAAGCGTTACGTAACACCCAGGTAACAATTTTTACCCGAAAGTCACAATTAAGTTGCGCAACGTACTGAAATGTCGCTTAAATACCCTTTTTCTTAATTTTATCTCGTTTGCGGTAATAAATAAAACAAGAGATTTCTAACTCGCGATACATTATATACATTATATACATTTTATATATCCATATTGTCATTTTGAAAAAAATTGAGAATATTATTATTTTTATCGGCCTTGTATTCCTTCCAGATCTCCACAATTTAACACTGTCTGACCTAGAATAAACCTACATGGTTTTACAACACATACTTTCTTTTACATAAGCTTTAGTGAGGAGGCCCTGAGGATAGTAATTTCCCTAAGTTTTCCCTGTGGAGCAACATTTTACTCTACATTCACAAGCTGACTCATAGTGGAGTTAAACCTTTTCCACGCCCCGAATGCAGTTATGCAAGTTCTCAAAGGGAAGATTTAAACATCAACAGTATGATTCACAGAAGAAAAAAACCATTTTCATGTCCTGACTGCAACTATTCGTGTCCTTTAAAGAGATATCTAAGAAGTCACTTGCTGACTCACGGTGTAGAAAAACCGTTTTCATGTTCCGACTGCAACTATTCATGTACTACGAAGAGAAATCTAAAATTATAATAAATAAAATAAAATTAAAATTAATTATATATGTCAATATCCAAAAGTTCACGTGTTGAACCATACTGGACAAAAACCTTTTTCATGTCCCGACTGCAATTATTCATGTAGTGCAAAGGAACTTCTTAGAAATCATTTGCTTACTCAAAGTGATACAAAACCTTTTACATGTTTCTACTGCACTATTCATGTTCTACAAAGAGTCACCAAAAATCACATGTTAACGCACAGTGGACAAAAACCATTTTCCTGTCCAGAATGCAGTTATACAAGTTCTCAAAAGGACAATTTATAAATCCACCGTGCGATTTACAGAAGAGAAAACCTTTTACATGTCCTGACTGCAACTACTTGTGTTCTTAGAAGGGATATCCAAGAATTCTTTTGCTGACTATACTCATTGTGGAGAAAAGCATTTTTCATGTTCCGACTGTAATTATTCAGAGAAATAAAAAAAAATCACATGTTTACTCACAGTGGTGAAAAACCCATTTCATGCCCTGACTGCAACTATTCTTCTTCTCGAAAAAAAAAACTAAAACGGCACTTGCTAATTCACAGTGATGAAAAACCATTTACTTGTCCCGAGTGCGACTATTCAGGCGCTACAAAACAGTACCTAAAAATTCACATGTTTACCCACGCTGGTTTAAAACCTTTTTCGTGTCCCGACTGCAATTATTCAAAGGAAATTCTTAGAAATCATTTGCTGACTCACAGTGCTACAAAACCACTTACATGTTTCTACTGCAACTATTCGTGTTCTACAAAGAGGCATGAAAAATCACATGTTTACCTTCAGCAGACAAAACTATTTTTTGTCCCAGTGTGGTTTTTCAAGTTCTCGAAAGGGAGATTAATAAGTCCACATAATGATTCAAAGTGAAGAAAACCTTTTTTATGTTCTGAGTGTAACTATGCATGTACTACGAAACCTAGCTTTAGGTAATATTATTAAATTTTAGCAGTAAACTAACCTGTGTGTAATAACTAAAAAGTGTTGTTCTTACTAAAAACTCTCGTATAACATCATTCATATGTTGCATAATTTTTTTTTTTTTTTTTAATTTTTCTTTTGCTGTCTTCCAAATTTGGTTGGCATTTTTTGGTTGCGCTGCGCTGGCAAGTCAGCATGAGAGCCTTTATAGGCCAATAACAGCTGATGATGTAAATTTCCCGGTTTGGAGGACATTATAATTGCTAAAAACTCACATTAACAACACTTACTACAGCAAATTGTGTTTATGCGTATTTCGTGTTTAAAATACTAACGAATACTAACAACGAAAATGAAATGAAAATGACGCACAATACAGTCGAGGAATTCCGCGTACAATATAAAGTAAAAGGCTTGCCAACTTGGAAGATTTCAATTCCTTAGTTTTTTATTAAAATAAAGAAAAACATGTTACGTAACGCGTCCTTCAAACCCCCCCCCCCCCCCGTAACGCGCCGTTACGTTTCACCAGACCCCCCCCTCCCCCCCCAAGTGCGTTACGTAATACTTGAACGGCCCCTTATCTAATACCCGCCAAATAATTCAATATATACTGGTATTTCATTCAACAATTACTGATAATTACATTTTTCCACCTGAAAACAACCGACTTTATTTTTGTGAGGGAGGTATTGTTAGTAGGTACTAAATCTCTCGCTAGGTGTATTAGATAAACTGCCATAGCTCAGTGGTCAGAGCATCCGACCGGCAATCAGAAGGACACGGGTTCAAGTCCCGTTGGCGGCAAGTGTATTTTCTCGGAAGATTTTTCAATGTAAATGAGTGTTTCAGGCTGACAATTATAGCTTATAATAATTGTTACCCTTTGTGCTATGCATAAAAATCTTGTCTTAAACGTTAGTTTATAAATTAAAAATAATAATTTAATTTTTCTATTGTTTTGACACTTTCATTAATCTTCCTATATATACTTGAACTGTAACCATCCGCCCCTTGTGCCCCCCCCCCCCCTCCCCGCCCCCCAGAAAAAATCCTGAATTGTTGATATTTTTGCCCGTCCGCCCCTTGTGCCCCTCCCAGAAACAAATCCTGGATCCGCCCTTGGGTGGGAGAATGGCATCCCTAATCATGATATGTCTTGGTGCTGAAGAAAGTGGAGAAGGGAAGGTGATGGGGAAGAGGAATTCTAGGAATTTCTAGTTTTAGCCTCGATTACTTTGAGCGATCTACAAGCTATCTGGGAAATTCACTATCTGTTAAAAAGCGTGTTTTATTTTGTTTTGCAAAGCTCAGGCACAAATATTTAAATTTTTTACAATCATTATCTAAAGAATTTAATTTTCCACATTATATAATAAAACCATAACTAAAAAAGGGTTCGTCTGTAGGAAATTTTGAAGTAACACAGTTTATAAAGGCCTGTTGTTTAAATTTTTTCTGGGCTTATAAAAAGACTAATCAGTTATCAGATAATCGATTATTTCTAAGACGAATATATTGTGTTCTCGCAGAGCATCTAAAATATTTCTAAGTGATCAAATTTTCAAACCAAAATCACACGATTTTGCATTGCTTTAGTTGTGCATCACTTTCTTGTTAGTTTGAAAATATTAAGAATAATTCTGCTACATGTGAATTTTATTTAAGACTAGCAGACCCGGCCACACGTTGCTGTGGCTAACGAAACACAACGCCATTTACCCAACCTTTATAAAATCCACACCATCCGCTCGCCAGCTCTGCTGCCCGCTGCCCGCTGCCCGTTGCCTAAATTGAATATTTGAATTTCTTGGCTTTTCTCTACTATAATAAGCATTTATTATACATATAAACCTTCCTCTTAAATCACTCTATCTATTGGTGAAAACCGCATGAAAATCTGTTGCGTAGTTTAAAAGATCTATGCGCACATACATTTTGAGCGACTTCATTTTATACTATATAATGATAATGATAATGATAATGATAATGATAATGATAATGATAATGAAATGATAATGATGATACCTACCACAAAACTTCAGATTGTGCAGATTGTGGAAAATCTACGAAAAAAGTTGAAAGGCGGTCAACTTTACTCGCTACTCGCTCAAAATGGCGGCCTACCAACAGCTGATTTCGCTGTCAGAATTAGTTCACGCGGGAGCCGTTATTCTCGCTACTGACTAGCGTATGACGCTACCTGCGAGCTCAAGTTTTTTACAAAATGTCGACCAAAATTTGTTCGCGTGGGAATCGTTATTTTAACTGCTATTGTCGCTATTAAGCGAGTAGACAGATTTGTGTGTCATCATGACAATCACTCGCCCGCTTGTAAACTTACCGGCTAGTAGCTTGTAAACTAGTCCTGGGTCGATCGATCATTTTACACGACCCGGGTCGCTCACGACACACTGGCGTCACGAGCGGGTCGCAAAGACCCGCTCTTTTTGCGACACAAAATACGAAACTCGATAATCGAGTTTCTCGCGCCAGTTTCCGCCCAGACCGGTCAAGTCATAAGCGACCCGAAAAACCCACAATAAAACAATAAAATTGCTTTTAAAAGTTAGCCAAAAAGTGCACACCAATAAAGTTACAACTCAAACCTTGGGGATTAACAGATATTGCAAATTTTATGATTATAGGAGTTCCTCTTAGGTTGGGTTATAAAACGCTGATAGTAAACACTTCATTGTTGGGAACTTACTTGAAGTAACCGTGGGATAATTTATTTGCAAAGGAGATACTACGTGTAACTAAAATAACATGAATATTACGAATAATTATTTTACTTACTAAATAGAAAAAATCGCATTCTAGAACGAACAAATACCAAGATACGCTCTAATTATAAACGACTCTGTGTCTAGTTGAATATTCAAAAATCGAATATACTAAGCAATCCCGCGATGACGTGACACACGGGCATAAAGCAGGATACTGTTACGTTGACCGAATGTGTCGTCGCAGTTCGCAGTTCTTGCTGTCTCGCCACTCGCCACATGGACAACCGGCGCGCCGGTGACGCGGCGACCGGTCGTGAGTCTCGGGGTGCGGGAATGTGTTGTAGTTCGCGGGTCTTGAGACCCGGGTGCTGACGAATAAATAACCCACTCAATCTTTGGCGGCTCGTGAGCGGGTTTCGACGATCAGGTCATTCACGATCGACCCAGGACTATTGTAAACTCGCTCAATGTAATCGAGGCTTTTGATAATAATGGCAAACTAGCAGATAAGGGTTTATTCTTTTAGGCCCCGCGGGCCGTTGTTGCTCTGGAGTTGTCTTGTTTTACATTTTTCACGTCATTTCATTTACTTATTTTACACCAAACAATGTCAGGAATCACTGGTTAAAGTAAATCGAGTACGTCTCAATATCCTGTATATCTCAAGCGAAATGGGAGACTGGGATTGCACTATCCTCCCAGTTGGAATAAAAATTTATTTTTTATTATTTTTATTTCTTTGCTAGGGCAATCCCGATGAGTTCCAGAACTCATTTTAGGACGGAAGGGAACTTATGATTCATAGGTGGGAGGAAACGGTTAAATTTTTACATAGGTAATTTTGATATTAAAAATATAATATTGGTAATTTAATATTAAGTGATATTGGTCCTAGATTCGCAAAACAATTGTGCAGTGAAAATAAAACTACCGAAATGTGTCTTGTTAACAATTTTATACTTACCTTGTACTCAATTTTCAGGAGAGAGCTTTGAATTTAAAACTACTAGCATTTATGAAGTTTCAAAAGTGATAAATGAATTAAAAATGTCTTTTTCCTGTGGTATTGATGGCCTAAGTATCATGGTATACAAGCAGCATGTTTCTGTATTGGCTGGTCCCATATCTCACATTGTTAACCTTAGTTTTAAGAGTGGCATATTTCCTACTCATTGTAAGAATGCTAAGGTTGTACCTCTTTTCAAAGGTGGGGATCACCTAGAGGTTAACAATTACAGACCCATATCTTTGCTCAATACTCTTTCAAAATTGATAGAAAGATTGGCCAAGTCAAGATTAGTTTCATTCTTAGAAAAATACAAATTACTCTCTGACAATCAATTCGGTTTCAGAGCAAATAAAGGTACGAGTGATGCTGTTTTAAAGGTATTGACCAAAGTTACAAGAGCGCTGGACTATGGCAACAAAGCCATAGCGGTGTTCTTGGATTTATCAAAAGCATTTGACACTGTTTCCCACGAATTGCTACTTAAAAAATTATCATCTTTAGGCATTAATAATACAGCAATGGGCTGGTTCAGATCTTATCTTAGTGACAGAACACAACAAGTGGAAATAAATAAGATAATAAGCGAGGGTAAATCAATCTCCTTTGGAGTCCCGCAAGGTAGTGTGCTTGGGCCAATATTGTTTCTTATTTATATAAATGATTTATGTAGTCTGAATATTCCTGGTAACATTGTTAGTTTTGCAGATGACACTGCCTTAATATTTGAAGGTAAAACTTGGAATGAAACTTTCAACAAAAGTAATATAGGTTTAAGAGTGGTAAATAGTTGGTTAAACAATAATATATTAACTTTGAATGCACAAAAAACCAAATTTATCACTTTTAGCATTTCAAGTAAAAGTCAGCCTTCTGAAACTCACAACTTGATTATTCACAATTGTTTTCAAACATGTAACTGCAACCCTTTAGAAAATGTAGTCAGCATCAAATACCTTGGTGTAAAAATAGATAAATTCTTGAGATGGAATGATCATGTTAATATGTTAGTAAATAATATTAGGAGACTTACCTATATCTTTAAAGAACTGAGACATATACTAGACAAAGAAAAATTAAAAACTGTTTATTTTGCAATAATCCAGTCTCTGCTTTCTTATAATATAGTGTGCTGGGGATCCTGCGCAAAGACTTATATAGAACCACTTAATATTGCCCAAAAAATGATTCTTAAAGTTATGTTCAAGAAAAAAATTAAATATCCAACTCATTTACTTTTTAAGGAATGTAATGTAATGAACGTAAAACAGTTATATATTACACAAACGCTTTGTAGATTTTTTAATAATATTAATATTGCAGAAAGAACACAGCAAATTCGTACTACGAGAATTGGCTCTGGTCTGAATTTTATGGCAATTCAAACTAAATCTTCTTTTGGTCAAAGAAATTATTTTTATCAAGCTCCACTCATATTTAATAGCCTTCCAGAACATATAAAGTCATCTAATTCCTTGTACACTTTTAAAAAGAATCTTAAATTATTTGTGTTAGTCGAGGATTGCCAATTAATTTTCTCTACTTTGTCCTTTCTAAATTATTAGCTAAATGAGTATGTTTATAAAATAAGCTAAAATAATTTTTATTTTTGTTTAAACTGTTTTTTTTTTCATCTTCCTCCTGCCAAATCTATAGCATGTTAAATTATATACATATATTTATTATTTACAACTTAATCTTAAAAACAAAACAAAAAAATACTTTATTTTATTTTGAATCAGATCTCAAAACTATGGTCACCCTAAAAGTCTACATTAATGTACTACCTAGCGCCATCAGTTTAGTGGGTACTGGGTACCCATAATCTCAATCTGTAAGAAATACAACAATATTGTTCTTTCAAAATCTGTATAATTTTGTTTTGTTAACTTGTATAATTATTGTTAACCTCAACACAGGCTTGTCCTAGTGAGGTAACAAATTGTATTGTAAACATTTTTACCTACAGTGTAAAGAAACAATAAATAAATAAATAAATAATTCACGTACTATAGACGAAAAATAAAAGACGAACCATCGATTGTTGTTGGTTAAGTAGAACCAACACCAATCCTACTATCTTACTAATCTTATAAACATAAAAGTTTGTATAGATGTTTGTTATGGTACTTCCACACCAAAGCCAACCTTCCAACTCCGAACTTAGTTTGGAGTTGGAAGGTTGGCCGATCGTGTGGTGACTGTGGCCAACCCTCCAACCCTGAATTCCGAACTTCAATATGGCGGACATCGAACAGCTGTAGTTACGCTGTATCTTATATCAGTTGCCTATAATTATTACGCACGTTTAATTATATACTTATATACACAAAATGTTTTTAAACAATTGTTATACCACTCTCCGTAATAATATTGTCATTTTAATAGTACGCGGCATGCGCGTTTTGATCGCCTGCCGTTCGCAGACTGATCGACTGATGTGTGGACAGCTGCGGCAGGCTGGTTCGTGTGAACTCCAACCTTCCAACTCGAACTTCCAACGCACGAACACCCCTCCACACGATCGTCCAAACGTTTGAAGTTGGAACGTTGGCCGCAGTGTGGGCTTACCATAACTCTTTCACGCATAAACTACTATATGGATTTTAATGAAACATTATTATAATACATATTACATCCCATACATCAGAATAACATATACGCTATAGTTTAAAAGCTAGCTAGGAAAGGGACGCGGGATGGGAACGGGGACGCACGGGAAAGGTGATTTAGGGATAAACAATGTATTTCTGTGAATATGACATTGCAACGCATGCCGGGAACCAGCTAGTAGAAAATAAATTTAAAAAAAACGAACAAGGTTATACAACTATGGATGACTAGCTGATTCCCGGCATGCGTTGCAATGCCATATTCATAGAAATACATTGTTTCTACCTGGCACGGGAAAGGTCGTCGCCGTTCCCCTCCCACGACCCCTTCATAGCTAGATTTATAAATGATAGCCCATATGTTATTATGATGTATGAGCTATATTATTGTAAAGTTTCATTAAAATCCATTCAATAGTTTTTGCGTGAAAGAGTAACAGACACACATAATAATACATCCATACAAAATTCGCGTTTATAATATTAGTAACATCATTATCATTACATAGTATAAAATGAAGTCGCTCAAAATGTATGTGCGCATAGATTTTTTAAACTACGCAACGGATTTTCATGCGGTTTTCACCAATAGATAGAGCGATTCAAGAGGAAGGTTTATATGTATAATACATGCTTATTATAGTAGAGAAAAGCTGAGAAATTCAAATATTCAATTCAGGCAGCGGGCAGCTGGCAAGCGGGTGGTGTGGGTTTTATAAAGGTTGGGAAATGACGTTGTGTTTCGTTAGCCACAGCAATTAGTGGCCGGGTCTGCTAGTTACAAATAAATAGAAAATAAAAGAAGAGAAAAAGAAACAAAACATAATAGAAACGTACCTAAAAATTTAATATTCTTAAAGCATTTATTTATTTATTGTTTCTTTACACTGTAGGTAAAAATGTTTACAATACAATTTGTTACCTCACTAGGACAAGCCTGTGTTGAGGTTAACAATAATTATACAAGTTAACAAAATAACACAGAATTATACAGATTTTGAAAGAACAATATTGTTGTATTTCTTACAGATTGAGATTATGGGTACCCACCATGTACCCACTAAACTGATGGCGCTAGGTAGTACATTAATGTAGACTTTTAGGGTGACCATAGTTTTGAGATCTGATTCAAAATAAAATAAAATAAAGTATTTTTTTTTTGTTTTATTTTTAAGGATTAAGTTGTAAATAATAAATATATGTATATAATTTAACATGCTATAGATTTGGCAGGAGGAAGATGAAAAAAAAAAAAAAAAACAGTTTAAACAAAAATAAAAATTATTTTAGCTTATTTTATAAACATACTCATTTAGCTAATAATTTAGAAAGGACAAAGAAGAGAAAATTAATTGGCAATCCTCGACTAACACAAATAATTTAAGATTCTTTTTAAAAGTGTACAAGGAATTAGATGACTTTATATGTTCTGGAAGGCTATTAAATATGAGTGGAGCTTGATAAAAATAATTTCTTTGACCAAAAGAAGATTTAGTTTGAATTGCCATAAAATTCAGACCAGAGCCAATTCTCGTAGTACAGTATAATAGGGAGTTTGAATTTTTTATTTTGTTGTTTTCTCTTGTACATAATATGAAGCGAATTATATTATAATAGTATGCAGGAAGTTTAGTTCATAGATTTTATCCCATATTTTGTAGTGTGTGTTTGAGGTTCGCGGATTTTATTGCTATTTCGAGTATTGTGAGTGTAGATGTATTGATTGTAAAGTGGCATGTTTGTGAGTTGATTGTTGTATAATTTGTAGGATGGTAGGTACCTACTTGTGATTTCTTGAAAGATTGTGATTGGAATAATATCGGAAACTGAATAGATGTCCCTGACGTGGGTGTCCGACTCCAGATACTAATATCTACAGCCTGTACGTCTGACGAATATCTACAGCTCATATGTTGAACTAATATCTACGAACTTCAGAGTGTTGATTAATATCTACAGAGCTTAGGTTGAACTAATATCTACAGAGCGTAGTAGGTTGGACTAATCAGCTAAATGTGTCCAATAGTCCGATTCTAGGGATTTTTACATACATACTTACATAAATTAAGTTTTTTAAACTGCATACGCAATATTACGTTATTGCAATATGCTATACATAATTGCAAATCCAACCTCCGCCAGTGCTGTAGATATTCGTCAACACTTTGGTTGTCATAGATATTTAATTAGTCAACAGTTTGAGCTGTAGATATTCGTCAACACTTTGGTTCTCATAGATATTAGTTCGATTTTTTCAGTTTTTGGAATTCCTGTAGATATTAGTAGACGCCTCCGGGTGTCCCAGGAATTCCAAAACATTTCGTCAATAAAAAAATAAATAAAATGGTGACCGTAATGTAGGTAAAACAGGTAGTTACTGCTCAATGCTCTGTCGACTAAATGACTACGGAGACATCTATTGATAATAAGCTGCAGTATCTTAAATCTTGATATCACAGCTTCAAACCTTTTTACCAAAATAATCAATAATTTGTACAGACGTTATAATTATTATGCAGAATTATTGTAAATTCAAATCCAAAAAGTTTGGCTACCTCACATGATATATAAATATTTGAATATATGTATATAATGGTGATAATGTCGATATTATGATTATAAATATATGTGCGAAAACTGCGAAAGTTGACGTGTTGGTTTAGGTGCATACCAGCTCACAGTTTGACATAGAAAACTATTGTTTCCGAAGAATTCATTATCTGCTCTTTCATAGATGACGCTGGTTAAAATATTTGAGAGATAACACTGCTTTTTATATTATGCTTCAAAATATTATTGGTTAATTAATTGTTTTCACCCGTACACAAGGGCGGATCCAGGATTTTTTTCTGGAGGGGGCACAAGGGGCGGACGGGCAAAAAATCAACAATTACTGTTAGGATTTTTTTCTGTGGGGGGGGGCACAAAGGGCGGACGGGCAAAAAAATCAACAATTACTGTTAGGATTTTTTTCTGGGGGGGGGGGGGAGGCACAAGGGGCGGACGGGCAAAAAATCAACAATTAGGTACTGTTAGAAATAAACTTGAAGTATCATACTTCAAGTTTATTTCTACAAGTTCAAATATGTATAGGAAGGTTTATGAAAGGGTCAAAACAATAGAAAATTTAAAAAAAAAAACAGTTTTAGCTTCTAAGTATGTACTGTGATGGAATCTCCAAAGAACACAAAATACCGTCTGGGGGGGGGGGGGGCACGTGCCCCGGGCCCTCCCCCTAAATCCGCCCTTGCCCGTACATACGCAATTTGAATATGAATAAATAGTTTTGTCCGTAAACAAACTCAAATCTTAGAAGAAAGGCTGTTTCGGTGGCAATATGTTTGAAAAATTTGTTTATGGACAAAACTATTTATTCGTATTTGTATATTGAATATATACCTACGGGCTATTGAATCATCATCATCATCATCAATGATGATGATGATGATTATATATCACTATAACGCTGTCCGAAACGTTGTAACGGCAGGTGTGTACACTGATTATGGACACTGTAACGCTGTCCGAAACGTTGTAACGGCAGGTTTGTACACTGATTATGGACACTGTAACGCTGTCCGAAACGTTGTAACGGCAGGTGTGTACACTGATTATGGACACTGTAACGCTGTCCGAAACGTTGTAACGGCAGGTTTGTACACTGATTATGGACACTATAACGCTGTCCGAAACGTTGTAACGGCAGGTGTGTACACTGATTATGGACACTGTAACGCTGTCCGAAACGTTGTAACGACAGGTGTGTGCACTGATTATGGACACTGTAACGCTGTCCGAAACGTTGTAACGGCAGGTGTGTACACTGATTATGGACACTGTAACGCTGTCCGAAACGTTGTAACGACAGGTGTGTACACTGATTATGGACACTGTAACGCTGTCCGAAACGTTGTAACGACAGGTGTGTGCACTGATTATGGACACTGTAACGCTGTCCGAAACGTTGTAACGGCAGGAGTGTACACTGATTATGGACACTGTAACGCTGTCCGAAACGTTGTAACGACAGGTGTGTGCACTGATTATGGACACTGTAACGCTGTCCGAAACTTTGTAACGGCAGGTGTGTACACTGATTATGGACACTGTAACGCTGTCCGAAACGTTGTAACGACAGGTGTGTACACTGATTATGGACACTGTAACGCTGTCCGAAACGTTGTAACGACAGGTGTGTGCACTGATTATGGACACTGTAACGCTGTCCGAAACGTTGTAACGGCAGGTGTGTACACTGATTATGGACACTGTAACGCTGTCCGAAACGTTGTAACGACAGGTGTGTGCACTGATTATGGACACTGTAACGCTGTCCGAAACGTTGTAACGACAGGTGTGTGCACTGATTATGGACACTGTAACGCTGTCCGAAACGTTGTAACGGCAGGAGTGTACACTGATTATAGACACTGTAACGCTGTCCGAAACGTTGTAACGACAGGTGTGTGCACTGATTATGGACACTGTAACGCTGTCCGAAACGTTGTAACGACAGGTGTGTGCACTGATTATGGACACTGTAACGCTGTCCGAAACGTTGTAACGGCAGGTGTGTACACTGATTATGGCACTGTAACGCTGTCCGAAACGTTGTAACGACAGGTGTGTGCACTGATTATGGACACTGTAACGCTGTCCGAAACGTTGTAACGACAGGTGTGTGCACTGATTATGGACACTGTAACGCTGTCCGAAACGTTGTAACGGCAGGAGTGTACACTGATTATAGACACTGTAACGCTGTCCGAAACGTTGTAACGACAGGTGTGTGCACTGATTATGGACACTGTAACGCTGTCCGAAACGTTGTAACGGCAGGTGTGTACACTGATTATGGACACTGTAACGCTGTCCGAAACGTTGTAACGACAGGTGTGTGCACTGATTATGGACACTGTAACGCTGTCCGAAACGTTGTAACGACAGGTGTGTGCACTGATTATGGACACTGTAACGCTGTCCGAAACGTTGTAACGGCAGGTGTGTACACTGATTATGGACACTGTAACGCTGTCCGAAACGTTGTAACGACAGGTGTGTGCACTGATTATGGACACTGTAACGCTGTACGAAACGTTGTAACGGCAGGTGTGTACACTGATTATGGACATTGTAACGCTGTCCGAAACGTTGTAACGGCAGATGTGTACACTGATTATGGACACAGTAAACGATCTCCGAAACGTTGGCTAAATGAGGACGTAGCGTTACACGGCATAGCACCCTAAAAATAAATAACAAAAAATACTTTTGGCCCTTGAAAATCTAAAATCATATGTGTCATTTTCCTGTCCGATTATATTTTTTCAATTTTAATAATAATAATAATAAAATAAATTAAATAAATTTGCTGATAGGCCCTGCGGGCCGCGGGCGGCTTTTGGTTCGGCTTCGACAAAGTAACCGCGACGGGCAATGACGTCATATGTAATATTATAGTCGTTTGGTACCTACTATTATTCGAAACTGCCATTTACAATTACCGTCAATCTCTGCATATCCGAAGAGATACTCAAAATTACAAATCCGTGGTCACTGCTATCTGTTAACGTAAGTGGCGCCATCCTTTGGCATTTATGGCTACTTTTTTGAATTCGGTTCTATTACAAAAGCAGCTTTTTAACAAACTTCAAGTACGAAGATGGTTTTGCGTACGGCGCGGCATCAGGGTTGGATTCTTAACCGGATTCTTAAATTTCAACCGTTCTGTCTCTGGCATATTAAGGCTCTGAAACCGGACATGAAAAAAAGAAGATGGAGAGATTCAAAATTACGAATGTTAGAGGAGAGCGCTAAAAAAGCTGGGTCCACACATGTTCTTTTGTCCGTTCCGTTCCTCCGTTCCGTACCTCCGTTCCGCATCAAAAACTCTGGACGCAAGTAAAAATAGCCCGTACCTCCGTAACGCCTTTGAACGGGCCGAATAAACCGACTCCCGATGGATCGGGGCGTACCTCGACCCGTATCGTACCTCCGTAACACCGTACCGTTCCGAACGGGCGTCCAAACTAGCGTTCTTTATCGCGACGCTGATAACGGAACGGAGGAACGGAACGGGCAAAAGAACATGTGTGGACCCAGCAAGCTGGGTATATTTTTACTTGCGTCCAGAGTTTTTGATACGGAACGGAGGTACGGAACGGAGGTACGGAACGGAGGTACGGAACGGAGGAACGGAACGGACAAAAGAACATGTGTGGACCCAGCTTAATATTTACAGCGACAAAATCGATGCGAAAATTGCGAAAATGTTTAATAAAACACGACTCGTTTAAAATAGAGCAAAAATCTCGCGGGCACTGTCTTAAACAGCATTTAAAGAAACACTGAATTTTTTCATACATTTAATTTGTAAAATAACTGAAACAAACGAGTTTATAATCATTTTTGGAGCATATTTTGCGATTTTTTTCTATCGAGGGAGTTTTATATAATTTGCGTTTCGGCGCGGGCAAAGTCTAGATATTATCTTCAAGAATAACATATATTTTTTGAAGAGCTTTAAAACTTACCGTGTTTAAAGGAAATAAGTAATAAATCGGTAGAAATCCGGGTTGCGGGCCCTTAAGTGAAATATGTAAGAAATCGGTGGAAATTCGGGTTGCGGGCCCTTAATACTGTTCGATTCTCTTCCGTTGCAACTGAGTGGTCGAGTTTAGCCTAGCGGATCACGTGATATACCTACTCCATTTCGTTCCAGCAGCACGGTAATACACGAAACAGCGCACGTATCACGTGATCCCGTCGCGATGTATAGGGGTGGGATCAGTATCGACGTGTGATTGAAAAATATATTTTTCTTTTAACAGAAAAAAATATCGTCGGACAACGAAACGACATACATGCACTTTTCATACTCCAAATATGCTGGTTAACCCGGCGAGCAATAGGTTCAAAGTTTTAACATCGAGCTTTAGATTGGGTAATTCTCACCCGAAATCCTTATTTTGGTCGTTTTTTTGGAGGCGTCTACTAATGTCTACAGGAATTCCAAAAACTGAACAAATCGGACTAATATCTATGAGAACCAAAGTGCGTACGAATATCTACAGCTCAAACTGCTGACTAATATCTATGAGAACCAAAGTGACGACGAATATCTACAGCACTGGCAGAGATTGGATTTGCAATTATGTATAGCATATTTGAATAACGTAATATTGCGTATGCAGTTTAAAAAACTTAATTTATATAGGTATGTATGTATGTAAAAATCCCTAATATCGGACTATTGGAGACATTTAGCTGATTATTAAGGATTTGGGTTTTTGTTTTAATAGCTTTCTTTGTTTCGAGTGCTTCTAAATTATTTAATCTCTTACCATGACTATTTCTATGTCAGTTAGGTTAGGTTGTGGTGTATTTCGAAATAAATAAATATCTTTGTATTATGACCTCCATGTTTGTTCAATAAATTATTGTCCTCGTAAACAGCAAAATACGTAATATTATGCAAAAACCTCATGTACGTACTTTAAACGTTTAAGCCTTTACGTAATTGAACTAATTTATGCTTTTCCGCACAACCTCTTGCTCAGCTGCCCTCTGTAGATATTAGTCCAACATATGAGCTGTAGAAATTCGTCCGACATACAGGCTGTAGATATTAGTATCTGGAGTCGTTTTTTTATTCTCAAATTAAATAGTATAAAAATATGTTATAAAAATTGGAATAAAAGTGTGAAAATTAGTAGTTTATTCGAAGCAACATTTTTCTTAGAGTATTTTTAAGAACTTATGGTAAGTACTTAACTGTCCATTTTTATGTAAGGGAACATAACCATACTACGTGACCCGTTCGGGGGGGGTCTTCAAAATACCACGCTTGGTACAAATGGGCAGCGGGGGGCTTAGGTTTTTAGTCACCGGGGGGGAGGGGGGGTTAAAATTTGCAAAAAGTTGGTCACGTAGTATGGGTGCGTTCCCTTATGTAATTTAACTGCAATAAAAAAAAAACTTAAGTATATCTAATAATTATAACTTAAGTATGTGGGATTTTTTTTGATATCATACATATATGCATACTATTGTTATATTTTTTTTTGTTTAATTGTATTATTGTTTATCTTTAAGCTACCTATTTTATTTTATAGTTCCTTTTTTATTACTTTATATGAAAAGAATTTTTTTTGTAATATTTTTATGTATGTAAAAAAAAAGTATTATTAAAAAATAAATACGAAAGAAAACAAGACACAGAAAGGTGAAAAAGATAATGGTTTAACTAACTTCCAATCCTTCCTTTCCTAAAAAAGACCCTCCACACAGCATCCCCAAAGAAGACATAGGCCCTGAGGAGAATTATTTTCCTCAGGGCCTCCTGTATGGAGCTAATGAAAAAAAAGTTGGACGCGGCAAACTAAAATTATCGAGCAATTTCAATTGCCTTGGGTAAATTTTACCCAACGGTTTAAATTTTACGCCCGCCGCCGCGGGTTTTTCAACCAGGCGCGCCGGGTTGAAAAACCTTTAGGTATATAAGTTTTAAAAATCTTTCGGTTACGTACTGTTACACCTTGTTTACTCCTCCGAGATTATGACCACACGTTACTGGCATGCCGTAATATGGGGTGACTTTTAAATCGGGGGGTGACTCGTGACTATTTTTCGCTACCGCTCAGAAATTACTCGCTCATTTTTAATAATTTTTCTTTCGGTCAACGTAGATATAAACACGTTTCGAAAATAAGTATCAGATTATAATTTTTTTAAAGAAAGACAAACATTTCCTGGTTACGAATAACCTGACAATATTTGAAAACCCCCTACTGTAAGTTTCTGGGCATATAGCACCTTCGATCACATTCTTGTGAGGTATTCAAATAATTTTTTTTTTTTTAAATCGACCGGTTGGTGGTTGAGTTGACATCGCATTTGGATCCCACCCAGACGTCGCGTGATCGATTCCTCGGCTGGCGAAGTCCTCCATCTGAACACAAACAATATTTTCCGCTTTCTGTGGTGGTAGTAAAAGATTTTCAAATATTTTCGGGTTATTCGTAATACGGGAATATTTGCCTTTCTTTAAAAAAATGTTTGTTTTTATTTAGTGTCAAAGTTGAAAATTGGTTAAAGTCACCCTATTTTGTGGTGACAATTCTAGCCTCTGCTCTCAAGGAGAGAGTGGGTCGACACTCGGTACTGGAGGAGTACGGATTGTGCATTGTGTGTGTGGGAGAACCTGAACTGGAATATGGTGCTACGTCTTGGTGTTACCATATATGTCGCCAAGAGCCAAGGATTGCGAAATATCCAATAAGGTGCATTCGTACAGAATAATTTACTAAAATAGAATAGTGGGCTGCAATCAATGACGTTCATATTATAAATTTAAGTCCTCTGCCGCGTTTGTCTGTCTGTTCGCGAAAAATTCAAAAACTACTGAACGGATTTTCATGCTGTTTTCACCAAGATATAGAGCGATTCATGAGGAAGGTTTGTGCAACATAGTCGTGAATGATGAGTATTTAGAGCAGGTGGAAATGTTTGTGTACTTGGGAAGTATGTTTACGAGAGATGGGAAAGCTGATAGAGATATTGAAAGAAGGATAAATGCAGGTAACTTTATTAATGGATAATTTAATACTGAACGCCGTAGGCGCCAACAAAAAACTGTCCAGAGAAGTGAAGTTAGCTGTCCATAATGAAGTGCTGGTACCTACCCTGATGTATGGCAGTGAGACATGGAACTGGCAGAGGTAGGATGAAAGTAGACTGAATGCTGTAGAAATGAGATCCCTGGGGCGTATGTGTGGTAAAACCATGTACGATGATACGATCGAATCCGCAAAGAATGCAAGGCTGATGTAAACGTAATGAGTAAGATTAAGAAAGGGACGCTCAGATGATTAGGACATGTAGAGCGAATTAACGAAGAAAGGAGTGTAAGGAGAATACATGACGCAAATGTGAATGGTAGAAGAAGTTGGGGACGCCCGAGAAAGACATAGCACAACCAAGTGAATCAAATACTTGAGTCGGGCCATGTGAAGAGTCGGAATAATAGAAGAGCATGTATGAGACGATGTATGAATGTGAACGAGGCAAGAAGTGTGTGCCAAGATTGAGTTGTTTGGCGGTCCGTCCTCTCTGCCTACCCCTGCGGGGAAACGGCGTGATGGATAGTTAGTTAGTTTTTGTGTAAATTGGGTGAAATCTTTACATTGTACAAAAGGAAGACGCTCCCGCTGTCTCTGCGGGTAGATCTTTTAAAGTACGCAACGGATTTTCATGCGGTTTTCACCAATAGAGTGATTCATGAGGAAGGTTTTTAGATATAATTTGTCAAGGTTTTGTGTAAATTGGTTGAAATATATAAATAAAGGGAGCGGGCTGGCAAGCGGGTGGTGTGGATTTGATTTAACAGATGGCGTTGGTTATAAAGGTTGGGTAATGGTGTGCAGGCGTTGTGTTTCGTTAGCCAAAAACGGGCGGTGTGGATTTGATTTGTATGCAAATTAACAGATGGCGGTGTGAATTAAAAGTTTGGGTAATTATCCAGTAGATGGTGTTGTGTTTCGTTAGTCACAGCAACGCGTGGACGATCAGCTAGTACAAATATAAAAATTAATGTATATTTGCTTGCATGTACGAGATACGTTTGTTCCTTATGCGTTGCTAAACCGTTCATCTGACTGCGATGAAACTTTGGGGATTTGATGTGTGAATGCCCGTGGTGGTGTGTATATATAAGAGTGAGCTCTGGCGTTATGAATTCATTTCCTACACCTTTCATCCGTTTACGATGAATCTTTTGTGAGTTGTTAATACTGCTGAGCTCTGGCATTATGAAATTTGTATAAAAAAATTGCAACAGGTGGCAAGCGAGCTGTTGGAAAACTGAATTGACCGGGTCTGAATGTATGGAACGCAGGAGGGGGAAGGGACGCGGGAGAGCAAGGAGGAACAGGAGGGGGAACGGGACGAATGGGAAAGGACACGCAGGGAGAAACAATTTCTTTATTAAGTGGCATTACAATGCATGCTGGAAACTCGTTAGTATACAATATTATAACCATTATTTTTTTGAATAGTAATAAATTTATTATATAATAAAATATATTAAAAATTTAGGAATAATAAAAAATGTATAAGGGAACGTACCCATACTACGTGACCTGTTCAGGGGGGGGGGTCTTCAAAATACCACGCTTGGTACAAATGAGCGGCGGGGGGGGCTTAGGTTTTTGGTCACCGGGGGGGGGGGTTTAAAAATTGTAAAAAGTTGGTCACGTAGTATGGGTACGTTCCCTAATGTATACGCGTGTTAGAAATCTCAATGCGGTAAGGCAAAAACAAGGCCATTGCCTTGAACTCAATTTCGTACTTTTAGGACTAAACTGCCACGCGCCAAGTAAGGTCGTGTAAGTATTTTTTTACATTAGCTCCACATAGGAGGCCCAGAGGAAAAAATCCCTCAGGGCCTATGTCATATTTGGGGACGCTGTGTGGAGTGCCTTTTTATAGAAAGGAAGGAGAGAAGAAGTTCTGGAAGGAAAAGGGTATGAGAGGTGGGTGGGAATCTGGGGTTCAATGTGTTCAGAAATGACTGACGTATGAATGCGTCTCTCCCACTGCGGTGTAAGGTTATGGGTCGAGAGAGTCTGGCTGGAGATGTCAAAAGTCAACCAGTCTCTCCTGATCCTGCCTGCCACGCATTATGTGCGCAAACACGTCCGTCGCCAAGACGATGGATGATGGATGTTTGAATCCATCCCTCCCACTCCCACAGGGGTTACCGGGTTCATGATGTGAGATATGTATAGGTCTTGGCGACGGACGTGTTTGCTCACCTAATGCGTGGCAGGCCGGATCGGGAGAGACAAGGTGAGGGAGACCTTTTGACCTCTCCAGCAGGACTCACTCGACCCCTCACCTTACACCGCAATTAAAGACCCCCAAATTCTTTTTTTTTACATTAGCTCCACACAGGAGGCCCTGAAGAAAATAATTCCCCTTAGGGCCTATGTCATTATTAGGGATGCTGTGTGGAGTGTTTTTTTAATAAAAGATATTTTGAGAAAGAAAAGGGTATGAGGGGTTGAAGGAATCTTGGGGTCAGTGTGTCTAGGAATGACGAACGTATGAATCCATCCCTCCCACTGCGGTACAAGGCGAGAGTACGCCTGGAGAAGTCAAAGAGGCTCCCTAAACCATTCTCTCCCGATCCGGCCTGCCATGCAGCTGGTAGGTACCAACCTCATCCTATGAATCCGGGTAGCAGAGGTGTTTGTTATCCAATTAATGGTTCCCGGGACGGCGATACCCACACCCGCCTCCCAAATCAAAAGAACTTCTTCTCCTTAAAAAGAAACCTGCATACAGCATCCCCAGAGATGAAATATACCCTAAAGGAAATTATTTTTCTCAGAGCGTCCTCTGTGGAGCAAATGTAAAAAATGCTGGTTTCGTTTCACCAGGGCGATACTGAGAGTATCACGTATCACCCACTCTAATTAGATAGTGAAGCTAGCAGTCCACAATGGAGTCCTGGTACCTACCCTGATGTATGGCAGTGAGGCATGGAACTGGCAGAGAAAGGATGAAAGTAAACTGAATGGTGTTGAAATGAGATCCCTGAGACGTATGTGTGGTAAAACCATGTATGATCGTGTTAGAAATGTGGATATCCGCAAAGAATGTAAGGCTGATGTAAGTATAATGAGCAAAATTAAGAAAGGGACCCTCAGATGGTTTGGGCACGTAGAGCGAATGAACGAAGAAAGTAGTGTAAAAAGAATATATATGATGCAAATGTGAATGGTAGAAGAAGTCGGGGACGCCCGAGGAAGACATGGCACGATCAAGTGAATCAGATACTTGAGTCGGGCCATGTCAAAAGTCAGAATAATAGAAGAGTATGTATGAGACGATGTATGAATGTGGGTGAGGCAAAGAGTGTGTGCCAAGACCGAGTTGTTTGGCGGTCCGTCCTCTCTGCCTACCCCTGCGGGGAAACGGCGTGATGGTTAGTTAGTTAGTTAGTAAGTAGGTGCGCCGTGAATATCGACAAGTAGGTACACTAGGTAGGTACTGCTAGCCAGGTACACCCGTCTAGACGTCGCACTGTGCTAAATCAATACTTTACTGTTAACACTGAATGACTTTCACACTAGAAAGGCCTTTCTCACATGAACTTCAGACGACCCGAATCCGAAATTTGCGGGTTCAAGTCCCGACGCGGGCGTGTGCTTATAAATTTTATTTGATTAATTTGTGTTTTTTCACAAATTATCAATTTAAAATAATTTTTATATTATTTAATTATTTTTTTTCACCGCCACAATACCAATATATGTATATGCCACCGTAAAAGCCCGAATATTGGTAAATCCTAAGATTTTCCAGAAAATCCTAAGATTTACCAACTCTTAATGGTAAAAATCCGAACCGTTCTATAATCATCGTTCACCAACCTAACCTAACCTAACCTAAAATAACCTAACCTAACCTAACCTAACCTAACCTAACCTAACCTAACCTCAGTGGCGGTTCTTCACAGGGGGACAATGGGGACGGTCCCCGCCAGTTACACTCAAAACCTACTAAAGGAAAATGAAATAACAGTCGATGCGTTGTCTTCACCAAAATGAATGAATTCTTTAAACATAAAAGTAATTAACATTTGCAGAAATAAAATACAAATAATTATTCCGGATGATTTTAATAAGACCCTACGCGCGTACAGCGAACAATGTACGGAGCATAAAACAGCGGGTCAATTTCTCAGTGCGCAGAATCTAATGCGCACTTGGGGGACGATCCGAAGTATCCCCATACTTTCCTTGCGTTGGTTCGCGATCGTATGCAACTGCGCATGCGCAGTCGTATGTGAATTCAAATACCCGCGGGGACAATTCTTTGGATCCCCACAGAAACATTTGTTTGCGAAGTTTCGGGCGGGAATCGCTCGCGTTCAAATTAGTTTCATAATAATCTTGCAAGATAAAGCTTTATTTTTATTATACTATATTGTAAATTGGCATATATCTTTGGATATTTTATATTATTTTGTGTTTAGATATCCGACTAGCATGATTAGACCATAAAATATTTTTTTGAGAAATTTTATATTAAATTCTACGGGTGGTGAGATTGCGGTACAGTACGTAAAAAAATATCGATCCCCACCACTAAAAAAGTGCTCGAGCCGCCACTGCCTAACCTAACCTAACCTAACATGTACTAAATTCTTATGGTAAAAGCCCGAAAAAATCGTTTCTTATTTAAATATTATAAACGATTTTTTCGGGCTTTTACCATTAGAATTTAGTACATGTTAGGTTAGGTTAGGTTAGGTTGGTGAACGATGATTATAGAACGGTTCGGACTTTTACCATTAAGAGTTGGTAAATCTTAGGATTTACCGGAAAATCTTAGGATTTACCGTAGTTCGGGCTTTTACAGTAACATATACATTATAAAAAAATTGTTGAAGATAATATTTTTTATTCTAAAAAAAATTTGAATTATGAGATTGACTAATATGACGGTTTGACAGAAAGTGGCAATTGCGGAATTGGTAAACGCGCACGTCCCGGTTAGACGAGAGGTTCTGGGTTCAAGTCCCAGTTGCGACCATTATTTTTTTCAATTTTTCTGTGTCTTGTTCTTTTTCATATTTTAGTTTAGATTATTATTGTTGTCTTCTTCTTCAATGATATATAACATTGATGGGAATAACCTTCAATAGATACAAAAAAAGAATTTTTCTGATAAAAAAATTGAATTTATCGGATAACCAACACTTTTGCCATAGATCACCCCAAGTGGTTCGGTGACTTAGCAGAGGTGCCAGGGTTCATGGGGTGAGGTTTGTGTAATCTGCAAACTTGTACATTTTTTTATATTTTTATGTTTATTTAGAATTACAAAACATGAAAGATTAATTCATCACCTTCCAAAAACAGTTTTAGTTTTTGGATACGTTCAGAAATATTCCATTTATTTGGATTTCATTGCAAAGCGGAACTATTTTGACCTTCTGACAAAATTATTCCGAAGCCCGAGGAGTTAATACGTTTTGGTTCTAGCTCATTTAGCACGCGCTCTGTCTCTCGACATCGTACATCGCCATCTCGTCTGAATTTCACAATGATGATGTGACAGTTTTGTTTTAGAAATAGGCAACTTTTGAACCAAGAAACGACAATAAATTATTATTCAAAAATAGTTAAATGGGACAAACATTAAAAAGACATCCTGTAAGGACAATAAATTATTGTTCAAAAAATAAATAAACAAACATAATAAAGACGTCCTGTAAAGGCAATAAATTATTGTTCAAAAATAGTAAAATGAGACAAAAATAATATATACATTCTCTAAAGACAATAAATTATTGTTCAATAATAATAAAATAGGACAAACATAATAAAGACATCCTGTAAAGACAATAAATTATTGTTCAATAATAGTAAAATGGGACAAACATAATAAAGACATCCTGTAAAGGCAGTACATTATTGATCAAAAATAGTAAAATGGACAAACATAAAAAAACGAGTGGGCTTTAGACCACACGACTGAAGTAAAACATCACTAACTTATATCTCCCTCTCAACTTCCGTTCGCCTCGCCCGACCGTTCGCCTCGCCTGATCACACTTTTCATAACGCTCTCGTCACGCATTCACCAGCTTACTCCCCAAGTCAAGCGTGCATATAGAAGTTTTACTTCATTAAAATTGAAATTGAAACACTTTTTAACTTTTTTCCACTTTTATTTCACCAGGACCGGTTTCATCCTATTATGGACATCTTCAGACTGGCAATTGACATTCTTTTGTTACAGAATTTATACAAAATTAGGTAGGTAGGTACACAATGTTAAGGTAGGTACATATGTTTGGGTTATTACATTACAACTGCTCTTTATAATAAATATGTCATGAATAAGAAATAATAATATTTACATTGCGAAAAATATCAAATAAAATTTCAAAATTAAGACAGCATTTTACAACGTAAATTCTTTGGGCAAAACACTTACAAACAATAAAGATAAAAAAGATAAATTAGATAAATATGGAGTACACCAAGTAAATAGTAGACCAGTAAGTAAATGAAGTTTTACTTCAATAAAGACATCCTGTAAAGACCATAAATTGTTGGTAAAGTAAGGTTAGGTTAGGTTTTAGTAGATAGTTTGTTAGAAGATGTATTGTCCAAAAGATATTATGTCCTTGTCGAGGGATATTTTTTCGGAAGATACTCTGTCGGGATAATTTGTCACGGGATGAAAATTCGTGGAACCAGGAAACACGCCCATAAAGCATTTCTTGCTCTCTTATTTATACATATACGCCTACAAGAGGGCACTTCTACTATAAAACCACCCTAGTAACTGCGTGCTGTTACTCTAAGGGAACAGTACACGAATACGCCCTGAAAATTCTCTTCCTAGTTGCTAGGGGAAATAAATAACTACGAGCAGTTAAAAGCCCGCTCCGCGTGTTTTTGCTGCTAGGCCCTGCGGGCTGCTTTTAATTCGGCTTCGCCCAGTTAGAGTGTTGATGACCATTTTATAAATTCGATAGAAACTGGTTCCGAAAATAGCCGGTTCCTCGGATCCACTGTGATTCAACGATAGCTAGTCACCAAGAACAAGTAACTGCGACAGGCAATGATGTTAATATGTATAGCCGCGTGTCAATGTGTGTGGATTATTTTTTTTATTTTAGATTAGCTGTTACCCGGCACGCGTTGCAATGCCATTCAAATAAATAAATTTATTCTCCTCGCATGTCCTTTCCCATGCGTCCCCGTTCCCTTCCCGCGTCCCCTTCCCTTCCTGCGTTCCACTTCCACCTTCCTCTATCCTCGTCACCCCTCCCTCGTACCTCACCTCTTTCGTTACCCTCTCCCTCCTGCCTTCTCTCCCTGCCGCTAAAATATATATGAAATACACACATTTTCATTTCAGTACACAAATTTCATAACTCTAGAGTTTACAATTATATATAGTCTATAAGCTCCAGATACTAATATCTACAGCCTGTATGTCGGACGAATATCTACAGTTCATATGTTGGACTAATATCTACGAACTTCAGAGTGTTGACTAATATCTACAGAGCTAAGGTTGGACGAATATCTATGACGGTCCCAGTGTTGACTAATATCTATAGAGCGTAGGTTGGACTAATATCTACAGAGGGCAGCTGAGCAAGAAGTTGATTACGTATTTTGCTGTTTACGAGGACAATAATTTATTGAACAAACATGGAGGTCATAATACAAAGATATTTATTTATTTCGAAATACACCACAACCTAACCTAACCTAACCTAATCTAAGTGACATAGAAATGGTCATGGTAACAGACTATTAGAAGCACTCGAAATAAAGAAAGCTGTTAAAACAAAATCCCAAATCCTTAATAATCAGCTAAATTTGTCCAATAGTCCGATATTAGGGATTTTTACCTACAAACATTAAGTTTTTTAAACTGAATATGCAATATTACTTTTTTTATTTAGAAGAAAAGTAAATGTTTACAATAATAATATTATAATAATATGTTGCATTATGTTACACTATAAGGTTTTATGGTTACCCAATTAGTAGAGAAATATTCTCGGCTCTAATTGGGGAGCTAGTCTAAGTACTTAGGTATATTTAGAACTGCTTATAGATAATATGTTACAAAAATGAAAATAAAATACTGTAAGATATTACAAAAAATTTTATAATTAGAAAAATACATATAATTATTGAAATAGAATATCAACAAAATATTGGCAACAGATTATATCTGAAAATCATCGATACCAATAAGATAATCTCTTGCTTATCTGTAAAAATCCAATGCAACGTTATTCCAATATGCTATACATAATTGCAAATCCAACCTCTGCCAGTGCTGTAGATATTCGTCCACACTTTGGTTCTCATAGATATTAGTCAGCAGTTTGAGCTGTAGATATTCGTCCTCACTTTGGTTCTATATCTATATATTAGTCCGATTTGTTCAGTGTTTGGAATTCCTGTAGATATTAGTAGACGTCTCCGTCTATAAGCCTTCGCGAGCGTGCGCATCATCCGATTGCGATGAAACTTTGTCATAGCAATCGGATGAACGGTATGGCATGCCATAAAATACGAACAAACAAATATTGAAGAAGATAATATCGGTCGTCCAGTTGATTAGAAAGACATCTCCAAGTCGAAATTAGAGTAGAATATGCAGTTATACTCGTATGTGTTAGTGTACCCTCTATCGACTCCAGATACTAATATCTACAGCCTGTATGTCTGACGAATATCGAATATCTACAACTCATATGTTGAATTAATATCTACGAACTTCAGAGTGTTGACTAATATCTACAGAGCGTAGGTTGAACTAATATCTACAGAGCGTAGGTTGGACTAATCAGCTAAATGTGTCCAATAGTCCGATATTACGAATTTTTACATACACACTTACATAAATTAAGTTTTTTAAACTGCATACGCAATATTACATTATTCCAATATGCTATACATAATTGCAAATCCAACCTCTGCCAGAGCTGTAGATATTCGTCAACACTTTGGTTTTCATAGATATTAGTTCGATTTTTTCAGTTTTTGGAATTCCTATAGATATTAGTAGACACCTCCCCCTCTATCTGGTACAATACTCAAATTGCTCATAAACATCACCAAATCTATTATAATGTACTAAGACTTGTAATAGTGAATTAAAATAAATGTTTATGTTTTCTGGATCAATAGTAGGATATTTCAAAATGTCATACTAATGTACAGGACCTTTATGTCTCCCGGTGTTATTTTACAGAGTATTTAATACATTTTTTTTACATTAGCTCCACACAGGAGGTCCTGGGTAAATCATTCCCCTCAGGGCCTATGTCATCTTTGGGGATGCTGTGTGGAGGGTCTTTTTGAGGAGAGTTAGGAATGAACATTGGTCTTGAAGAGACCCATGTTGTAGGAAGGAGGAAACACAGAGGCTGGCAAATCATTCCACAGCCGAGCTGTTGAACACAAAAACGAGTCGAAGAAACGACCCGTTCTCATGTGATAAATGTCAACCGTGTACAAATGTTGGGCACGCGTTTGGCGTGTTTCCCAACTATGCACCGGTGCCGAAGGGATCAATGATGCTATTTCCTCGGAGCATCTTCAATTGTAATACCGGTAGAACAAGGATAGCATTCCCAGCCGCATTTTTGGGGAAAGGGAGGAGAGGATGTTCTGAGAAGAAAAAAGGAATGAATGGTGGGCAGGAATCTGGGGATCAGTGTGTCCAGAAGTGACGGACGAATGAATTCATGCCCTCCACTGCGGTCCAAATTCTGCTGAGAGTCCTGCTGAAGAGGTCAAAAGATCTCCCTCAACCAGTCTCTCTCGATCCGGTTTACCACGCAGTAGGTGAGCAGACGCATCCGCCACCAAGATCCGGACAAACCTGACCCCCATGAACCCGGGCACCCCTGCTAAGTCACCAAACATAGCGAACCACTTGGGGTGACCTATGGCAGAGGTGTTGGTTATCCAATGAATCGTTCCCGGGGCGGCGGTACCCATACCCGCCTCCCAAATTAAAAAACACAGACTTAATCTTAACTTAACCTTCTTCTTCTTCTTGTGCCCTGTCCGTTCAACGGACGTTGGCTATCATGTTGGCTATGCGGTCTTCGTTTACTGCGGCCCGAAACAGCTCTACAGTAGACTGGCCAAACCACTGTCTCAGGTTTTTCAGGGATGAGGTTCTCCTTCCTCCAGGGCCGCGTCTTCCGGCAATCTTTCCCTGCATTATGAGATGCAAGATCTCATACTTCTCTGGATGTCTCATCACGTGTCCAAGATATTGAAGATATTGAAACTTAACCTAACGTAACCTGATTAACCAATTTTTTTTAAATTTCATAACTTTTAATGACTTTTTGAAAGGGGTGTTGAAGTTGGATGATTCTGAGTTGTTCAGTCACCGACAAAATATGCCCGAGGTCTGACGGATTATATTTGGTTAGTAAAGGACAACGCAGTCATTCCTCCTTTGCTAAAAATACAAATAAATTCTTAGATAAATATAGTTCTTGAAAGCGACGCATTTATGCATATCCCCTACAAAGATTAGAGACGCTTCCCTTTTTCAGGACAAACTTATTTTACTCATAAAAAATACCGTAAAACCCATATAAAGCCAAAAATTATACCTAAATGTCTTAAGAGGGCATTACCAGAGAAAGCCGGATATACGTCATTTTCAAAAAAGTTTTTAGACGTATTGACTCTTTTCCACAAAAAATTATAAATGGATTTCGAAAGATTGTTTTTTTATCTAGCATTCGTATGTAATAAATTTTTAGAATTTTTTTTAATTTTTAGTATAATAAGGTTATTCCATAGGTCGTTGGCAGATTTGTTAAATTTTCAAAAAAGTTTTTGTATTATACCACACCCATTTCAAATAATGTAATCATGCAGTAAAATAAATCAATACATTATCTAGCAAAGTTATGTATTAGAATTTTAATTTTAGTTTCAATAAAATCATTAAAAAATATGTACGTAAGGTCAGTTGGGGCAATTGCGGCATATTTTTTGATTATTTTTGAACAGTCATCTTTACAGATCACTTGACTGCAACTCATTGTATTTTAAGTTGTTTTTTTTGTGAATAACTCATCGACAAAAATTTGTTTTTCAGAAAATGTTTGCTTAAAAGCCTCTTGATTTCGTTAAAATAAAGTGAAAGTAAAAAATGGAAATTAGACGCATTTGCCCCTCTCTTGGCCCCTCTATGAGGTAAATGCGTCCAAGACGTATTTTTTTACCTAAATTTCAAATTCCAATAACAAAGATTATTATCTTAATTGTTCATACATTTTTACTTCTGATCAAAATACAACAATATATTTCCAGATAAAGACAGCCGAAATATATTTTTTTTAGAAATTACGGGGCAAATGCGTCAATTTAGTGAATGCCGCATTTACCCCTTCTACTAAACATGCATTGCCAACCATTTGGTTATAAGATAGATGGAATATAATATGTCAAGGGAACTTATCTTCTTTAAATATGTCTTTGTTCTAATTTGAGTTGTTTCAAACACTAGCGGTATATTAAAAACAGCGGTTAAAACCTTTGGTATTTAAAAAAAATAAGTAGATAAGGTAAGCAGAAGTCCATGGGTTCGAGTTCCATTGGCGGCATGTATCTTTTCTCGGGAGATTTTTTCAATTTGCATTATTCTTCTCTTACGATTTGTACGCACCAGATTTAAATGTCCAGGTTAAATTTTCCCCACAGGAAAAACTAAATCCTTTCACACACTTCCCCAAATGATCATCTAGTCAATCCACGCTATGCAATTGCACTATATAAGTATTATAAATATCTACAAAACAATACAAGAACAACATGTCAACCTACCAGAGACCAAATGGGAAAATAATTCTCCGACTCTAGATATTTTCATATCAGAGGGTTCGGCTGTGTGGAACTCCTAATTTGACCTATAAATCCTACTGATCCCTCAATATAAATATTTGAAAAATCTTTTGTAATCCTACATGTAGGTATTTAAAATGACTGATTTTTGTATTCTTTGACAAATCTAATATACCTAAATTTTGAATGGGAGAGCTAGGTATAATGCCAGTAGCCGAAATAATATATTTTTTTTACATGAATACCTCACAAGAATCCCAGTTGCTCCCGTCTGTAGCCAGTGAGACTATTGCATCTCCAATTGGGGTATGTTGTGAGGCTAAAGGTAGTGGGGAGGGGAAGGAGATGGGGAAGAGTAAGGTGGGAAGTACCTGGCTATTCAGATCTGGTCCACAAAACGGCTAAAGCCATTTCAATTCTGAATGGTGGTCTTACACCAGGGCGATACTGAGAGTATCTTCCACTCTGGAACGTGCCGCAAATATACTATATATTATTATTTTTTTTAAATGAAAAAATTGTGAAATAACACAAATTAATCATATAAAATTTATTTACTACGCCGCGATTCGATCCCACGACCTTAGGAATGCTAGTCAAGAGCCTTACCGCTGGACTACGCCGGTAATAGCTTATATTAGTAATATGTAATAGCTTTCTACTAATGAAAGAATTTTTAAAGTTCATTCGTTATTTTTTGCGTGAAAGAGTAACAAACATACATCCATACAAACTTTCGCCTTTATAATATTATTATTAAAAAAATTATAATTATTAATTATTAATAATTAATATTGTTAATTAATTAATTTTATGATATTATTATAAATGAATTAATCGTGAAATAACACAAATTAATCAAATAAAAATTATTTTCCCACGCCGAGATTCGGTCCTGCGATCTTCGGATTGCGAGTCAAAAGCCTTACCGCTAGACCACGCCGGCCGTCGTGACTTTTATGCAGTATTTTACATTGTATTCCATGCAAAAGTAGACAGAAAGAATGGAACGTCTTAATTCAGAAGTACAAACACAATTAAGTCTCCTAAGATGACCTCAGTTGATCCCTCGACAGTTCATCCCCCGACAATTGACCACCCGGAATCTCTATAAATTAAAATGAATCCCCGAAATGTATGTACGCGCATAACTTCCGGACGACTGCACCAAATTGGATAATTCTTTTATTGTTGTGTTCGTTATTGTCAGGACAAGGTTTGTACAAAACTATTGGTGAGCTCTGGCATTACGAAATTTGTATAAAAAAATTGCAATAGGTGGCACGCGAGCTGTTTTAAAACTAAATGTATCGGGACTGAATGTATGGAATGAGGAAGCGGGGACGGGGAAGGGGAGAGGGGGAACTCGGGAGGGGGGTTCGCAGGACGGGTGAAAGAGGGAGTGGAGTGAGGAAAGAGAAGGTTGAGGAGGCGGAGTGGGAACGCGAGAGGGGAAGAGGAGGCGGAAGGGGAACGGGACAAATGGGAAAGGACACACAGGAAGAATTTTTTTCTTTATTAAATGGCAAAGCAACGCATGCCGGGAAACAGCTAGTTTTATATATTATAAAATGATTATATTTTAATTTTTCAAATTTTTATTCTTTCTTTCACAATTTGTATATATGTGTATTTTCCTGTATTTGTCAGTATTTTTTTATATTCAGTCCTGATGATGGTACGGAGGTACCGAAACCGGTAGACGGAAAAAAATAACAATAAAGTGACGTTAAACAAAGTATTTTCTTTTTATTTATTCATGATTATATTTTAGTAAGATTAAAAAAAAGGAGAATATATGACGCAAATGTGAATTGTAGAAAAAGTCGGGAACGCCCGAGGAAGACATGGTACGACCAAGTGAATCAGATACTTGAGTCGGGCCATGTCAAAAGTCAGAATAATAGAATAGCATGTATTAGACCATAGGTTCCCAACGTGGGCGATAACGCCCCCTTGGGGGCGTTTCAGACCTTCAGGGGGGCGGTAGAAGGCAAAGAGAAAATTGGGGGGCGTTTCAGACTTTCAGGGGGGCGGTAGGAGACCCAGAGAAACCCATAGCTAGTTTGCTAGCACATATCGAAGAAGTCGAAGACATGCTAAAAGAATACGAACTGCACATGGTGATGATGAGCGAAACCTGTATTACCGAAGAAATTAACCAAAATGAAACAACATTTCAGGGCTATTCGACAATTAGATGCGACTCATTTAGCAGCAGGCATACAGGTGGAGTTATCACATTAATTCTGTAGTGTATGTGTGTGAGTGTGTAAACAACATCTCTTACAAAGTCACAACAAATGCGGTACTAGATAAAAATAATACCTGGATACCTACTGGCTATTGAAGGATTTTAAGCTGGGAACCTATGCAGCTATTTATCATTCCCTAAATCAAAATGATACAAAATTCTTAGATTTTTTTGAAGAATGGTGCCGTTAGCAAATAAATACAAGAGACTTGAAAATCATCTGTGGAGATTTTAATATTCAATATAAAAAGCACATCATTACAAATCATCATAAATTGCCTGGGTAGGAAGCAACTTGTCAAAAATTATACAAGGATATGAAAAAAACTCTAAAGCTATGATTAATTTGGTAATTTCAAATGACTTTTACGCGGAAGTTAATGTTGCGGAAGAATTCAAAATCAATCTGATCACGAAACAATTATTACAAAAATTAGATATAATAGTCTGAAGCCTCAGGGAACACGAAGTATTATATATATATACAGGAATAAAAAGAACTATAATAAGGATAAATTGTGTACGGCATTACAAAACAAAAAGTGGATCTGCGATAACCAAGGAAATTTAGATAGAAAAGCCGATGAACTAATAGGACACCTGAAAACAGTAGTAAATGAACTAATGCCTACAACGAATATATCTTCTCTTATATATAAAAAATGAATCGCTTAATGTGTTGCTAAGCGCAAATCTCGAGATCAGCTGAACCGATTTCGCTAATTCTTTTTTTTCGAATATTCATTAAAAAGAGGAAAATTAAGAAAATTGCGCAGAAAATTGGATAATTTTAGAAAACCTATTACTAACCTAAACGACTATCGCACGTTTGACAGTACGCGTGTTTGAGAAGGATATTTTGCAAAACAATGATTGTTAAATAAAATTCTACTTTTGAAAATCTTTAAGTTGATAAATTTATTTAAAGTAGTTACTCCCCTAATAGTTTGAATCGTATCAAGAATTTTAGATATTTTAAATAGGTTCCTATGTTAGGTACCAAATTTAATATACATGAAAAATGGAAATTGGTTGGCGGTACGGGGGAGCGGTAAAGGGAAGAGGGAAGGCGGGGAAGGTGAAAGGCGAAGACGAGAGGGGGGAAACCTGGGAGGGGGAGGGGAACGTGGGAGGGGGAGGAGAACTCGGGAGAAGGGTTTGCGGGACGGGGGAAGGGGTGGGGGAGTGGAGTGGGGAGAGGGAAGGTGGAGGTGATGGAGTGGGAACGCGAGAGGGGAAGAGGACGCAGGAGAAGAAGGGGAGGCGGAAGCGAAACGGGACGAATGGAAAAGGACACTCAGGGAGAAACAATTTCTTTATTAAATGGCATGGCAATGCATGCCGGGACCAGATAGTATTTATATATAAAATTAATTCCTGTTTCCCTTGGTCACGCCTTCATTTCACTTTTTTTTAAAGTTTCCCAATACTTTGTAGAAGGTTGTACGGGAAGAAAATTTAAGAAAATTGCTCAGAAAATTGGATAATTTCAGAAAACTTAACGACTATTTTAACTTCACACGTTTGACAGTTCGCGCGTTTGACGAAATTGAATTGTGTTTTTTTTTGTAAAAAAAGAATTATCTATGGGTTATTTAAATTATAGATATTTTAAATAGATACCTACGTTAGGTACCAAATTTGATTGATTGTTCTTATAATATATAAAAATGAATATTTGTTTTGAATGAAAAGCGAAAATTTTAATAAAAAAATTGTAACAGGAGGCACGCAAAATGTTTGAAAACTGAATGTACTGGGACTGTTATATGGAACGCGGTAGGGGGATTGGCGGGACGGGGAAGTGGAAGAGGGGAGGGGGTAGGCGGGGAAGGTGGAAAGGGAACGCGGGAGGGGAAGGAAATGCGGGAGGGGAACAGGGAAACAATTTATTTATTTAAAAATGGTATATCAACGCATGCCGGGAACCAGCTAGTAGTATATTAAAAGATTCAAATAAATAGTATACCTACGAAATCCCTAAATCTTCTAAAAAAACAAAGGGACAGAGCTTATAAAGCCTGTACAATACAATTTCCAGAAGAAAGGTGGGAAACCTGTAAGAAACTTAGAAACATGTATAGGTACAGAAATAAAACATACCAAAAATTCGTATTTGAGGCTAAAAATTATTACCTCTCAAAGACATTCAAGAAAAATGTGGACTACACTTAAAGAAATTATGAGTGGCAAACAGAGGGAAAATATTAAGGAAGTTCGGTTCCCGATGGAGTTGAAGATGATAAAACTAAAGTAGCCAAATTTAATACTAAGTGTCGAAAACATAAATAAGAGTATTTCCTTATTCACAGATACTTCTTCTCAATCATCGGAAAGAAGAGATAATAATAATATTTTCAGGTAACAGTGAGTATTTACTGAAAATTTTTAATACAATGACGCAAAAATCATCGACCTCTGGAATTACTATAGGCATAATTAAATTTAAGTAGTTGCACTAATAAATTAATCTGTGTTAAAGGGAATTTTTCCGCAGTCGTGGAAAACTTCCATAATAACACCAGTGCCCAAAATAATTAATGCTAAAAATTTCGAAGACCTCAGAAAAATAAATGGATAACCTACATATGAACAAATACTAAAATCCATAGTTAAAGAAGAGATGAGAAAATTTATTGAAAAAAAAATAACATTCTTGTAAAACAGCAGGGTTTAGAAACAAATATTCATAATGGAAAACCAGTATGGATCAGAAGAAAAATACAATAGTAGTGTTCTTGGATTTTAGACGTGTTTTTGAAACGATAGACAGAGAAATACTAATAATAAAATTAAAAATAGAAAACAAAGAAACAAAATTGGAGATGCTATATCTGAAGAACAACAAGTAAACCTCGGAGTTCCTCAAGGATCTGTATTGGGACCGCTCCTATTTATTAATTATATAAATTAATGATATAGTGAAGTGCCAAAAGTACTGTTCTATCAAACTTTTGCTGATGACACACTTTTATATATTATACCAAATAATATCGAAGATGCATTGTCAAAAAAAGCTTTTTTTTAAAGAACACTTCTATATTATATATTAAAGTTTTTTTTTCTTCGAATAAACTGAAAATAAATGTAACTAAAAGTAAATTCATGGTATTAGAGAAGAAACTCAACGAAATTACTACCCTTAATATAGAAAATCAAAATATTGAAGAAATAGAAGAAATTAAATACTCAGGAATCATAATCTATAACAAATTAAAACTAAACACTGACTTTGAAATGTTAAATTAAAAAATTGCAGAAAAGATTAAAATGAAAAAGAAAAGTAGGATAAAGGGAAAGTTAGACGTCAAAACACGGAAATTGGTCTACAATACCACTGTAGCGTGTCACGTGAATTACTGCACAAGTGTAATCTTTCTGAGCAATAAAACCCAAAAAAAATAAAAATAATTCAGAACGGTTCCATGCCAACTCAGAATTGAACCATCTCAGAAACACCTCAGAAAGGTCATTAAAAGCTATGAAAAAATACATTTAAAATTGCCGGTAATCCTAACCTAACTTAATCAATATTTTTTTTATCATCACTCTTTAATGACCTTTATGAGGTGCTTCTGAGTTGGTTTCATTCTGAGTTGGCCGGTCACCAAATAAAATATACAATAAAAAAAATAAAAAAAACGCATCTTGCCTCATCCTATCTGCCCCCCCCCCCCCCCCCCCCCCCCGTTGGTAAATATAATCGTGACGACAATTGCTCTTTCAGATTTACGAGTTGGGGGGCGCTAGAAAAAAAAATATTCTCAAAGTGGGCGGTGGGCAAAAAAAGGTTGGGAACCTATGTATTAGACGATGTATGAATGTGAGTGAGGCAAAGAGTGTGTGCCGAGACAGAGTTGTTTGGCGGTCCGTCCTCGCTGCCTACCCCTGCGGGAAAACGGCGTGATAGTTAGTTAGTTACAATTTTAAAACATTGACGTTTCCCCGCAGGGATAGGCAGAGAGGACGGACTGCCAAACAACTCGGTCTCGGCACACAGTCTTTGCCTCACTCACATTCATACATCGTCTCATACATACTCTTCTATTCTGACTCTTGACACGGTCCGACTCAAGTATCTGATTCACTTGATCGTGCCATGTCTTCCTCGGGCGTCCGCGACTTCTTCTACTATTCACATTTGCGTCGTAAATCCTTCTTATACTACTCTCTTCGTTCATTCGCTCTACATTACCCAAACCATCTGAGGGTCCCTTTCTTAATCTTACTCATTATGCTTCAATCAGCCTTGCATTCTTTGCGGATATCCACATTTCTCGTACGATTATATATGGTTTTACCACACATACGCCTCAAGGATCTCATTTCAACAGCATTCAGTTTACTTTCATGCTCTGCCGGCTCCATGCCTCACTGCCGTTTTACATCAGGGTAGATACCAGGACTGCATTGTGGACTGCTGGCTTCGCTTCTTTTGACAGTTTTTTTTATTAGCGCCAACGACATTCAGTACTCCTCCATTAATGGAGTTAGGTACCTGCATTTAAAATCAAAGAAACCCCCCCCCTCCCCCCCTCTCCAACTGTCCAACAGCTACCAATTTTTTTATGTTTTTGTAGGAAAAAATGTCACCGGGGATCAAAATTTCATTTAAGTACCTATAAGTTTACGATTTTATTATATTTTTTCTACTTTCTAAATACTTACAAATAAGGGAAATGTTGCCAAAATTGACAGCAAAGCAATCCGAGGTATTTTAAATAGTGCCATATTGTGGAAAAAAGCGCTCCGGTGGATAAATATGCCGGGGGACAACTGTCGGGGGGATCAATTGTCCTTTAATCATCTCTTGAACTGGTAGGTATCTAAATCACAAAAAAAGTCTGAAAGAAAAAAGTGTTCGGATATGGGAGGAGCTCAGTATCAAAGTGGAACATAAGCCATTTTGGATTCTTTTTCAGTAGAGTGCATAGACATCCAAATGGATAGACAAGCAGTTACAGATGAGGGGTAAAACCAAACTATGGAGAGCGAGAGGGGAAAGATGACTGTCATTCGTTGAACAATCAATCTGACAGTATATAGGCATCTCGCATTACAATATCACCATTTAGTTCTTAAAAGCAAAATCTGCTTTGAATGAATAGACCTTTTTACATGGGAGCGCGAATTGCTTGCCACGTTCAAAACATATTTGCTAAGGCAAAATGCTCGCCCCAAAAAGACTCGCGCCAATACACATATCAATATTTTGTTGTCGTGTTTAGTTAAAACACTTTTACAAATGTTTCATAATTTACTTACCCCTGTAACCAGCGACGAGCACATTGGAGTACCGCCCACATTCGCTATGTGCATATTGATAGGTAGATATATTGTATAGCACAAGCTGCCGTTATTTCGTTAAATGTATGGATGTCAGCTTCTCGCTGTTCACGGCAAGAATGATGACGTCACACATTTTAGATTCAAGCGAGGCTATATCCCCTCCCCATGGAGCGAGCCGGTTCCAAGGAGGAGCTACAGCCGGCGCCATGTGGAGGGGGAAATAATACGTTTTTATCACTTAGGGCAGGTCCAGATATATTCATATGTCCGTGGTAGAGTGAGTTTCTTGTTTCGAATATGCTGGTATGAAATATCTGATTTTTTTTTTCTACCTGCATAATCCTTGCGCATAAAGAATCACAAGCCATACATAACATTCTATAATTTAATACTCTAACTATTTTATTTTTAAATTTAAAAATGACTATGTCCGCTTTTGATACTAAAACGAGCAATTGTCCGTTTTTGAAACACATGAGCCTGCAAGTGTCCGTTTTTGAAACAAAGTCTTACAAAGTATGAAAGAAAAGGCTATTCAAGTTCATTTTTATGAAGTTTTTTTTTATTAATAACGTAATAATAATTTGTTACAAATAAAATTACTCACTTTGTGATAATAATAAGCCAACTCCGGTATAAACGCAAAATAAGCGCCGTAAACTCAATATTTAATTATTCAATATATTGCCATTTTTTCAATTCCAATTTTAATTATATTCATCAAAATGGGTTTATTAGTCTCATAAACGTAGGATTCAAGGTTCTAATCATCGTATTTATATAAGAAAACTTCATTGAAATAAGCACAGATTTGAATTAGTATTGTGGGTGAATTGACTTACTTTAACGGCTTTTCTTTTGCTTGTTTCCAATTTTCGGAGTTGGTTACGCGCTTATAAGCATTAGTGATCTCCATTTTATCAAATTTTGGTGAATTTGGTGCTGTAAAACTTTAATAAACCTCAAATTTCAGCCTAAAACTGTTAACCCACGATCACATTCGGCGGTTGGTGCTTGACTGTCAAAATAACACCCGCCATGACACTTTTTGTAACGTTTTTGTTGGTTTTTGTATTGAATGTCCGAGTTTGTTGCAAACATGAGTTGTAAGTGTCCGCTTTTGAAACAAAGTGCAAACTTTAACATGCGATTTCTTGTATTAATTGTCCGTTTTCGATAGATTCTCTCAGTTATTCAGTTAGATAATCAGACGTACTACCATAATCTATCAAAATATGCATTTTAGAAAAAGTGGCGTATGTCCCACTTTGATACTGGGCTCCTCAATTGGGACCCTTTGAAATAATAGGGCGTTGAATTTTGTGATTCATACCTAGGTACCTACATACCTACCAACCTAAATAAGAATATTTACAATAAACTTAATTTCTTATCTTTAATTTAGCTATGAGGTAATTCGTTATTCTGATAAACAAGGACGCATGCAGAAATGAAGTCACCAGGTTGTGGGTTGTCATCATGTTGTGATTTTATCTCCTTATTGGGATAAGTAGGTACCATTTTACTAGACAGCTGCCATTTAAAGTAGGTACCTACCTACTACCTGCCCACCCAACCGAATCGATGCATTTTACAAGGGTGATACTATTATTGAGAATGCAATAAAAAACTACGAAAAGAAACCATCCCCAAAGTAATAATAATAATAATATCATCGTGTCAATGATTAATTTTAAATGCGTGAATTTATTAAATCCATTTTGAGAGATATCCGCTCTTCCCACGACGCGGTAAAACGGCAGTCTCCATATCGACCCAAAGTTCCAACTGATACGACAATGTTATGCGATAATAAACTCTAGCGGATACGTTCTTTAGAGTTTATTATCGTGTAACATTTTCGTGTCAGATGAAACGTTTTTCCAATGTATCCAATTTACTCCATTTCCCTATGCGGCAACACGGCGTCTCCTGATTGGTCGAATTTTCAATGCGGCGGGCGGCTCGGTCAATCAGAACGCTCCGTTGCCTGACGTCACGAGTTGTATAAAACCGCCGGACGCGCCGTTCGTCAGCCATTGTAAGTTTGGTAAACCTCCTTGTTGGTGCACTAAACGGAACACCAGTTCTCCATTTCTTTTTACACGAATTTCATCCAAGAAACTCAATCAAAATGGTAAGCGATAATCCCAATACTTAATTTAATCCATTTTCTATCACTTCGCGCTGCTTTTCATTCATTTTTCTCTGTGATTCATGGGTTTCCTGTAAATTGGGCGTTGCGAGTGACTCACGATGACGCCATCAATTAACTACTTACTAAAAACTTTTTTTACTGAGAATTATTCCATTTTAAAGCATTATAATCATCTCGACAATCATTAGCAATGATACAAATAACTTTTCGGCTCTTTAAATGCAGTATTTTGTGGAAATTAACATTAAAAATGCGACAGATGGCAACCGGTATAAAAGTTTCAAGATGGCCTCGCCTCTTCTCTCAAACTTCATAAAATCATGTCAAATACCATCTAAACAGTCAATAAATGGTTACTGATGATGGCCAAACCTTTTCGTGAAATTAAAAGCAATGTTTTGTGTAAATTAACTTCAAAAATGCGACAGATGGCCGGCGTGAAAATCATTTCAACATGGCCGTATGATTCTTCAAACTTCAATTAAACCTACTTTATTTCATATTTATCAACAATATGCAGTTTTATAAACAACATTTAAACATTAATAACGTAATTCCACAATCTTTCATCTTGTATTTAGTGTAAATTAGACATTTTTCCGACCGCCACGAAATCGAGGTCATTGTGCCGGCCGCGCCCATGACCTCAAATTATAACAAAATGTATTGATAATTTGAATAATTTCACTAAAAGTCAAAGAAATAAGTTAAATTAGCTTGATCGTTCTACTAAATTTAATAGAAACTTCCCCGAATCCGAAAAAAGTTTCGTTTTGATATTTTCAACTGAAAAAGTTACGTTCCATTTATTTTCTAATTTATAAACTTTTTCAGGGAGATATGATTTAAAATTACTTTGAAATCACTTTTATCAGTACCTATTTATATTATTAGTAACAGTACCTAGTTATTGATTGAAAAAAAGCCGGTAAAACGGTTTTTTCTTTGCATGTGGCCGGGACGCCATTTTATCACTCGCAACGGTTTTTCGGGCGTGTTCTAGAAAATTTTCAACGGTAAATAATTTAAACTCAAGTTTGTTTGTGATTTAATAATAACATCATTATAATTAACCGATTTGCCAGAAAAATACTCAGGTTGGTTTTTGCCGCTATTTATTTTTCTGAGGGTCAAAATATTACCGGAAATTACCTGTACAGGCAAATGTATTATAATTTATTGTTTTTTGTTAACTCACTTTTTTGTAGTTTCAAGTCAAAATAAATTAATAAAAAATTATCAAGGTTTCATAAAGAATTATTTTGCGGTTAATTTCTAGATTTTTTGTATGAGACCTATATGAGTTGTACTGAAAAGTGAACAAATAGACCTGGTGGGTTATAATAGTCAATTGATAGTGTCAAGTCTTCCTCGGGTGTCTCCAAATTTTATTTTTTTTTATATATGAATACCGCACAAGAGTCACCAACAGCTCTCGTCTGGAGTCAGTGAGACTATGGCATCCCCAATTGTGTCATGTTGTGAGGGTGAAGGTAGTCACCAGACACGGCTAAAGTCATTTCAATTCTGAATGTTGGTCTTACACCAGGGCGATACTGAGAGTATCTTCCAATTATTATTACTAGGACTTAGTTATTTTCCTTAGTAATGAAGCTGTACTAATTTTTCTTTTTGTTTCTTTTCAGCGTGAGTGCATCTCTATCCACGTTGGACAGGCCGGAGTCCAGATCGGAAATGCCTGCTGGGAGCTGTACTGCCTTGAGCATGGAATCCAGCCCGATGGTCAGATGCCATCAGACAAGTCCATCGGTGGCGGAGACGATTCCTTCAACACCTTTTTCAGCGAAACCGGCGCTGGCAAGCACGTGCCCCGCGCTGTGTTTGTGGACCTCGAACCCACCGTAGTGGATGAAGTCCGCACAGGAACGTACAGGCAGCTCTTTCACCCAGAGCAGCTTATCACTGGTAAGGAAGACGCAGCCAACAACTACGCTCGTGGTCACTACACCATCGGTAAGGAAATCGTCGACCTCGTGCTCGACAGGATCCGAAAGCTCGCCGACCAATGCACAGGGCTTCAAGGATTCCTCATCTTCCACTCCTTCGGAGGAGGCACCGGATCTGGATTCACATCTCTGCTCATGGAGCGTCTTTCCGTAGACTACGGAAAGAAGTCCAAGCTTGAATTTGCCATCTATCCCGCTCCCCAAGTCTCAACCGCCGTCGTTGAGCCTTACAACTCCATCCTGACCACCCACACCACCCTGGAGCACTCCGACTGCGCATTCATGGTCGATAACGAGGCCATCTATGATATCTGCAGGCGTAACCTTGACATCGAGCGTCCGACCTACACCAATCTCAACAGGCTGATTGGTCAAATCGTCTCTTCCATCACAGCGTCTCTACGTTTCGATGGTGCTCTCAATGTCGATCTAACTGAGTTCCAGACCAATTTGGTGCCCTACCCCCGTATCCACTTCCCCCTGGTTACCTACGCTCCGGTCATCTCCGCCGAGAAGGCTTACCATGAGCAGCTCTCCGTTGCCGAGATCACCAACGCTTGCTTTGAGCCTGCAAACCAGATGGTGAAGTGCGACCCTCGTCATGGTAAATACATGGCTTGTTGCATGCTGTACAGAGGAGATGTTGTACCTAAGGATGTCAACGCTGCGATCGCTACCATCAAGACCAAGCGTACAATCCAGTTCGTGGACTGGTGCCCCACCGGTTTCAAGGTTGGAATCAACTACCAGCCCCCTACTGTCGTGCCTGGAGGCGATTTGGCTAAAGTACAGCGTGCCGTCTGCATGCTTTCCAACACTACCGCCATTGCCGAGGCATGGGCTCGTCTCGACCACAAGTTCGACCTCATGTACGCCAAGCGTGCCTTCGTCCACTGGTATGTGGGAGAAGGTATGGAGGAGGGAGAGTTCTCCGAAGCTCGTGAAGATCTTGCAGCTCTGGAGAAGGACTACGAAGAGGTCGGCATGGACTCCGGAGAGGGAGAAGGTGAAGGCGCCGAGGAGTATTAATTTGATAATACTGCCACGATCGTTCGTTAGCATTTTGCCTAAGAACTGAATAAAAGAAATTTATAATTTAATCTGCTTGTTTTCTTTATTGTTATTTATTTATTTATAAACCTTTCAATAAGAACGATGAAGGTTGCTTGGTAACAGAACAACTTGGAACTAAATTCAACACATCCTTTGAAAAGTGGTGAAAAAAGTTGTCATTTTTAAACAAACATATATATATATAACTTGACAGCTTTTCAAAGAAGTATTGGGTTGAGTTGATTGATTTTACACATTGGCTCCTCACATAAATTGGGAGGTAGTTTATTGGATAACTAGCACCTGTGCCATAGGTCACCACAAGGGGTTTGGTGACTTACAGGGATGGAGTTTAAGTTGAGTTGTCTAGGTCTTGGCGGCAGGTGCATTACTATGGCGGGCCGGATCGGGAGACTTGTTGAGGGAGGCCTCTCTGACCGGGCTCGATCCATCGCCTTGCACCCGTAGTGGGAGGAATGGATTCATTCGTCCGTCACTCCTGTACACATTGGCCCCCGATTCCTACCCATCCTTCAGACCTTTTTCCTTCGTAGAACCTACTCCTTCCTTTCCCTAAAAAGACCCACCACACAGCATCCCCAAAGATTTTTTTTTTAGATGAATACCACAGGAAAGTCCTGTCTGGAGCCAGTGGGGGGACTATGGCATCCCCGATTAGGGTATGTTGTGAGGCTGAAGGCAAGTACCTGGCTATTCAGATCTGGTCACCAAACACGGCTAACGCCATTTCAAGCAACGTTTCAATTCTAAATGGTGGTCTTACACCAGGGCGATACTGAGAGTATCTTCCACTCAGGAACGTGCCGCAAATATACTATATATTATTATAAATTGTGAAATAACACAAATTAATCAAATGACATTTATTTGCCATGCCGGGATTTGATTCCGCGACCTTTGGAATGCTAGTCAAGAGCCTTACCGCTGGACTACGCCGGCCGTCAAGATGACATACCTTGAGAGAAATTGTTTTCCTCGGGCCTCTGTGGAGCTAATCCCTCATCAATCCTATCTCATCTTTAAGTATGCTGTGTGGAGGTTATTTTTATGGGAAATTACGTGGGGTGGGTAGGAATTTGGGGTCGATGCGTGATGGACATATGAATGCAAAGTAATGGGTCAAGAGAGCTGGGAAGTCTATTGGAGAGGACCCCACCACTTTTCCAACGCCGTTATAAGGAAACATGGTTTCCTCCTTCACCGCACACGTCAAGACTCTACTTTTTTTTTGAACGAAGCTACATTTAATTAAACGACTCTAGACCCTCCAATGTCCATGCATACGGGGTTAGTAAGTAGTATGCAAGTACTTACATTAACACTATACAAAAGATAAATAAAAGTAGCAGCCCGTGGAACAATTCTTCTGAAATCTATAGAGCTGGGAAGTCTAGGTTCGGTCTCCTCATCCCGCCCGCCAATACCTAGAAAGACAAACCTCAACCCAGGCACACCTGCTAAGTCGCCAAACGTGGGAAGCCTCTTAAGATGGACTATGGCAAAGGTGTTGGTTTTTAGTATAACAAAGAATTTAAATTGGCTGGTGTTTCTATCTTGACTTGTTAGCTGTGGTGTATCTCTTAATGAAATCAACTCAGAACCTCCTTTGAAAAGTGATGTAAAAAATATATTCTTCTTTTGTATGGTGAGGGTTTAGAGGGGGACATCTAGGTCTGCGAGCCAATCATCCGTTGCCTTATGGACCTCGTCAATCCCGCCGGGGAATGAATGGAGCAGGCATTCATTGACCACGTGTTCGGTGTTCTATACAAACCCTATCTATATATGGCGACGCATTACCTTTCGCCATCTGAAAGAAAGTACTGAAACATTAAAATTCCCTGTACATTAGTCTTTAGAACATCAAGAAAAAACAAATGGTCCCGTTCTTCTGTCACGCTCGTTTTTCCGATATGATTGTAAATTTTACTGCACAGTAATCAACATCTCAACAAGAAACAGTAACACCGCACAAGTGCTCCTGCATGGCATCTCTACACATCCAGGGCAGCTTCCTCGAGGATTCCATCACTTCTCAGCTATAAGGCCCATCGTGTCTTCAGCTCCTGAGAACAGCTACATCCCGCGACTTATAAGGTTCGACGCCACCTTCAGCCAAGGGATCAGCTCACCTTTTCATGACACCCCGAAGCCCACCGTGCTTCGCTGCCATGGAAACACGCTTCGCCTCGCCAAGACTATCTGCTGGTGGCTCAGCTCACCGAGCCACTCACCGTTCATCTCCGCGACTCAAAGCGTCGAGCAACGGCCTGGAAGATAGGTCATCTCCACCGCCACGGTGTCGAGCAACGCGCTGGTGACATGCAGACCCGTGGTCTGCTCCACCACAGCATCATCGACCTTCACCACACCATCACCTCCGTGCGCCTGCAGCATTTCGTCCACGGCACTCCGCATACATCATGTTACCTTTTCACCGACCTCGCTACGTAGCTCAATAAACGACTGACTCACATCTTTGACTGACGCCTTTCATTTATGTCTCTCGTCTCTGCCGATCTGGCCCGCTCCCTCATATACATCATATGTGCACAACGGCTATGGGAACACCTTATCCTACTGATGGTGGACCAGAGTTTGCGAGGCAATGAGAACCCAGGCTGTCTGAACGAGGTGGGCATTTTTCACATTGGCCGAATGCCACTCAAGCTTCCACCTATCTTCTTGGGTGAGATGTGTTCGGAGAAGTATTTCTCCTTCTGTCCAGAAGGTTTTTCGGGAGTTCAAGCGGTATGCCGGGTAAGAGACGATATTATCATTGGGCAAAGGTATTGCGCTTTTTTGGAGCGCCTTCTTGTATTCCCTCGGTGTTGCAATCTCTCGCCTGATATTTGGCGGGGTTATGTTTGCAAGTACAGGGAGCCAAGGAAGAAGAGTTTATTTTAAAGTTCCTTTGATGGTTCGTTTTGTGGCATTAAGTACTTCAAAAAATATATTTAAAAAGTTAGGTTATAATGGGCTATTTTTATTTTCTTTTTTCATAGCTTTTAATTCTTTTGACGGCCGGCGTAGTGCAGCGGTAAGGCGCTTGACTAGCATTCCGAAGGTCGCGGGATCGAATCCCGGCGTGGCAAATTAATTTTATTTGATTAATTTGTGTATTTCACAATTTATTCATTTAAAATAATATATAGTAGGTATATTTGCGGCACGTTCCAGAGTGGAAGATACTCTCAGTATCGCCCGGTGTAAGACCACCATTCAGAATTGAAACGTTGCTTGAAATGGCTTCTGCCGTGTTTGGTGACCAGATCTGAATAGCCAGGTACTTCCCCACCTTCCTCTTCCCTATCTCCTTCCCCTCCCCACTACCTTCAGCCTCACAACATACCCCAATTGGGGATGCCATAGTCCCACTGGCTCCAGATGGGAGCAGTTAGGACTCTAGTGCGGTATTCATGTAAAAAAAAAAAAAAGACTTTTCAAAGAGGGGTCGAGTTGTGTTGATTCTGAACCCTAAAAATCGCATTGTTGATAAGGGGTCACCGACAATTCAGATTTTGTATTACTGGAACAAATTTAGTGGTACATTAGGAACCGTTCAAGTATTACGTAACGCAATTGGGGGGGAGGGTCTTGTGAAACTTTATTGTGCGTTACGAGGGGGAGGGGGGGTTCGAACAACGCATTACGTAACATGTTTTTCTTTATTTAGATAAAAAAAATAGGGAATTAAAATCTTCCAAGTTGGCAATCCTTTTCGTTCTCGAAATCTCATGTTTTATTTATTGCCGCAAATGCGATTAAAACAAGAAAAAGGTATTTAAGCGCCTTTCCAGTACTTTTCGCAACTTAATTGTAACTTTCAGGTAAAAATTGTCACTTGTTTTGTTAACAGTCAGTGGTAGATATTTAGCCAACGTATCCTATTCCGAATTGAAGTGGCTTCAGCCATGTTGGATTGGTTTAGATACCTAGGTGACCTGGGTCTTTGTCATGGTCGATTGATAACTTGTCATAGTTCCCGAACAAACAATTCACATTGAATAAATTAGGAACACTTAGTCATTGTAAACTGTTTGTTTCCCTCAAGGCCTAAATCATCTTAGGGGATGCAATGTGGAGGGTGGAGGGAAAGATAGGAAGTTCTGGTGAGGAAAAAGGTATAAGGGGTGGGTAGGAATCTGGGGGTCAGTGTGTGCAGGAGTTACAGGCTATGAATCCATTCCTCCAATTACGGTGCAAGGCGATGGGTTGAGAGATTCTGGCTAGAGGATAAAAGATCTCCCTCAAGCAGTCTCTCTCGATCAAGCCCGCCACACAGCAGGTGGGCTGACGCATCCGCCGCCAAGACCTGGACTACCCCTGCTAAATCCACCACGCGAACGCGTAGCGAACCACTTGGGGTGACCTGGCAAAAGTGTTAGTTATCCAATAAATGGTTCCCAGGCGGCGGTACCCATACCCGCCTCCCAAATTGTTATTCGTTGGTGATCTACAGTTATGCTTGTTAACGACATTATGGATAGACCTTTTTTTAACATTAGCTTCACACAGGAGGAGGACCCAATTTGGGAGGCGGGTATTGGTACCGACACCCCGGGAAACATTTATCGAATAACTAACACCGCTGCCACAGATCACTCCAAGTGGTTGGCTACGTTTGGTGACTTTGCAGGGGTGCCTGGGTTTGGTGACCAGACAACTCATAATGTATCAACCAGTGATGGCAAGTCACCGCGAAAAAGTAACCGGGACGGGCGATGTTGTCATATGTAATATACAGCCGTTTGATACAACTGAGTATTACCGTCAATCTTTCGAAATCCGAGAGATACTCCAGGTTCACAAATTCGTAAAGCACCTAGAAAGGGCACGTCCCTTTGCATCTTGCCGACGAAGTGGCGACATCTTGTGACGAATTCTTGAATTAGAAACCGAATTACAGTGGTAGCTCTGCCTGAAAATCCACAAACACGGATGTTTATATGGTGCGACAGGATTCTTAAATTCAACCACGCAGATGCTACGGTATTAATAACGTTCGATACAAGGCTGGTAAAAAAACAACTTTTTACATATAAATTTCTGTATCAATTAAAATACTGGTAACATAAGTACCTAAAAGAGTGCAATTGTGTTGGATAGATTCAATGAGAGATTTTTTAAAAGGCGGTAAGTACCTGATTGTTCAAATCTACTCAAGTTGAAGCCATTTAAGGTAAGTAACTGGTATACTAGGTAAAATAGAAAGAGATCAGTTAATGCTCACTTTGGTATGAACATGGAAAAAGTTGATTTTCCAAAAGAGGACATTAATTGTTTTGTAATATTATAGAGTACTAGCTTTTTCCCGCGGCTTCGCTCGCATGGTATTAGGGGATTTCCACTCAGCCTCCTCCACCTTCCCTCTTCCCACACCATTCATCCATCAACCCCGCTCTCCCTCCCCCTCCTCCACCCACCCCTCCCCAACTCCACACCCTCCTCACTCCACATCCCCCCACCTTCCTCCACCCCTCCCCCTTCCATTCCTTCCCTTCCCCCTCTTCCACCCCACTCCGCCTCCTCCACTTTCCTTCTCTCCACTCCACTCCCCCCATCAACTCCCCCTCCCCCTATCTCTCCCTCTCCCTCTCCCTCTCCCTCTCCCTCTCCCTCTCCCTCTCCCTCTCCCTCTCCCTCTCCCTCTCCCTCTCCCTCTCCCTCTCCCTCTCCCTCTCCCTCTCCCTCTCCCTCTCCCTCTCCCTCTCCCTCTCCCTCTCCCTCTCCCTCTCCCTCTCCCTCTCCCTCTCCCTCTCCCTCTCCCTCTCCCTCTCCCTCTCCCTCTCCCTCTCCCTCTCCCTCTCCCTCTCCCTCTCCCTCTCCCTCTCCCTCTCCCTCTCCCTCTCCCTCTCCCTCTCCCTCTCCCTCTCCCTCTCCCTCTCCCTCTCCCTCTCCCTCTCCCTCTCCCTCTCCCTCTCCCTCTCCCTCTCCCTCTCCCACTCCCTCTCCCTCTCTTCTTTCTATTAGTGAAAGAATTTTTTAAATCCATTCAGTAGTTTTTGTGTAAAAGAGTAACAAACATACATCCATACAAACTTTCCCCTTTATAATATTAGTAGGATTTTGTAATTAAGTCATAGATTACAGGGAATTCTTGAAAAAAGCAGGTAATATTATTTAAATTCAACACAAATCACTACAAAAAAAAAAAAAACAATTTGCATATCTCCAGTGCTAAAGTTTAAGTTTACTTTTGATAAAATATTCTTCCACACAAAGATAACTTATATCACATATACTTAATATATTATTAATGAAATAATTAAAAACACTTCGTTTTTATCACGATAATCTTTATTTAAAAGTCAACATGTTTCAAGAACGATGTTCTCTTCATCAGGACATAAAATGTACTAAAAACTAAATGATCAAACATAGAACGGCGTGGGTAGAAATGGAAGTAGTGGGGGAGGAGAGAGGTGGAAAGGGGAGGTGCTTAGAAGATCAACAAGGGGGAGGGGGGGGAGGTGGAAAGGGGGGTGCTTAGAAGAACAAAGACAAAAAATTACAATGGAAATATGTTTAAGATAGGGTTACTCACAAAATTAATTTGATTGTTAATAATATTTAAATTTCTATTGACATTTTTCCTAATTTCTAATATTTCTAAAAGACCTAAGTGAAAACCACTAACGTTAGTGTGTTTTAGTACATATAATGTCCTGATGAAGAGAACATCGTTCTTGAAACATGTTGACTTTTAAATAAAGATTATCGTGGTAAAAACAAAGTGTTTTTAATTATTTCATTTATAAAATGGTGCCACAAGGTGAATTTGCAAAATTTGAAGAAGTTGCCCAGGTTCATGAGGTGAGGTTTATCTACGCCTTGGCGGCCGATACATCTGTCCACCTGCTGTATGGTGAGCAGGATCGCGAGAGACTGGTTGAGGGAGATCCTTTATCCTCCAGCCAGAATCTCTCGACCCATCACCTTGCACCGCAGTTGGAGGGATGGATTCACACGTCTGTCACTCCTGGACACACTGAGCCCCAGATTCCTATCCACCTCTAATACCTATTTCCTTCCCAGAACTTACTATCCTTTCTTTCCTTAAAAAAAACCCTCTACACAGCAACACCTAAGATGACACAGGCCCTGTGAGAAATTATTTTCCTCAGGACCTCCTTTGTAGAGCTAATGTAAAAAAAAGTGTGTGGCCTTTGACATTATCGAATATTTATATATATATCGAATATTGATAGATTTTTTTAACATTTTCCCCGCATTAACTACTCCATTTTTTCAATACCCATATGCGGTACATGTTTTCAAATACCTATCCATCCAATTTTATGTTAAATTACAGCATATTATGGCATGATTTATCATACTATATAAACAGATGAGATTATTATCTACAATTTGAAACCAAATCGTCGTCTGTAAACACTTCTAGATGTTTATAAAAACAAAAACATTAAATTCCATACAAAAACTTACCCATGTTATCTTAAAGGCGGCGCCATTTATCCGCGTGCTTGTACTCAGGACACTGCGTTGATAGACACAAGTGGTACCTCAATCACTTATTATTATTAATTCGTATAAACAAGTTCTAAAACTCAACACTTAAAAATAACACGAAACGAATAGATTTTGTCATATAATAAACATTGTTTTAATTATCAAAATCACAGTTTCACAACACAAACAAATGTTTAGAATACGCGCGATCTCGACAATAAATGTTTTCGACGCTTGTCCAATGTGGCGCTTGTCCAATACTGCGAATTACTACTAGCGCCATCTGTCGAGTAAATTGTGAACTATGGCACTCAAAGGCACGAGGACACATTCACTTGATTATAGATGTTCCTTACGAAATACAATTTCAGTTTCGAAATATGCCTGAAGATGTCAGCATCGTGATAGTTACACGAATGTCCTAGCGAGCGGGAAAAAAAACTGTGACATAGGAGCGCTGTGATATCGGCAGCCGAAGTTAGCGTAACAAGGGCTGATACGGGCGCGTGTGAGGCATGGCTTTTGCCGTATCAACTGTTGTTACGATCGCGTGGAAAAAGTTGAAAGCCTAGAAAAAAAATAAAGTATAAGGCTCTCAAAAACTGCTTTAATATTAAAAATCTCCAACTAAGGAACCCATATTTGGTTATGAATTTTATTTATAACGTGGCATATTAAGTCCTTTAGAAAATTATCGTAAAAAAATTTAATATCTGAATTTAATAACCTGAACTTCGCAAAATAAAAAAGCACACTTTTAGGCAATGCCTTTTTCTTGCAAAAATCAAAACGGACAACTGGTATTAAGCGCGAATTTCAACCCTATCGCCATCTACATAAGGATTGTTATTGCTAGCGACCCGATATCTAATATTACATGAAGTGGTGCATTACTTTAATCTTCCCAACTAAGATTTTTGATACTTGAAAACTTTTTATGAATTTCAACAGAAAAATGTTTTCAAATCAAAAATGTTTTCAATCAAAGGGAATATGTACAAATAAAATACTTTTAATATATTTTTAATAAGTTTATTGAAAATCTTTATACTTATATAACAAATAACAGTACGTATAAAGTTAACAAAGTTGATAACAATAGGTATAAAGTAACCTTTTTTTTTTACCTTTAGTTGGTTAAAATAATCTATCTTCTATATAAATAAAAATGAATCGCCGAAATGTATGTACGCGCATAACTTCCGAACGACTGCACCAAATTGGATAATTCTTTTTTTTGTGTTCGTTTTTGTCAGGACAAGCTTTGTATAAAACTACTGCTGAGCTATGGCATTATGAAATTTGTATAAAAAAATTGCAATAGGTGGCACGCGAGCTTTTTGAAAACTGAATGTACTGGGACTGAATGTATGAAATGGGAGAGAATGTGGGAACTCGGGAGAGGTGTTGCGGAACGGTGGAAGGGGAGGAGTGAAGTGGGAGAGGGAAGGTGGAGGAGTGGGAACGCGAGAGGGGAAGGGGACGCGGAAGTGGAAGGGGAACGCGACGAATGGGAAAGGACACGCAGGGAGAAAAAATTTATTTACTAAATGGCATAGCAACGCATGCCGGCAACCAGCTAATGATAAATAAATAAAAAACAATTTTCTGCTTGTGCTCTGAGTTTCCGGACACTGTGTATAAATAATTTGTGTAGTAATAAGTACGTATGTAATTTTTTTTGTGAATTCCGCACAAGAGTCCCAACTCCCAACTGTCCAGGGCCAGTGGACTATGGTATCCCAAATTGATTTGTTATGTGAAGTGAAGATGGGGAAGGACCTGGCAATTCAGATCTAGTCACCAACCAAAGGTAAAGCCATTTTTACCGGATCTGACGAAGTCAGGTTGTTCCCAAAGGTCGTTTTCTCCCCATTTCAGGGAAATAAAAAGGAATGAGGGGTGGGTAGGAATCTGGGGATCAATGTGTCCAGGAGTGACAGACATGAATCCATCCCTCCCACTGTGATACGAGGTGATGAGTCGAGAGAGTCCGGCTAGAGGTCAACCAGTCCGGCCCACCATCCATCAGATGAAAAAACGCATTCGCCACAAAGACCCGGACAAACTTCACCCATGGACACCTCCCCCCTGTTAAGTCACTTGGGATGACCTGTGTTAGAGGTGTTGGTTATCCAATAAATGGTTCCCGTGGCAGCGGTACCCAAACCACCTCCCAAATTGTTTGCGACTCTTGTGTGATTTTTCACATAAAAAAATAATAAAAACAACATACATATAATATGAATAAATAAATATATAATCTACAAGGATCACAGAAATTACAAGAGGATCTGGCATTCATGTTTCCTTGGTGTAAACAGCTCTCAAATGCTCGGTGAGCGGAGTGTTTGCCGTCCCCATGAAGATGACCAGTTCCAGGGATCCGTCCTCCAGGAGTCGGAAGGTCCTCTCCAGCTGCGACGCGGCCGGATCCTTGGCTCCAGTCATCCGGGAGAACTGTTTCGACTTCAGGGATAAGACGCCGTCAGAATAATCGCCTGAAATAAAATAAATTATATCAACTTTGTACAAGAGAAATTATGCCCTCACGGCCTTTGTCGTCTTTGGGGATGCTGTGTGGAAAGAAGAACAAACCTGTGTTGTTGGAGGGAGGAAATAAAGAGGTCGGCAATTGATTGTTGAACTCAAGAACAAGTCGTAGAGAGGAACTTTTCTCGTGTGAAAAATATCAACTGTGTATAAATGTTGGGTGCGCGTTTGGTGTATTTCCCGTGCATCGGTGCCGAAGGAATCAATGACGTTAGTTCCTCAGAGCATCTTCCATTGAAGTACTGGTAGAACAAGGACAGCATTCCTACCTGATGTCTATGCTCTAAAGATTGCAATCCGTTTGTTAAGTTAGGAGAATCTATTAAACGAACCGTTCGTTTCTGCACATAGTCGGCACATTTTTTCAGGTATTTTGGGGCTCCAGACCGGAGGTGACTGCCAAATTCAACCGTGGGGTGCACTTGCGATTTGTACATTGAAGTACCCACCACTGTCCCACCCCGGTATAGGCAACTTATGGTCGCCCCTTCGGGGTTCTCACAAGAATCTAATTTTTTTGAATAAACGGCTCTACATTTAATGTAACGAATCTAGACCTTCAATGTCCCCTCATACTGTGTTAGGTGGCGGTATGCGGTCGCGCCTACAGGACTGTACTGTAATGGTCAAAAACTAATACTACTGGTGTTAGTAGACATAAATGTATAAAAAGAGAAAACAAAATATTTAATACATTATAAACAGAGGGAGACCACACACTCCGTGACTGCAGGCATCTGCGTGTAAAGACAAAAAAGAAAAAGAATCATAAGTTGAAAACAAAACATAAAACGGAAAAAGACAACCGTCATGACCATCGTGAGCCCGGCGGTCCCCCAGAGAATGTATGAGGTTTTTAGTCCAACGTCACGGCACCCAGTGGAGTCGTCCTTTAGCCAGCCAGCCGGTAGTGCCTAGAAGAAGTAAATGGACTGCAAAATGAAGACCCTAGGGAGAAAAGCGTCGGGTGGCCGGAGGGGGGATTTGTACAGGGTTAGCAGTTGTGTTTTATTAAAGTATCTGCGGGCCCTGAAGGACTAACTTAACTCTCGTTTCGATGGAGCCCCCATACCTGAGCTGGTCACTTAGAGTTTCACCAAACATATCAATGGAGGGCCTGTTCGGAAGATTGCTTCCGTTGAAGGAAGCTAGATTTTCATTTCGATCCCTTTTAGATGTTATCAAACATGATTGGGTCTTTGACACATTAAATTCGACGAGGTTATTCTTACCCCAAGAGAAAACACTCTCGAGGTAACCGTCCATTCTTTGCTTCCAAGCCCTCCGAGCTATTGGAGTATATATGTAAGTAAGCATATCAATGGAGGCTAGGTTAGGTTATGTGAGAGTTGGATTGCGTGAGGTTAGGTTATGCACTTGGCAATCTGATTGTCTGATTTTGACTAACCTTCCTCCAGGCTTGTGACTCCAAAGTTGTGCGCGACCATCATGGAGAGAGACAGAGAGGGAGATGGGGATGATGAAGGTGTCTGGACGCGCAGGAATCCGCGCTCTTTGTGCATGGGCTTGCCGCTCTCCAGATTCCACGAGTCGGAGGAGAACTCAAACATTGGCTGACCTAGAACACAACACAGTACAGTTTTATTCTAAATTCTTACATAAGATCTTCGTTTATGGAAAAAAATTATGGAAGAGCTGGGCATCTACAATAGGCTGTACTAGTCCTAGAGAGAGATCGTATCCACGTCATTGACGATAGTCCTAAAAGGCGTTCAGTTAAAATTTTACTTAACCACACAGTAAACCCTGAGGAAGATATTTTCCCTCAGGGCCTATTTCATCTTTGGGGATGCTGTGTGGAGGGTCTTTTTAGAAAGGTAAGAGAGGAAGTTTCGGGAAAGAAAAAGGTATGACAGAGTGGGTAAGAATATGGGAATCATTGTGCTCTCCACAGCTCTACTACGTGCCACATATTATGCTCTGATCCACTCTCACCTAAGTTATCTGGTTAGTATCTGGGGCACCATTACTAAGAAACAAATATCTGAAATACAAGTAATCCAAAATAGAGCCATTAGAAATATATACCATCTACCATGGGATACGCATGTCAAAGACATATACTCACTGACACAAATTCTTCCCTTTACCATTCTGCCAAAATATAGCATCACCACTGCCATCCTACAAATAATTCAACACTCGTCACACACCAACACTAAACCAGCCTTTAATTCCGATATACACCAGCACAAAACACAATCACAAAATCAGCTACACCTATCGTCATCTACTCACACATAGGGTTGCCATCTTCTAAAATAAAAAAGCCTGACTCTGCGCTCTGAAAGGCCGGACATTTTGCCCTAAAAGCCGGACGTACGTACATAATTTTGAACATAACTTTTATACATAATAATAAAAAATCTGTTACAAGCTACAGTTGTTTATTAATCACGCATTAACCAATTTAATAACAACAATCATTAATCAGTCTTATCCTTGTCCTCAATTGACATTTATATAGAATATAATGTCAATAACAAAATAAAAAAATATTGAGTCTTCTGTCTGTAGACGTACTAAACTTATAAAACAAACAAACAAAACATAACTTTTTTTCTGGTTAATCGGTTGACTAAAATTTTTCGTTAAATAGATATAAAATGAAACATATTTATCTTTGTGGACAAAAAACGAAAAACATAAATTAAAATGAAATCTCGACTTCTCCAAATTATTCAAAAATTACAAAAATCTACATTTTGTACATTTGACGTTTTCACCTACTTTATCCAAAACGTCGCTTTCTTTGGAAATCATTTAATAAAATCCTTGACATGTCATTTTTAAATTATACAATGTGTACACCATCTTAGCAATTGTTTGCAATTTATTGCGTCCACTGGGCGTTTATTAAAGAGAAAACTCTTTGAAAGTAATATTCCGCCAATTTCAGAAGTTCGGAAAAAAACCCGCGCGAACCAAAAAAGCCTAACAAAAGCCGGACAGGCCGGACATACAAATATTTAGCCGGACACGACCTAAAAAAGCCAAACATGTCCGGCTAAAGCCGGACAGATGGCAACCCTACTCACACAACTAAATTTGGCATTAAATCCTTATAATACATCGCACATACGCAATACAACGCATTACCTAATGTCCTAAAACTACCAGAATCAAACAAAAAAATATTGGCAAAGGCTCTAAAAGGATATTTTCTCAGCAACTTTATTAACCAGTGACGAATTTAGCTGTCTTCCTTTGTAACTCTTGTATATTCTTCAATTACCTGTATCAAGTGTGTCTAGTCCATTTGAAAATCTATGTATTGTTAATTGATTTCCGTGTTCTTATGTGAAAATAATTTTCCTTTAGATGTATAATGTTGTCCTTCCCGAAATGAGTTTTATTAAACTCATTGGGAGTAATGTATTATAAATTTTATGTAATAATTTTGTAATATATTATCTCTAATAAATAAATAAATAAATTGTGTCCAGGAGTGACAGACGTGTGAATTCATTCAGGGAAAATAATTTTACTCAGGGCCTTTTGTGCAGAGGTTTTGAGAATATTTTTGAGGAGAGGAAGAAAAGAACATTGCTCTTAAGAGACTCTTGTTGTAGGAAGGAGGAAACACAGAGGCTGGCAAATCGTTCCACAGCCGAGCTGTTGAGCACAAAAACCACTCGAAGAAGCGACCCATTATCATGTGACAAATGTCAACCATGTACATATATTGGACATGCATTTGGTGTGTTTCCCGACTATGCACCAGTACTGAAGGTATCAATGAAGCTAGTTCCTCGGAGCATCTTCCATTAAAATACCGGTAGGACAAGGATAGCATTTCCACCTGCCGACTGTTCTCTAAAGATTGCAATCCGTTTGTTTAGTTAGAAGAATCTATCAAACAAACTGCCCGTTTGGGTAAATATTTCCCTATCGAGTCCACGCGCAAAACACACTTTAAAAAATTAAAACAAATTGTACTAGGTAGAGATTACAGTTAGTAATAAATAATTCAGTAACCGGAATTGAAAAATATTGCGTTTTAATATATTTTTTTTAATTTAAAAAATGCGAAATGTCATTTTTCAAGGACCGCCATGTTAATTACGACGATGAAATACGCACTTTTAAAAGAAAAAATCACTTTCTGTCAGTTAGACAATAATAAGTACGAATTGCAATCTTCGGAAATGATAAATAATGCGTATTAATCATTATTTTGTTCGGTTTAATAAACACGAAAAATCACGCGAGACGTTTGCCGTCGTAATTAACAACATGGCGTTCCTTGAGAAATGACATTTTGCGTTTTTAAAGATAACAAAATAACAACTAAAATGCAATATTTTTCAATTCCGGTTACTGAATTACTTATTACTAACTGTAATCTACCTAGTACAATTTATTTTAATTTTTTAACGTGTGTTTTGAGCGTGGACTCGATAGGGAAATATTTACCCCCGTATCTGCACAGAGAGGAGGGTTTTTTGTTTGTTAAAAGTATTGAAGATTGTTCCTTACCGACACACTTGAACTGCAGTCGTTCCCCATAGGAGAAGGGTTTGATGGTGGGGAACTGACCGTGACCAGAGCTGGATAGCCAGCTGCCCTCCAGCCAGGAGATGGGCTGCAGCAGAGGATGTAAAGTGGAAGACATCTCCAATCTAAATGCTGAAAATAAAATAAAATAAAAATATGAATACAATGAAAGTTATTTATTTATTATCTCACATAAGAATAATGCGGATTTTAGTTTTTAAAAATATCTCCACTCAAATGGCGTCCTTCTAGCCACAAACATTCTTGTAATATTTCCTTCGTGTTGGCGAAAACTCACTTGCCAAGTTCTGGACTGATAGCTGCGATCTCACGTTGGATATTTTCTTGTAGAGCCTCTATTGTTGATGGCGAATTGTTGTATACGCGAGATTTGAGATATCCCCACAAGAAAAAGTTGCAAGGGGTCAGATCGGGTAATCTAGGGGGCCAGGCTATGTCGTCGAAGCAACTAATCAATTTTCCAGGAAAAAGCTTGCTCACTTTAGTCATCAAGTCCCTAGTGGTGTGCGCCGTGGCGCCTGTGGTCCCGACCTGCTGAAAATGGGTTCTGTTATTGTAACCAACATGACGATGTAGCTCGGGTTAACGGTTTCACCTCTACCGAAAAAAAAGGATTTTGTAAAATTTCCCTTCTTACAAGTTCTGCGTTTTCAGGAGTAGTGACAGTCGTTGAAGGTCCAGGACGAGGTTCATTTCCGACTGATCGAGTTTCTCTAAATTTCTGCACCCACTCTAAATTTCTGTACCCATCAATTGGTTCGATGGGCCATCCTTCAATCGTCGGATAAAAAAGTTAGAAAAAAAGCCGACGCCTCGCCACATTCAATTCAATTTATTTTATTCTTTCAAAAACATTACAAAATTTAAAATTTTAAGGCGTTTTTAAAATACATTTGTAGCAGTATTACATTAAACAAATATAAATGGTTAGCAAAAAAAAAAAAAAAAAAAAACTATACGAGCATCAATTGAGCTTGCCTTTTAAAGGCAGCTTCACTGACGCTAAATATGTCGATATCCGAATTAATTTTGTTTAACAGCAAGATTGCTCTCCCGACCGGCATGACCATTGGCAAGTTAGTCCTGCAGGCCGGAAGATAGAACAGCCTATGCTGTCGATGGCGAAGATAACCATCGGGAATATAAAAATGAATGTTCTCCAAGATAGCTGAGTTTTCAAACCTTCCGCGAATCAATCTGAAGAAATGCGTAGCAATGTGTACATCTCTTCTGACACGTAGATGGTTCATTCCGAGCATACCCAAAAGAAAGTTGGTAGGAAAGAGCCACGGGTAATAGCCGTACTCCCTCATGTACAGAAATCTCAGAAATTTTTTCTGAACTCTCTCCAACATGAGGGAATATTTTGCTTGGTGCGGACTCCAAATTATCGACCCACTTTCAAGTCTACTCCTTACTAAGGAATTGAATAGAATTATGAGAACCCGGGTGTCTTTAAAATTCCTTGCAGTACGCAGAACAAAGCCCAGCATTCTCAATGAAGTGCTACAAGCCATCTGAATGTGAGTATGAAATGTCAGCCTACTATCAAACATGATTCCAAGGTCCTTCATGGTGGAGACACGTTTGAGACTTCGGGCGTCCATCGTATACCGGTAATACCAGGTATGACACGCCCTAGTGAATGACAAAATTAAACATTTAGATATATTGAACTCAATCCGATTTCTTTTACTCCAGTCAATAATTCTATCAATATCTGACTGGAGTCGATTGCAGTCCTCTAGGGTTAGTATTTCTAAGAATAGTTTCAGGTCATCAGCAAAAAGAAGAAACCTGGAGTGCAGAATTACTTCTGAAATATCATTAATAAATATGGAAAAAAGGAGTGGGCCTAAATTAGAACCTTGGGGTACTCCTGATCGTACAAAAAATAGAATAGACTGGAATAGTCCATGAGATACAAACTGTTTCCTGTCTGCAAGATAGCTAGCAAAAAAGGTGAGTAGTCTCATGGAGAATCCTATTTCAGCCAGCTTATTGAGTAAGACGTCGTGATTAACAGTATCGAAGGCCTTTGAAAAGTCGTTATACGAACAATCTACCTGATTGAATAATTGTATAACAATATACACATTGATCGAATAATTGTTTGTAAAATACGCCTCAACCGCAAAAGTCCACTGACTCATGGCTACTAAACACTCGCGCGTTGAGTGATACCCCGCTCCCCCGGCTGCCGCCTTCCTATGCGCTGTGAGCTCAGTTCAAAGTGTAAAATTTGCTAGCAGACACCCTGGTCCGACAAACAACTCAGTCTTGGCACACACCCCTTGCCTCGTTTACATTTATACATCGTCTCATACATGCTCTTCTATTATTCTGACTCTTGACATGGCCCGACTAAGTGTCTGATTCACCTGGTCATGCCATGTCTTCTTCGGGCATTCCCGACTTCTTCTACCATTCACATTTGCGTCATATATTCTCCTTACACTCGTTGCTTCGTTCATTCGCTCTACATGCCCAAAACATCTGAGCGTCCCTTTCTTAATCTTACTCATTACATTTACATCAGCCTTGCATTCTTTGCGGATCTCCAAGTTTCTCACACAATCTTTCTCTGCCAGTTTTATGCCTCACTGCCATATATCAGGGTAGGTATCAGCACTCCATTGTGGACTGCTAGCTTCGCTTCTTTGGACAATTTTTTGTTGACGCCAACGGCATTCAGTCCTCCATTAATGGAGTTACCTGCATTTACCCTTCTTTCAATATCTCTATCAGCCTTCCCATCTCTCGTAAACATACTACCGGATACTATGACGTTATATAAATAGACTTGCCATAGTCTCACAAACTCAAGATATAATGTGGCAATTAATCAAAACTCTTTTGTTTTCAGCGATTTTCAATAATTTCTTAATTCAAAAGTTATTCGTGTATGATAAAGATAGACGCTTAAAAGAATATGTGCATATGAACGAAACAAAAGATAGAACGCGTGCGGCATTTTCGTATTCAAAATTCAAAAGTTCCGTCGAATACTGTCTCAAGGCCGACTAAAGTAGGAGGCCTGGGCACCAGTCGAATTTTGAGGTGTCAAATAGCTATAATGAACAACGATAGTTTGCAAATGGCGTTGATTGTTATTGTATTTGTTATTTCTGCTGATTTGTATGTTGTTTTACCGCAGGCAAGTAAATAAAGAATCATTAGATTATTATTATAAAAAGTAAATTTTACTTAGCGACGGCATGGCATCGACTTAGTAATTTGGCTGTTGCGCGTCCAGACCTGTACTTTAGTAGGCCTTGAGTTCTCTAATGACGCATAAAATCTTTGGGCGGAAAGCAATTGTATTATTTTTATAATCGATAATAATAAGTAATTTGCATGTATTTACAAATGAAATGTTATTCCTTCGCTTTTACGACTGTTTACCGTGTAATGGAAACATTTTCTCATCACACAGGAGGGAATTTTGGCGCTTTTTAATGCAATTTACTTACTAGTAGGACACAACCTTACTCGACGCGTGGCAGTTTAGGGAAAAAATTCGGTTTAGGGGTGATAGTCCTAGATAAATTTTTTTTTTTTTTTATACTAATTATGGGCCGGAAAATCCGAATCTGAAAGAATTAGGCGTCGGCAAGCAATATTAACTGAATTACACGACTTTAAAATTTTCTATACACACACAGGAAAACAAGCCATTTTGAACGCATTCTGACATTACAAGTCATAGAAAAACACCAAAGATATTACACCACATAAAATTAAGTGTTGCCATTAAGCAATAATATCAATAACGTAAAACTTTCCGACACGATACTTCCTCGCATGATAATTCATCACATAACACATTAACCTGATGAATTATGACTATCTCAACGGCCGTATTCTTAGACCAAAAGTATGAAAATTCGTAGTCTTAAAAAGTTGTGCCGTACACCGGTCACCAATATCAATGTTATCAAGTAGTTTAGCGGCTACGCTAGGTTTGTGTAACATGGTTTGTTTGTGATAGAAAAGAAAGTGCCCCCTTCGTAGCGCCTACTCGCGTCACGGCAAAAAAACATCCCAGTTTTCAAATAGTTTAGCGGCTACGCTAGGTTTGTGTAACATGGTTTGTGATAGAAAAGAAAGTGCCCCCTTCGTAGCGCCTACTCGCGTCACGGCAAAAAAACATCCCAGTTTTCAAATAGTTTAGCGGCTACGCTAGGTTTGTGTAACATGGTTTGTGATAGAAAAGAAAGTGCCCCCTTCGTAGCGCCTACTCGCGTCACGGCAAAAAAACATCCCAGTTTTCAAGTAGTTTAGCGGCTGTGCTAGGTTTGTGTAACATGGTTTGTGATACAAAAGTGAGTAAAATTTATAAAAAATAATTACTTAAATTAGTTATTGATATTATTGCTTAATGGCAACACTTAATTTTATGTGGTGTAACATCTTTCTTGTTTTTCTATGACTTGTAGTGTCAGAATGCGTTCAAAATGGCTTGTTTTCCTGTGTGTGTATAGAAAATTTTAAAGTCGTGTAATTCAGTTAATATTGCTTGCCGACGCCTAATTCTTTCAGATTCGGATTTTCCGGCCCATAGTTATATAAAAATAACTAGTTTTATTATCCAGGAATGCCGCCCCTAAACCGAACTTTACCCCAGTTTAGTACTAAAGTACTAGAAATCGAGTACTCTACAATTGTCTTGTTGTTGGCTTCCCATTTTGAGATTTCTACCCCGCGTCTAAAGTATGTAACGTCTTTGACCGGATACACAAACTCATCCACCTGCTCAAGTATTCATCATTCACAACTATATTGCACACTGCTTTCGTACTCTCTCTTTCAATTATTATTACAAAAATATATATAAATATCACTAACCAATTTATTTAACTGAAAAGATGCACCGTCTCACAAAAACAACTCCCCAGGTTATGATGTAATCACCAAAAGTCGCTTCTTGGAAGGTAATTAAATAAATGAATTAAAATACCGGTTGACAATAATAAAATATGTAAACTTCTTGTATTTTGACATTTGCGTTTGACAGCTGACAGTGGAGACTGCAATACTGAATAATCGACTGTGAAAAATACTCGAACTTTCGAGTTTTATTCTATCATCGGGAGAAATCTTTTTTCAGTGTTTCATAAAACAAAAGTTGTGGAAATTTGTAACACTAGTGCCAATAGCATAAAGCTCTAGTGGAAAGGATTTTAACACTAGTGCAAATTATTTTTTATAATACAGATATCGACCACTAGCGTGTCGGTAAGTTTTGCTTTTGAAGTGAAACTTCTATAGCCCCGCTATGATTTGGATTTCGGATGAAACGGAAATGAAGAGTACTGCACCTGCGATGCATCAACTGCGCTCATTGACCGCTTTGAATACGATGTCACTTTTAAAGGCTCCTATTGGTTGAGATATGAAACGGAAATTACGCTGGTCTGCGCGCGCTCATTGGTCGCTTTGATTATGATCTCACTTTTCAAGTATTTATTGAGATTTTTTTGTAAAGTTTCGCTTTTACCGCGTGTAAACTGCACTCGAATTTTTTTGATAAGTTACTTCTTATAGGAATTAGGAACCACCAAAAATCGTTAAAATTTTATGGTTTTTTCGCTTTAAGCAGACGTTCAAATTAAATCGATTTATTACTTGGTGGACATTGTTATTGATATCAAAGTTATAAGGTTGGTTTTTTAACCCATGATTTTAAAAGCGGTTTTTCGGATCTATGTTTGCGTTTTATTCAAAAAATTACTTATATATAAAACTAAGGGAGGAATGCAGATTCCGCCAATGTCTGGAAATTAAATAAAAAGGCACTTTCTAGATGAGAAAAGTGTGGAAAAGCTGAATAATACAAAAATTAAGGCGCGCTCGGCAAAATTGAGGGAGATACAACCATTCAAAGTATTTAAAATTTCACTTCGCGAACTGATATTGACAGTCCGCCCGCCATTTTGTTATAACCTAATACGCTAAACATGGTTTGTGATACAAAAAAAGTGCCCCTTTATAACGCCTACTCGCGTCAAGGCAAGAAAAACATCCCAGTTTTCAAGTGGTTTAGCGGCTACGCTAGGTTTGAGTAAAATGGTTTGTGATTCTGGCGTACTATTAATTCTGTATTAGGTCTGGGATCCAACATAAGCAGTGAAAAAATGGCGAACGAACTGTCAATATCAGTTCGCGAAGTGAAATTTTAAATACTTTAAACGGTTGTATCTCCCTCAATTTTGCCGAGCGCGCCTTAATTTATTTTTTATTCATCTTCTCCACACTTTTCTCATCTAAAAAGTGCCTTTTTATTAAATTCCCAGACATTGGCATTTCACCCAAAACTAAACAAACAAAAAATTTGATAAATTAAAACACGACGTAAAGAAAATAGTCAAATATCCATTTTTGAACGAAGTAGCTATTAAAATGCTTTATTTTTCTTTTCCGGAAACTGAAATACTTACTATTATCTAACTGATGCGAAGTGTTTTTTTTTTAAATAAAATGTGCGCATTAAGCGTATCCCTATTTTCAGTATATTTACCATAAATTATAACTACCTAGTAGTTGCGTAACTATTTTTGTGACATCTTCTGAGCATATATATAAAAAATTGTAAAGAATAATAATTTTAAACGCAAAATATTTTCTGCACATACTTACATCAAATTTAATTTTAGAGGCAGATATGGATTCCGCCGCACCGGGAACCATTTATTGGAAAACCAACACCCCTGCTTTAAGGTCACTCCAAGTGGTTCTCTTCATTTAGCGACTTACCAGGGGTGTCCGGGTGCATGGAGTAAGGTTTGTCTAGGTCTTGGCGACGTGTACTTTTGCCCACCTTCTGCGTGGCGGGCCGGATCGGAAACTTCCTCTCCTTCCTTTTCCTAAAAAGAACCTCCACAGAGCATCCCCAAAAATGACATCGACCACGAGGGATATTGTTTTCCTCAGGGCCTTCTGAGTCCGGCGTTGTAAAAAATATATATCTTCGCCATTTACCAACGTATATTTTAATTTGAACCCTGGCATTTAATTTATGGTGACTTTTAATTACCCTGGCATTAAAATTCAATTTTGAATATTATAATATAAAACCTTTGACTCCAGATACTAATATCTACAGCCTGTATGTCGGACGAATATCTACAGCTCATATGTTGAACTAATATCTACGAACTTCAGAGTGTTGACTAATACCTACAGAGCTAAGATCGGACGAATATCTATGACGGTCCCAGTGTTGACTAATATCTACAGAGCGTAGGTTGAACTAATATCTACAGAGCGTAGGTTGGACTAATCAGCTAAATGTGTCCAATAGTCCGATGTTAGGGATTTTTACATACATACTTACAAAAATTAAGTTTTTTAAACTGCATACGCAATATTACGTTATTCCAATATGCTACATAAATGCAAATCCAACCTCTGCCAGTGCTGTAGATATTCGTCAACACTTCGGTTCTCATAGATATTAGTCAACAGTTTGAGCTGTAGATATTCGTCAACACTTTGGTTCTCATAGATATTAGTTCGATTTTTTCAGTTTTTGAAATTCCTGTGGATATTATTAATAGATAGTAGACGCATGGTAGACGCCTCCTTTGGAATTCTTGTAGATATTTTAGTAGACGCCTCCAAACCTTTTATTCTATCCTAATAATATTTCGATTATTTTAAATGTTTGCAATTTGCAAGTAAGAACCTAAGAAGAGAAGAAGACTCCAGATACTAATATCTACAGCCTGTATGTCTGACGAATATCTACAGCTCATATGTTGAACTTATATCTACGAACTTCAGAGTGTTGACTAATATCTACAGAGCGTAGGTTGAATTAATATCTACAGAGCGTAGGTTGGACTTTTAAGCTAAATGTGTCCAATAGTCCGATATTAGGGATTTTTACGTACATACTTACATAAATTAAGTTTTTTAAACTGCATTCGCAATATTACGTTGTTCCAATATGCTATACATAATTGCAAATCCAACCTCTGCCAGTGCTGTAGATATTCGTCAACACTTTGGTTCTCATAGATATTAGTCAACAGTTTGAGCTGTAGATATTCGTCAACACTTTGGTTCTCATAGATATTAATTCGATTTTTTCAGTAGACGCCTCCAGAGAAGAAAACTGTCTTACTCTACCTCTACACTGCTCGCGAAGTTCCTCGACGAAATATTCGGGAAAGTTGACCGAAGTTCGAAGTACGTTGCTACACTCTCGTTCAACTTCGCGAGAAGCTCATTCGCGCGGTGGTGCCGTTACGGCTCGTACGTCATGGACGCTCAAGTAGCAGCTGCCGTTGCAATGTGCACGCTCGCTTATTATAACTATGTACATATTTATCAAACGAAGAAATATAAAAATAAAATAAGGAACTACTAACACAATATTTGGGCAAAAAGCTTCTTATATTATGGCATTAAACTCTACAATAAAATACCACTCTCACTCAAAAACCTCAACATTATAACATTTAATTTTCAAATAAAAAGCTGGATACTAAATATAGGGAGATCAGAAATAGAAAATATACTGATATCAAATACAAACTAAAGCCAAATCTAGTGAACTGAATTATAAAGAAAACACTATCTTATTTTATTTATAATTATTTAAAAAATATATGCTACATGATAGGTATATGTTATGTCTATTTCATATTAATTTCTTATAATTAAATTATAATATGTAAGTGAAATCCACAGCACGGGAGATCCGAGTGAGAATATCATTATCTCTACTTGTTACTAAGAAATGAAGACAATAAACCATTATTATTATTATTATTTATTGACGCATCTTTTTTTCTACGGTAGCTCCTGTACATAGCAAAAAGCGAATCCTTCTTTTTCTTTAATTCGTCTACGGGTAATTCTAACATGCCCTGGTCGCAGGAGCAACAGAATTTGCTCCTGCGACCACTGTATTCCACTCATAATCGTGCCGTATGACAATACTAATAAAAAATAATTACTAGCGCGCACGTCTATTCACGACGACGTATTGAAGCGAACTGAAGTTAACCGAGTAGTGTAGAGAGGCACTTCGTGTAGGCACTTCGTGCAACCTCGAGTCCTTTGACTCGGGCACAAAAACCGACAAAAACTGGAGGTCGCCCGAGACGAGCCAAGGTTGGACGAAATTAGACGAAGTTAGACGAAGTGCCCCTCCGCACTATCGTATTCGGCTAACCTCGTTCAACTTCTAGGCCAATCAATAAAGAGTTTGAGGTATGCAAAAATTCCCCCGTCGATGAAACTTTGCAGTCACGTGGAGTATCATTTAGGGATGACGAATGACAAAAGATCCAACAAAATATTTAACGGGAAGTTAGTTATTTTTAGCAAAAACTGAAAAAAAATTATAACTCTCGCGGGAAAAGTATTTCTTTCGAAAACTCTTCACATATTGTTAGTATTAATTAATATCCACCTGATTATTTAGAAATCCAACAATATTTTTGTTGGGAAAGTATGTTTTTAAAAAGAGATTTGTTTTTTATTTCTATTGTTGCCGGGAAAATTCCCCCCCCCAATTTTTGATCACGAAGTGTCTTTATATTGGTGTTTGCTTTATTTAATCAAAAGATCCAACATTTTTTTCTTTTGGAACATGCTTTTTTGATATGAGTCAAAAATATCGCTCCGGAAAAATCCCCCGTCCAATTTTTTAAAGTCAAATTGTTAAGATAGCTATGTGAAAAAGATTTCTGCAAAGATCCAACAAAATTTTCAACGGCAACCTATTTTTTTTAATTGATTTCGATCGCACGCTGATTTCACGTGACTTTTGTATGAACAGGAGCCCGAGGGGAAAGGGTAGGGGTGGGGCTAGACGCACGGGGGCAAGCGAACCGATCGGCGCAGGATATAGCTGCCCGAGAAGAGAGCCGCGGCCGTGGCGGGGAGGGGTGGGAAGCCGACTTGATGTATTTTTGTGTTTTATGTGATGTCCGAAAACAATGAATATTATACCTCAATGAAAGAATGAATGTTTTAAACAAAAATTGCTTTGATTACTGTAAAAGTGTTTTAAAATAACCAAAGAATTTTATTAAATTTTACTAATGGTTTATATGCGAAGTGCAATATATTTTAACTCAATACATATTTTAAAATTATTGTGGCATTGTAAATGAGGTTGTTTCGTCACTCAAATTATCAATAAAAAAGCAACGCAAACAGGCAATCCCGAAAGCATTGTTAAAATCAATGAAATAGGCGTAAAAGCTTCTATATTCATTTTAATTTTAAAATACCTACTTGCGTAATACAATGTTATTTTAACCAATTAATTATTTGTGTGGCCGAAAATTAAATGGGTGTATTCTCGTTACTTGTTTTTGAGTTGTTATGCCGTGTTGCGCTACCTCCTTCTTTAGCCAACGTTTCGGACAGCTTTGCAGTGTCCATCGTCAGGGCAGATCCGGCAGATCCGGTAGATGTGTTCACATGATGATGGACACTGCAACGCTGTCCGAAACGTTGGCTAAAGAAGGAGGTAGCGCAACACGGCATAACGCCCCAAAAACAAATAACGAAAATACTTTTGGCCGTGAAAATCTTAAAACGTATCTAAATGGGTGTAGTTACTGTAGTTGAATATTAATATTAATTATAAGACATTATAGGTACGAGTACCTACAAATAACAACAATTGGGATCAGATTTTATTTTTATCGTTTTATTGTATTATTTTATTGTATTACATAATTTAATACCCAAAAAATCAACAATATACATGATTTTAGGTTTTCACGGCCAAAAATTTTATGGTTATTTCCTTTTGGGGTATTATGCCGTGTTGCGCTACCTCCTCCTTTAGCCAACGTTTCGGACAGCGTTACAGTGTCCATCATCAGGGCAGATGAGTCATCTGCCCTGATGATGGACACTGTAACGCTGTCCGAAACGTTGGCTAAAGGAGGAGGTAGCGCAACACGGCATAATACCCCAAAAGGAAATAACCATAAAACAATATACATGATTATTCTCTCTAAAAACTAAAAAAGGAGGATTGGAACAATGTTTTAAACAGTGATGATACTGAAATATGTTCGACTTACTTTGAAAATATCCTGTCACAACACATTAAAAATTTGACAACTGAAATAACAATACACATAAAATCAAAATTAAGATGTTTAAAGTCTTGGATTACCAAAGGACTTATAATATCTATCAAACAAAAAAAAAACTTTACAAAACAACTTTAAAAAATCCCCATGATGAAAAAGCATATATTTTATATAAAAATAAATTAACATCTTATATTAAAAAAAAAGTTAAGAGTTTTTTAAAAATAAAATATTATCTTCAGAAAATAACCATAAACAAATGTGGAAAACTGTGAATTTGGCCATAGACAATACAAAAAAAACACAAAACATTAAGTACATCGAACATGATAAAAAAATTATAGATGCCAATATACAGCTAAACAATGTGCAAACACATTTAATTCCTTCTTTGCAAATGTTGAAAAAAATCTTGCGAAAAATATTCATAAGCCTTCTAAAGTCATGTCTGACCATATCCCCGACCAAAATTTATTTGATCGTCTGATTGTGAAATAGCCATCACCTACAAATTTCTTGTATTCCTCGGGTAATAACTGTGTTTCTAAATTTTGTATATCTTGTAAATATAGGGTGGCACATTTTGCATAGCAATAGTGGCCACTGGAGTGAAAGAATGGTAACATTTTCTTGGTTACATCAAGGTGCAGTTGCCATTTTCCCGACCGCTTCGCGTCTATGAATAGTTTTACAGGAGTGACCATTTTGAAATAGAGCACCCATAATTTTGCGGTTGGCCCGTTTATAGAAATTTCCTCCATAGCATTTCTAAATTTATCCAGAATAGGTGTAAGTCGGTCCAGTTCACTGGGGGATTCATTTTTGAACAAATCATTCAACAATATGTCGTCAATTGTAATAATATCTTCATCATCTAATACCATTGCGTCAAGTAGTTTTTTTGAGAGAGCTAATTGAGTAAGCATGTGTGCTCTTATGGCACGTGCGTAAGAGTGCCCAGACAACATTTTATCCACAGCTAAAGGTGCATATACTGTACACCACAATTCTTTAAGGCCGCTTCCATTCATTATATAACCGATGGCTCCCATGAAACTCATGAGGAGATGAAAACCCCCTAGTCGAAAATTTACATGTTTTAGTCTTGGATCAGTACTCGAAGTCATAATGTCTTTGGCTTTCTGATAGAGAGGTTGATTAAATGTTACTATAGTAGTTTTCATGCCGATGGACTTGGTATTCTCTACAGCCATAATTAATGATGTGTAAATAGTATCATACTGCGTTGGAGGAGCGTTGATAAATGGAAGTGGAACGATTTCAGACTTTTCATATTTCTTTTCAGCAGTGAATTTTTCCATGAAACCATTCCAGCCGGGTATATAACAAAAGCCTTGCTTTTTTTAATATATCCACAGAAAATTTGTCCACGACGGCAATATATCCTTGATATCGGAGTCTCCGGCAAAATTATGGATCAGAACTTGCTGCAAACCTTTTGATGTACATTGATATGTTTCTAATGGTACATGACCAAAATTACCAATGACAAAGGATGGTGGTATGCTTTTCAGACGTAATACACTCTCATAGTTTGTTTTCAAAGCAGGAGTATAACATTTTATGCCACCCATGGAGTGAAATGTATTTTTGCCATCGATCGTACTTATATTATGGTCGGCATTATCAAATACATATTGATAAAAATCAGGCTTTTCGATAGGCGAAATGTGAGCGATAGCCGATATTTGGAAGTTTGTTGCTTCGTGGTACTACAAACGAAATCCAAAAGATGCCAACAGATCGACAAGCGATTTGGAAGCAAATTTCTGATTTATTAGTGTAGCGATGCCTAGCAGTAAGGGCGATGTAAATGAACGGGGTCGAACAGCGGTGATTATCGAATGGGCGATTGCCTGGCATTTCTTGGAAGCACTATCTGTATCGCGTTTCTTCTTTAGAATGAGCTCTTCAAGAAAGGTTTTCAAAGAATGGGGTATATCTTCATTAACATTTTCAAGAAATTTTTCAGGTGGAGGAAAGACAGAAGTATCATAGACAGTCGATCTGATATCTTCTAAAATTATGGAAGCAGCAGTGCGTACAATCCTTAAGCGTTCTTCTTGTACATCATTCTCCTTTGACGTATACCATGTGTTATGCAGGATTCTATGTCCAGTATCACGGAAACAAATCAACGTTGCCTTACCATCAGTAGTTGTGATGAGAATGTCATCACCATATTTATCTCTCAACTTACTCTTTATGGTTCTATCATCGGGGCAGTCACGAGATTCAGCATTTTTTAAATCGCTAAGTAAGAAATGGCATTCTTCACGATTGTTTTCTAAAACTGCATAAATTTCTTTCATTGCTGAGTAAGTATTAGAAGATTCTGGTCGCCCTCGTTTTCGATCACCTTCTAGGGGTATTTCTACCTTCCGAAACGTATCATAGCAAGCTCGATGATATCTGGCAGCCACAGCAACTAAATCAACGTCATGAATCCGTCGCAATACCTATAAGAAAATAATAGAATTGTTAATGCAAAAGAATAGTTTAGTACGAGGGTAACTAGATCAATAAATCATAAAAGGCATATAAATCAATAAAGTCCGTGGCTTATTGAATGAATGTTTTTAGCAAAAAAAAAAATTCAAATAATTGATTGACTTTGTTGTTGTTATTCATTATACATATATCATTACATTACATAGTATAAAATGAAGTCGCTCAAAATGTTTGTGAGCATAGATCTTTTAAACTACGCAACGGATTTTCATGCGGTTTTCACCAATAGATAGAGTGATTCAAGAGGAAGGTTTATATGTATAATACATGCTTATTATAGTAGAGAAAAGCCGAGAAATTCAAATATTCAATTTTAATTGTAAAAAATCTATATGTAACCAAATATAACCACCTGTTGACAAGCCAATTCAATTGTCTTAGCAGGACTTGTTTGTTGTTTATAATATGTATTATCTATTCTTTCAATAAAAAAAATTAAAAAATAAGCAGCGGGTGGTGTGGTTTTTATAAAGGTTGGGTAATGGCGTTGTGTTTCGTTAGCCACAGCAACGTGTGGCCGGGTCTGCTAGTAATAAATACAAATAACTTAGTATTAAACAACTTAATTATGTAATTATATTCACGAAACTAGTCGAAAATATAGATACATAATTAAGTATTTGTACAACGGTAAAAATTACTGTATTAAACTAAATACATACTAAAAATACCCGAGGGGTTAAGATAAGAAGAATAGAGAGATCGTAATAATGAACATTATAAAATTAAAATAATTAAAAGTACCTTGTTCGCCCATGTATCTTTTCGTAGCGATGCTAATTCTGCGATCGACACTTTTGTTTGCGGCAATTGTATTCTGCGAACATATGACCGCAGTGCCGCAATTTTTTTATTTTCTGCACAGATAAATTCGTCTGATGCATCAATGTCACAGAAAATGCATTTCATTTCATATTGAAATTCTGCAACCGCGGCTTCTTCACTGGAAACAAGTGTTTTCCTCCTTATAAAAGCATTGATGACTCTAGCATTAATATACTGTTTTCTACACTTCTTGTGCACAGATAATTCGTTCACCCCTTCTATCGCTGTTGCGATTTTGTCATCTCTTTTTAAACTACACTCATATATGGTTTTGAGCCCTCGTTCTTTAACAACAACTACATCATCATTCATTTTTTTTTTGCAAAAAACACAATCACTTTCCAGAATACTTAAATCATCAGCCATAGCGCAAATCTAATAATTTAACTAAAAACACAACACTGACAAACGAAGCGTTGTCAATCAACCATGCAAACAATGCCCTTCTTAATTTTACACAGGCAGACTTCGCGGCCGTTAGTCGCGTAGCGCAGTCCCGAATGCGACTAGCCCCACCCCTACCCTTACCCCTCGGGCTCCTGTTCATACAAAAATCACGTGAAATCAGCGTGCGATCAAAATCAATAAAAAAAAATAGGTTGCCGTTGAAAATTTTGTTGGATCTTTGCAGAAATCTTTTTAACATAGCTATCCTAACAATTTGACTTTAAAAAATTGGACGGGGGATTTTTCCGGAGCGATATTTTTGACTCATATCAAAAAAGCATGTTCCAAAAGAAAAAAATGTTGGATCTTTTGATTAAATAAAGCAAACACCAATATAAAGACACTTCGTGATCAAAAATTGGGGGGGGGGAATTTTCCCGGCAACAATAGAAATAAAAAACAAATCTCTTTTTAAAAACATACTTTCCCAACAAAAATATTGTTGGATTTCTAAATAATCAGGTGGATATTAATTAATACTAACAATATGTGAAGAGTTTTGGAAAGAAATACTTTTCCCGCGAGAGTTATAATTTTTTTTCAGTTTTTGCTAAAAATAACTAACTTCCCGTTAAATATTTTGTTGGATCTTTTGTCATTCGTCATCCCTAAATGATACTCCACGTGACTGCAAAGTTTCATCGACGGGGGAATTAATGTTTGGGTTTGCCTCATTTTGAGCCTTTATTGACTGGCCTATTCGCGAATAGTGTGGAGCAGCAATTATATTTTGTCTCAGCCTTATACCTACTTTGTGGATGCGCAATTACAGGGTTGCCAACTTAGGGGTTTTCCCCCCAGATTTAGGGGGAAAATAAGTGAGATGGGATTTTTTTAGGGGTTCAATATGTTTAGGGGTATTTTTGGGGGTTTGGTGATTCCATATATTTTTCAAAATTTTTATTATATCGTATACACGGAGCACTCACACACTTCACAATTTTATTTGTTAACTACTAAGATAAGCTGCGGAATAGACTCTCCATTGAAATGCTTCAAAGCATGATGATGGTTCGGTTCACATTAAATCGAAATGGTGGATCTTGCACTACATTTAATCCACCTCCTGAAATTTTAAGCTTATTCAATGTTAACATGTATGATTTTAAAAATTAAAAAAAAATTCACGCATTCGTGGTAGCCTGGGTGTCACAGACATAAATAGTAAGCTGGAGGAACGACAGTTGAGATGGTATGGACACATAAGACGGAGACCATCGGACCACACAGTGAGGCAGGCAATGTCTATGGAGCTCCATCGACAGTCATCCAGAGGAAGACCGAAGAACTCCTGGATGACTCAATGCGCCAAAATTCTTCAGAAAAACGGCCTGGATGAAGGCGATACCCAGAACAGGAGAAATTACAACCTGAGAACGAGAAGAACCGACCCCAACAGCCTACCTAGGCAATGAGTTGGGACAGCGCAAGAAGATGTATGATTTTAAAAAATCTGATTCTTCTTAAGAAAATGATGCAATATTTGATGTTTTAAATAATTTAAAAATAAAGATTATTAAAAAAAATTACAGCATATCATTTATTATTCATTATTTTTACAAAAAAAATTTTTAGGGGTATTTTCAAGTAATTTGCCGGTTTCTAGGGGTTTTTGAGCTTAGTTTAGGGATAAATATTTTTGAGAGTTGGCAACACTGCGCAATTACTAATTTTGACGTTTGTGCATTTATAGGTTATCTTTGTCGACTTTGGCTCTGCGTCAAAACACTTCGGCAAAATAGTAATGCATTATATAAACAACATATAAAAACAAATTGCGCAATTAGCAAGCTGTGTCGGTGTTTTTAATTTATTAATTTAAAGTTAAAATGGCCAAAAGAACGCCTTACCTTTGGCGGAATGTCTGGAACAATTTTCGCGATTCCTTCAAACCGAGGCAGACCAAAGGAAATCTGATGGGTGAGTATTCTAGTGGTTTTATTTATGATTTATTCAATGTTTTTCATGTCGCTAGTTCAGTGTTTTGTAGGGGCAAGCAGAGAGGACCGTATTGTAAACATTTCATGTATTAGATTATTTTCTGACTTTTTGTCATGTGCACCGATTCATTGTTACGCGGATGTCAGTACAGTCTAGTTTTTGTTTGACAAGCCCCCAAAGAGCACACAAACTCTAATGGCTCGTAGGGTTTTGAAGCAAAGAATGGACAGTTACATCGAGAGTGTTTTCTCTTGGGGTAAGAATAATCTCGTTGAATTTAATGTTTCAAAATCTTGTCTGGGATTTGTCGTCTAAAAGGGATCGAAATGAAAATCTAGTGTCTTTCAACAGAAGCAATTTTCCGAACACCTCCATTGATATGCTTGGTGTAACTCTAAGTGACCAGCTCAGATATGGGGGCTCCATCGAAGTCAGAGTTAAGTTAGCCTCTCAAAAACTGGGCGTATTGTACAGGGTCCGCAGATACTGCAGATAGTACACAACTATTAACCCTGTACACGTCGCAAGTGCGCTCCACGGTGGAATTTAGCGGCCACCTCTGGTCTGGAGCTCCAAAATACCTGATAAAAGCCTCAACTCTGTGCAGAAACGGGCTGTCCGTTTGATTGATTCTCCCATCTTAACGAATGGATTGCAATCTTTAGAGCACACAGATAATATTTGTATTATATTTTTTACAGACATTAAGTATTATATTTTTCAAGAAGACCACAACATGACTTGCTTTTGTTTTAATAATCTAAATCTATGTAGTTCTTATTTTGAAAAAAAGCTTATCTACCTCTTCTTAAAACCTGTGATTTGCCGCTCGTGTGCCGGCGTGTCCTGATTTTGACACGCGATTTTGACCCTTATGTATAAAGAAAGTGTATGAAGAACACGGTCAGAATCGCTTGCTCTATTATCGCTCTTTACCATAGAGAAAACCGCAATTAGATTGGTGACTCCATATAATTTATATTAATGATTTACCGGAGCGCGGGAGCGTGCGCAGTTCTTGCGCATGCGCGGGAAAAATTCTTTGGTTTTGAACTTTGACCTTTCTATGTACGAAATTTCTCAAGGACGCTGTCAGAATCGCGGGACATTGGGTGTCATGGCTGCCGCTTTTTGCGAACGCTAATTGGTTACAACCAACCCCATTTACTCGCGGCATTCAACGAGTTAATTAGCTCTACTTAGCTACTTCCCCAAGTAGGTACCCAACTTTATTTATATTCCGTTGCCAACCTTTACCCGATACTACATATTGTTAATTCTAAAATTTGAAAATATGAGATTGACAATTATGACGGTTTGATAGCAATGGCTGAATTGGTAAAAGCGCACGTCCCGGTTAGACGAGAGGTTCTGGGTTCGTGTCCCAGTTGCAACCATTATCTTTTTCTATTGTTCTGTGTTTTGTTCTCTTTCATATTTTCGTTTAGATTATTATTAGTGTTGTTTTCTCCTTTTTACAAACACATTCAAGAGAACTCAAATAAATTTAATTAAGTTTACAGACACATTCGAGAGAACTCAAATAAATTTAAATAAGTTTACAGACACATTCGAGAGAACTCAAATAAATTTAATTAAGTTTACAGACACATTCGAGAGAACTCAAATAAATTTAATTAAGTTTACAGACACATTCGAGAGAACTCAAATAAATTTAATTAAGTTTACAGACACATTTCGAGAGAACTCAAATAAATTTAAATAAGTTTAAAGACACATTTCGAGAGAACTCAAATAAATTTAATTAAGTTTACAGACACATTTGAGAGAACTCAAATAAATTTAATTAAGTTTACAGACACATTCGAGAGAACTCAAATAAATTTAATTAAGTTTACAGACACATTCGAGAGAACTCAAATAAATTTAATTAAGTTTACAGACACATTCGAGAGAACTCAAATAAATTTAATTAAGCTTACAGACACATTCGAGAGAACTCAAATAAATTTAATTAAGTTTACAGACACATTCGAGAGAACTCAAATAAATTTAAGTTTACAGACACATTCGAGAGAATTCGAATACCTTTAATGAAGTTTACATTAAATCAAATACATTTAATAATAATTTAATAAAGTTTACTAACACATCTGAGAAAACTTGAATAAATGTAATATGTACACATATAAAAATCTCAATAATTAACCTACCTCTATATATAAATAAACTACCTCCCAACTTGGCTTCTTTAGGACAGCCGCTTATGTGGGACAAAATGTTTGGGTTCAATGTGTCCCAATTAAACCGAATCGACTGTTTATATAGCAGGTTGTTAACCCCTCAGGAAATCGCCATTTAAGCACTTTAACTGTCTCTAAAGAAATGACATTTTACGAAAACTTTTTGTTATTACCGCTTCACAATTAAAGCTCTATAAATGAAACATTTCTGAAAAACTGTTTTAGAAAGGTTACAAAATAAGCTTTCAAATTATTATATTACAAATAAATATTAGCATTTGTAAATATTAAAATTTAGAACACAAACATTAAAAATAGGTTAAAAATGAGTCACGTGATGTTTTTATGTGGAAACGGTACTAAAATCACAGATTATGTAAACAACAATACTACTTATTCTATTGTATAAATGTGTAATAAAACTTTTGTCACCTCACTTTTTTATCATTTCATAAAAAAGTATTTAATAAAAATTTACAATGTGGAGCGTGGTGGAGCCGCCGGAAGTAAATTTGAGCGGGTAAATATTTTTGTCAATTACGCGACTGACAGCTGATTCCTGTTATGTATTTCTATGGACAACTTGATAGTGATGTACAGCTTGATCTACTATCGACCTTTTACTTTTTGTTTTAGGGATGTAACTAAAACAATAACGGAGTTAGAACGATTTCTATGGAAACGCACGCGCTGATGTATAAACACGCTTATTGTACTTGACTGCTGTCCTATTTCTACCGCTTATATTTGCTTACGTTGCGGAGGTGTTAAGAAGTTGTTCCCTACTGATTGCAGGTGAGGATCACCTGGGCACCAAGTACTTTGAGATCCCCCCCAATCCGGCAATAGGCAAGCGGAGAGCTCAGCGCTGGTTCCTGGCGCGATCCGGAGACTTCCAGCAGGACTTGCCGGCCGAGTGGGAGGCCTGGCTGCGGTATCGAAGGTATCAGACTGTTCATATCTTCTTATTCCTCATCATTAACCCTTACTGCACCAAATGTCGAGTGGCCCACTATGCGCCAGCTGACACTATCTACAAAATAACTTTTTGCTTTTTTGCAAAATTATGTTTTTGTAAATTGAACCTCTTTGAATAAACAAGGAGGAAACACAATTCCAATGCATTTTCGCATCACTTTTCCTCAACTACCTCATCACTTTCCGTCCATATCTCTTCCACTTCCTTCACCTCTCAACTTTCCGATGAGTTCCCTTAACTTAGCACACACTTTCCCTTCACTTTCCTTCACTTCTCCTCGAATTCCCTTGCCTCTCACCTTTCCCGTCAGTTCTCTTCAATTTCCCTCCACTTCCCCTTCACTTTCCTTCCACATCTCCTCTACTTCCTCTTCCCAACAGTTCCCTTCACCTTCTTTTCACTTACCATATACTTCCCTTTCACTTTTTTTCACTTCCCCTTCACGTTACCTCCATATCTCTTTCACTTCCCTTACCTCTCAACCTTCACATCTGTTTCCATCACTTCCCTTTCACTTATTGTACACTTTCCTTTTATTTTCTCCCACTTCCCTTTCACTTTTCCTTCACTTCCCCTACACACTTTTTTCGCTTCCCCTTCACATTCCTTCAGATCCTTCAAATCCGCCTCAATTGTAATCTAATAATAACAACAACTGTAATCATCCACCCATCTGATTACAGAACCGAGCCCCCGGGCCAAGAAGAACTTGAGAAGAACCGCGCCATCATGGAGATGAAACGCGTCAACGGGGCAGCGGTGGAACAGCGCGCCCTGAACGAGCGTATCGAACGGGGGGAGGCACCAGCCCCCGACCAGAAGGGGAGATACTCATACCCCAAGTACGGAGAGGAATACAGTCACTCTGGCAAACCCAGGGAATAGAATACCCCCTAATATTGTACAACAGATTACACACTGTCAGATAGGATTTGGATAGCAGTTTGAGCGGAAGAAGGGAGATGTATATAACCACTGAAGCGATCACGAAAATAAATAAATTTGCCTCGATATCTCACGATTTCATTTCGAAATTAAAAAAAATCATACCTTCGACTTTTAATAGAATTTTAATACTTTTAGCCAATGAATTAACCTGTATTTTACCGTTTATCTCATATTTGTAGGATTTATTAAAAAAATCATAAAGTTTATCACCGCGCGAATCCTGCGTGTTGTTACTTTGAAACTGCCGTGTGGGCAGGGGCGTGCACAGAAATTTTAGTGAGCTAGAGGGCTAAGACTGGAAAATACAACATTATTGCTGTTGTTGTAACTGAAAATGATTTTTATTTTTTTTCGAAATTTCAATTTTTTGTATGAAGATTTTTTATTCAGCTAGATAAAAATCTTCATTCAAAAAATTGAAATTTAAAAAAAAAAAATAAAATCATTTTCACCTACAACAACATCATTTACGTCGAATTTTTCAATCTTAGCACTCTAGCTCACTAAAAACTCTGTGCACGCCCCTGCGTGTGGGGTACTTATTCGAGTCAACAACGAATATTTTAGATTTCTGTATATTGTCTGTGGTATATTTGATAATGAAAGGTGCATATCTATGGGAAAAGGACTTAATTTTAACCGTAAACAGATGGTCAAAAATTCATTGAAAAAAATATTTAAAAAATTTATTTATTATTAACATCGTTATAAAATAATCTACGAAGATCGTATTTGCGACATCTATGGTCATAATAGATAAAGCATTTCAATAGCTTCATTTTAAAATAAATGGCTGGCCGGAGAAATGTTTTAACTAATTACAATAAATGATTTACGAATAGTAGGAAAATGTGGTCCAATTTTGAACCGCTGTCAATCATAGAAAAATAAAAGTAGTCCATTTTTCGACCATAATCGCTCCCGTGTATAGTTGTGTCTACATACATAATACCTGTTTTAATTTATAACATATGTTTTGTGCGCACAGCACTATATTCCGACATTTGCCCGGGCGGCGTATTAATGACAGTATTGTATTAAAATCACTTTTATTGACACTCGAATTTGAGTTGTTAACTTACTAACCATCACGCCGTTTCTCTGCAGGGGTAGGCAGAGAGGACGGACCGCCAAACAACTCGGTTTTGGCACACACTCTTTGGGTCAAAATATTTTCACTTTGTAATAAAATCCAGTTGATGGAATATTTATGAACATATCTTATAACTTATAACCAACCACTTGAGCGCTTTTTGCCACAATATGGCATTATTTAAAATACCTCAGATTGCTTTGCTGCCAATTTTGGCAAATTTTCCCTTATTTGTAAGTAATTAAGTAGATGTTTACGATTTTATAATATTTTTTCCATGAATATGTGATAATCGACAAAAGATTGGTGAATTCATTGGCAATGTAGAACTATAATCAGTTTGTATGTCTCCATACTAAAATCCGAAGGTATGATTTATTTTAATGTGGGCGGAAAATATTCAAAATGTACACCAAAAAATCTTGAGCAATCGGAGAAAAAAGTTTTAAATTGCGCTGTCGCTCCAGTAGATAAATAAAAAGTGAAAATATAATTTTTGAAGTATAAAAATTTTGCATGCAAACAAAAAAAAGTTTTAAAAATGGCTCACCTTACATTTTTTCTAACTAAAATTACTGATTACGAAAAAAAATTTGTATACACACATATTTTATTTGACAAATGTAATCATTTTCAAATTGCATTCTGAAACTTTGGTATCATTAAGGTATACATTTTACTTCTTTTGTGGTTAACTTTTATATTTTAATATAAAGCGTGGTGTTTTCTCTTTTTAACACCGTTTACAAAATAGATCTCACTATGATAGTAAGCGAGACACAATGATTTCTATGAGACCTGTATGAGTTGTTCCGAAAAACGAACAATTTTGCCTGAGGGGTTAACATAATTAATCCCTCTTTTATTTAAATTTTTGTTTGTATATAATATTGTATATTAAAATGATGTTAATGAATTGTTTAGAATTAGTTGTTTATGTTAATAAATTATTTTTAAATTGTTTACATTGTTGTTATTTACTCCTTGAGATATATTTGTGCATGGTATTTGGAAACCAGTGGAGCAAGGGGGAAATGAAGGGTGATCAATGACTTGTCTATGCCTGTTAATGAGCGCTTTTATAATTATCGTGCTGTTTCATGGTTATTGCACCATAAAGGCAATAAACATACGTTCATACCACTCAGGTATTTTGCGATTGCGCAAGTTTTTTCTCTTAAACGAACTCTCAGATTTATAAAAACCTTGCATTATTTCCGCTTCGCAATTAAGGCTCTATAAATGAAACATTTGTGAATGTAGCCGAACACAAAAAACTGTTTTAGAATTGTTATATTACAAATAAATATAAAAATTTGTAAATATTAAAATTTAGAATGCAAACATTAAAAAATTGTAAAAATGACTCACGTGATGTTTTTATGTGAAAACGGTACTAAATTCACAGATTGTGTAAAAAAACACTAAATTCTATTGTATAAATGTATAATAAACAATTTTATTATATTTGGGGTGTTATAACGTGTTGCGCTACCTCCTTCTTTATCCGACGTTTCGGACAGCGTTGCAGTGTCCATCATCAGAACACATCTGGTAGATGTGTTATACATTTGGATTATACATGGTAGATTTTATTATACATTTTACAATTTTATTATCACTTTTTTATTCATACAATAATATTTAATTAAAAATTAACAATATCTAACGGCATGTAGGCGATTTGGCGGTTGAAAACTGTTTCTACAAAATAAGTCTTTTTTATGTACTTCTATGGACAACTTTGAATAGAGATGTGAAGCTTGATTCAATATGGATCTTCTACTTTTTGTTTTAGGGTTGCCACTACAACAATAACCGAGTTATAACGATTTATCAAATCACAACCACTCTTCTTCATATCTGTATAAATAAAAATGAATCGCTGAAATGTATGTACGCGCATAACTTCCGAACGACTGCACCAAATTGGACAATTCTTTGTTTTTTGTGTTCGTTATTGTCAGGATAAGGTTTGTATAAAACTACTGGAGAGCTTTGGCATTATGAAATTTCTTTAAAAAAATTGCAATAGGTGGCACGCGAGCTGTTGAAAACTGAATGTATGGAATGCGGGAGGGGGGAGGGTAGGAGGGTAAAGCGGAACCTGAGAGGGGGGAGGGGGGTTTGCGGGAAAGGGGGGGAGTGGAATGGGAAGAGGGAAGGTGGAGGAGGCGGAGTGGGAACGCGAAAGGAGAAGGGGCCGTGGAAGAGGAAGAGGAGGCGGAAGGGGAACGGGACGAATGGGAAAGGACAAGGGAGAAACAATTTATTTTTTTAAATGGCATGCCGGGTACCAGCTAGTAATTTAAATAGATATCATAGTGAACTAGTGGTCACCCAATGGTCCAAATTCCACAATAATTAATGTAAATTATATAGTGTGTGTAATGTTTTTTTTTTTATTGATTTTTTGTGCATAATTTTAAAAAAATATTAGCATTCTACACTCCTTCTCTATATAAACTAAAGTGTGCAAAATTTCATACTCTGTCTGCGCAATTTTTCGTAAAAAGGGGTACAAACACGGACATATGAATATATCTGGACCTGCCCTAAGTGATAAAAACATATTTTTTCCCCCAACTCATGGCGCCGGCTGTAGCTCCTCCTTGGAACCGACTCGCTCCATGGAGAGGGGATAGAGCCTCGCTTGAATCTAAAATGTGTGACGTCATCATTCTTGCCGTGAACAGCGAGAAGCTATCATCCATACATTTAACGAAATAACGGCAGCTTGTTCTATACAATATATCTACATATCAATGTGCACATAGCGAATGTGGGCGGTTCTCCAGTGTGCTCGTCGCTGGTTACAGGGGTAAGTAAATTATGAAACATCCATACATTTAACGAAATAACACGCCAAAACGGTAGCTTGTGCTATACAATATATCTACATATCAATGTGCACATAGCGAATGTGGGCGGTTCTCCAGTGTGCTCGTCGCTGGTTACAGGGGTAAGTAAATTATGAAACATTTGTAAAATTATTTTAACTAAACACGGCCACAAAATATTGCTATGTGTATTGGGGCGAGCATTTGGCCTTAGCAAATATGTTATGAACGTGGCAAGCAATTCGCGCTCCCATGTAAAAAGGTCTATTCATTCAAAGCAGATTTTGCTTTTAAGAACTAAATGGTGATATTGTAATGCGAGATGCCTATTACTGTCAGATTGATTGTTCAACGAATAACAGTCATCTTTCCCCTCTTCGCCCTCCATGGTTTGGTTTTACCCCTCATCTGCAACTTCTTGTCTATCCATTTGGATGTCTATGGGTACAAAGTTTTTGCTTCACCGATACTGCACAAGAGTTCCAACTGCTCCCAACCGTCCACACAGTGGCGGCGTAGGGTAGATTTGCACCCGGGGCGATTTTGTATTGAGCACCCCTACTTAAAATAAAACACCACGTACTAAACATGCTTACAAACGAGACTTTATTTTACTAAAATATTAGAACACTTTATCGAAATTGATTGAAAGATTGGTTAGTCGCGCTTCGCTCATCGTAGACGTTTTTAATATTTTATTAATTTTAACTTTGAAAAGCTTTTTTCACGTGAAGTCACCGAAACACACATTGTTAAATAAAAACCTGCGACGAAGGTCTAATTCTTCGTAAAATCTATCGTGACATTCTAACACTGTTCTCTGCAGCTCCTCTGACATATTGACCATTTCTCAAAGCATACGTTTTCGAAATCTCCTCCTTCCTCTTTTTCCTTCAATTAAAATGTCTAAGTCCAAACATTTTTTTGTTGCGTAGCAAATAGCCTTTGGTTGCGTTGATTTTGAAGAAAATTTTAAGGGCTTTATTTTTCATTACACATTTTTCCAATTATAGGCCGGATTTTTGCATAGGTATACTTTTTTGTCCGAATACCTTCTTCCAGGACTTCACACCAAAAGGAAAGATAGCATAGAAAACTGAAGTCACACACAGCTGGTACGAGTGTTGATGCTGCTTCTCTTTTTTCAACGCTTTCTTTGCTGGTGCTGGGATCACACATCTCTTCGAGTGTTGATACAAGCTTCTCAAAATTATTCTTCGTTGGTTAAACAGCGTCGTGATGAGCACTCCATCTTGTCTCTGATAGTCATTTATCGGACACGCCTACATTTTTCATTAATATTTCCCACTGCGCTCGATGCGTTTCAAAATATGATATTAGTATGTAAGTAGCTAGGTACAAGAGTAGGTAGTTAATTATTGACATGTCTTTACAGAGGGAGATTTTAAACGCATTCTTTGGCTATACGAGTGAGTTGTCGTTGTCACCCCTTAATGCTTGGCACCCGGGGCGGACCGCCCCCTCCGCCCCCCCCTTACGCCGCCACTGCGTCCACAGCCAGTGAACTGTGGGGAGAGAAAAGAGGAAGGTGTGAAAGTACCTGGCTATCCAAATCTGGTTATCAAACACGACTAATGGTGGTCTAATACCAGAACTATACTCAGAATATCTTCCTCTCTGAAACATGCTGCAAATGCGTGTAAGTACGTACATTTAAACTATAAATGTACATTTTCATTAATGAATTAATTATTTAAAATCACAAATTAATTAAATACAATTTTGTGCGCAAGCCAGGATTTGAACCAGTGACTTGCGAATCTGTAAGCGAGAAATTCAACCAAAGAGGCCGTAAAAATATTCCTACTAAAAGAAGTTTCCTATTTTATCAATAGGTTACTTCACTTTTCTTCCGCTAGATGTCACTACTAACTCGAAAAATCTACCCGAGAATCAGTGAGTGGTTATTTACTCCGAGAATGTTAGAAACAATTTTTAAATAACCATCAGAGGACTTTAAATACATTTTCATTACTTCTCATTTTTTTAATAAGTATAGTTAAAATGTTTTCAATAATACCAATTGATTTGTACTGAAAATGTTGCGTAAATTAAATAATAGATTTTGTTGAGCAATAATTGATGAATTTGAATGGAGTGTTTTTTCGCGATTTGGAGCGATGCGTTTTAGTGATGGTGTATTTAATCGAGGGCTTGAGATGATTGACTATTTTATAATCGAGAATGTATAATTTTGTGAAAATCTGTTTCCAAATGCTTTGTGATTTTTGAAAATTTGAAGTGTTTACAGATTGCGGTATAACTAGATGTTTTTTTATTTACGCCCTTAAAATAGTAACTTTTAAACGAAACAATTATATAATTTACGTTATTTCAATATTGTTGTAAAAGTTATCTGCCATGATATAATGAACACCATTGCAAAATTGAATAAATTGCAAACTTTGCTATTAGGAATTGTAGGAAATGCTGGTAGTATTAACAGATAAGATAGACTGCCGCACAACCGCTGCTTCTTGCATTGTTTCATAAATACTAATTCCTTTGTTTTTCTGATTCTAGACACTACCCGGCTTGATCGTTCCATGACTTTTTCCGCATCTACTATCATTCGCTTCTGCATCTCTGACGACCTCCGTGGTTGATTGGTTACTATTCTCAGCTACGAATCAGAGGGTCACAGGTTCAAAAATTAACATCCCAACGTGTGCAACAAAATTTTATTTGATCAATTTGTGTTATTTCACAGTTTATTCATTTGACTAAGGTAATATGATATATTTGCGACACGTTCCAGAGTAGTAGTATCGCCCTGGTGAAAGAACACAATTCAATATCGAAACTTTGCTTGAATCTTCAGCCCAGCCTCACAACATACCCAAATTAAGGAAGCCATAGTCTTTTTTTTTTTTTTTTTTTAACTTTATTTATTCTCATTTCTTTGTACATATAATGTATAATAACAAATAGTATACATATAATAACATAATATATAATAACAAATAGTATTAACAAGAAATGAAAACCCACTAAGGCACTGCCTGAGTGTGGGTAATAGTAAAACAAAATTATATTTCCAAGTACCCTAAGTATAAAATAAACTTAAAAAACATATAAAATATAAAGTTAGTATAAAAAGTTAGTATTACATAGGTAGGAGAAGTGAAAAAGGATTTTTTCAGCCATTATAAAAATAAAATAAAAATATGGAAAAAACTGATTTTTGATTTTTTTTTTTTTTAGTTATTATAAAAAAATAAACAGAAAACATATTGTACTACAGTTTAGAAAATTATAGAAAGTGAGATGTAGAAGGATGGATAAATTTATACTCTTACTGGCTCTAGGTGATATATTCTATATAGGCGGTATATTCTTATAAATACTGGCTCTAGGTGATTTTTTTTGCATTTGCTCCATGCAGGAGGCTCTGAGGAAAATATTCCTTCTCAGTGTCTATGTCATCTTTAGGAATGCTGGGTGGTGGGTCTTTTTAGGGAAGGGAAGAAGAGGTAGCTCTGGGAAGGAAAAGGTATGAGGAGAAGGTAGAGATCTGCGGGTCAATGTGTCCAGGAGTGACGGATGTATAAATCCATCCCCCCCACTGTGGTTCAAGGCTATGGGTTGAGAGAGTCTGGCTGGAGAGTCTAGGTTATACCTCTCCCGATCGGGCCCGCCATGCAGTAGCTGGACAAACGCATTCACCACCGAGACCTAGACAAAGCTCATCCCATGAACTCGGGCACCCCTGCCAGGTCAGCAAACGTAGCGATCCATTTGGGGTGACCTATGGCAAGGGTGTTGATTGCCCAAGGGCGGCGGTACACATACCAGTCTCCTCGCACACCTTTCACCGTCCATCCATCTCAAATGTTCAAACCAACTATCCGTCTATTTTAAAAAAATAACTTTTCCGTATGACCGTCAATAAGGAATTACAATTTTTTTGTGAATATTCACCTTCTAATTTAAATCCACTATTTAAAAAAAATGTATTATTCTTTCATAGTTAAAATAATTTTCCTAGATGTAAATTTGTATAATAAACTCTGTTAAAACACTCGAAATCTAGCAAAGTACAGTACTCGCCAAACTTAAATGCTGACCTGAACCTGATACGGTCCATTCTAGCGCAGGTATGTTGACCGTGAGCGAAAGAGAAAGGTGCTTAAAATATACGTACAACAGAGAAACGAATTTAAGGTCAGAAAAGGCGCATTTCTGACCTTAAATTCGCCTTTTGCGAAGATTTATATGTATACGTCAGGTCAGTATTAAAGTTTGGCGTGTACTCTAAGCGTGATGATTATCTTGCCGTCCATTGTCAACTTCTAACATAATTTGCATTTCTTGCCTATTTTTGTTCATATTCTAATTGTTGTCTCCTTTTGTCAAAATTGGACATTATTTTTTCTCCTCTAAGAAATCCCAATTAAGAAAATTAACCTTCTTTATTTTTATCTTAAATAAGCCCACTGCCACATACAACTCTTCCCTACACTACAAATTTTTCACTGGATATAAAATTTATATCCAATTTAATGCAAATATTTAATATTTTATGGTTTAAATTTTAAAAATTTTAGGGTGGATTATATTTCACCTTATTCATAGTTTTATTTATGCATCTCTAAAAGGCAATTACAGTTTGGCAAGAAAGTGTAGAAAATAAATGATGGCGCTGCGATCGTTTTCTAGTTTTAAATGGCAACACCAAGATGGCTCATAAGACAAAGAACGTATGTTTTAAAAAAACACTTCTGGCAAAATGCATATTTCATAGCGTATTTGTATTTTCAAAAAATTTGCACAAAAAACTGTAATTTAATAGAAGCAAAATAAAACAAAACAAGTTTTAAGTGGGCGTTTATTCCGATATAAAAACGTAGGTACTTAAAAATTTAAGTCTATTAATTCAACACCCGACATGTAATTATTGTCTTCGTCCTCGTGTGATTCTTCTTCTTCCTTATCTTCATCGATATCATCATATATATTACTGCCTCGTGCATAATATTCTGCATCAATTTTCATCACGTGTTTGCAACAATTTTTCCAATCATCAGCACTTATGCTATTACATAATGCCCATTTTCCGTTTTCCCGGTGTTTCAAATTTTCCATCTGCCTTTTCCCCTTCCTTGACAATTCGTCTTACCGTTGATTCAGATTAACCTGTGTGTGAAAAATCATTAAAATTATTATTATAGAAGGGAGTTTTAAAAACACACACTAGATAATTTTCACTTGGAAAGAAAGAAAGAGAAAACGAGAAAAAAATAACTTTTCTACGAGTTTAATATTTTTTTTTTTTATTGAGTTATTCCCTTTTTCCTGTGGCCGCATATTAACTGTCAAAATGAAGTGTCAAAACCAGATTTTTTTACCATAACCTCAAATCAGATTGTAATGGTTATTATCGCTCGAAAATTGGCATAAATCTTGTAATACTAATGAAATTTATTAAACAAACTATACTACGTACCAGTCATTTCTGCAGTTCGTTTGCAAACATCTTCTAAATTAAAAAGAAGCTTCTTCGCGTGACACTCGGCTAGGCAGCGTTGAAAAAACGCAGAATATAACCCCTCTTGTATCACTATGTAATAATTTATTCATTTTAATTAAATTCAGGCAAACAATGAATAAAAATATTATCAAATCAGCGATATTCTACTCAGATTTAAGACAATAAATCAACCGTAACACGCGTTAATATGACAGCCATAGGCATGCCATAGGAAACGTCATATAATTCGGTGTTGCCATAGTAATGAACACGTTTAGTTCCAATTGAATTAATTTCTACACTTTCTTGCCAAACTATACATTCTATATTAATAAAACAATTCGTTTTAACCACTTTAATTGTTTGAAAAACCAAAATGTTTCGTAAGCAATGCAAGACAAGAGTAGGGAGGCTAGAAAGCACCGCACAAAGAGGAGATCGATTATTCCATCTTATTATCTCGCAGGCTAAATCCTATAGATGTACGTGTATATCTCTTTTAGTGTCGCTTTTTCGTTTCATCAAGTTTCAAATCACAACGGTGCTAAAGAAGTTTTCACTCCAAAAATGTAAAAAAGATCTTTTCGTTCTTTATACTCTTTCTAATTTTTTAAGATTTCAAATTCACGTAGATGTTGGTATTTACACAATAAAAGTGGTTAAAATTTCCTTATACAAAACGGTTGAACTCGAGGCATAATTAAACCACGTTTCGCCCGGTTTCACAAGCCTAACACAACTATAACTAATCCTACTTATTTATAATCCGCTAAAAAATGTAGTTATTGTCCAGTAATTCCCCAGATTAACATAATGAATAAATTAAAATCGGTTTATTTACAAAAATAATCGAGAGTTTCGATAGCGCGCACAATGCACATCCCTAGCTCGTTGCGCACGCATCTGCGGCAGCGGAAACGGGTGAAGCCACCATCGCCTGCCAGAACTAGAGACGCTCCTCAAAGTGAAAAGGGACCGACGCCGTTTTATGTCTCAAGTTCCTCTAAAACCCGACGAAATCACGAATAATAAACCGAAAAACACGCGCGAAGGTCCAACGAGTGTTTTGTGCTAATTTTCACTAGATTCCGTGAAGTTTTTCCATATAAACAAGCGACTCAAAGTTCGACATAAAAAAATAATATTCGTCCAGTGAAGTTTTGTGCGGTTTGGATTTTTGGATTTGTCGGTGAGTAGTTTTAAAATGTTGTTTTAATATCGGATAATGGCGTTATCGTTTGTGTTTAAGTGTTGTGTGTGGTTGTAAGGTGTGTTTGGGGCGAGGATGTGAGCTGTGGAGCGGTTGAATTGGTTGAATTAGTTAAATTGGGCGGTGGGTGTGTCGACTAGAACCATTTTTAGACGATGACAGGCGATTGAAGGACATTCTGCCGGCGACCTGTTATTTAGTTCAACCGACATACGTTAATATTATTGTATATTCACGCTAAACTAAAGCGAACTTAAACTTTACTGGTATTAGTGCAATTATCGCTGCATTCAGCGGGGTGAAGTTTGTCCTGATGTTGGGCAACATCCGATAGGAAAGTTCGCCAGAAGGACAGACCTAATATTGTTATTTATTTAGTCAAACAAACGCTATTCTTTAGTATTTTGAAACGAGTGCATTAATTTACTAGTTACCAAACTTGATAACCTAGTAACTTTGATGGATTTAGGATTTAGTAATGTTTTGACTGGGTATAAATATCTAACCTCCATTTTTTCGTTATCTCAGTTAGGTAGGTACCGTAGTTCCACTGATCCTGAACATTTGGGACTCTTTTGTGTTATTTGTTATTTACATAAAGGAAACGAACGCACTATTTTTGAAACCCTTTGTATGAAAAATATCTACACTGACGACACGCCCGACTGCAAATTTAAGTGTGTCATTCAACATTATAACAATCTGTTGAAACAAACTACCTAACTGGCCAATTGACCAATGTAGCGAAGCCGTGTTTTAACTCGACTTTTTTGCTTTTCGTCTGTTTGTAAATTTGTTCCGTTCAAGGCATATTTGTAAAATATTTCTGCTTGTAATAAAATTCAAATAACTTGAATATTTCTGAACGTATCCGAATACCAAAAATTGTTTTTTAAATGTGTTAAAATACGCCTTTAAATATTGTAATTCAAAATTAGCATATAATTCTTTAATTATAATTTTTTTTAGTGCAAACTTAAAGATGTGTTAAAATGGCTTATTTCTAACCAAAAAAAGCTAAGAATACACATATTTTATTGAACAATTGTATTATAAACGTTTTCCTTACCTCATTTTATGTCGTAATATAGGTACAAATAATTATTAAAAAATTCGCAAAGTTTTATATATATTTTTTTAATTGATGTCGGAAACTTTGGTTTCATAAAGTGGTAGGTATATTTTAATTATTTTTGCAGTTAACTTTTAGATTTTAATATAAAGCGTAGTGTTTTCTCTTTCTAACACCGTTTATCTATTTCTCAACACGATAGTAAGGGAGACTCAACGATTTCTACAAGACTAGCCTGAGATGATCCAATTCTCATTGAGATAGTGACGTTTCTTTGGACAAATTGTGCAATTCTGTATTTGAAAATTTATTGCTTTATTTAAATTAAACAAGGCTATCTGCCCACAATGGAGTGCTGGTACCAACCCTGATGGAAGGATGAAAGTAGACTGAATGCTGTAGAAATGAGATCCCTGAGGCATATGATTGGTAAACGTGCGAGATATGTGAAGATTCAATCAAGGCTGATGTAAGAGTAATGAGTAAGATTAAGAAAGGGTCGCTTAGACGGTTTGGGCATGTAGAGGGAATGAACGAAGCAACTAGGTAGGTAAGTACCTAGTGTAAGGAAGAATACATGACGCGAATGTGGACGATAGAAGTCGGGGGCGCCCACGAAGACATGGCACGATCAAGTTAACTAAATGTGACTGAAGTGGGGAAGTGTGTCACAAGACAAATTTGGCAGTCCGCTCTCTATCGTCAGAAAACACTCATACGATGAGCTCTGACGTCATGAAATTTGCGCAATATCCGTCCCGTGTTGTGAAGTTGTCCATTTAAATGTAAAAAAAGATTATTTAATAAATAATAATAGGTTATTAAATAACCTTTCCATCGTGAGCTGTGATTCTTTGAAATATCCACTTTTATCAAAGTAAGATTTGCTCCATATTGTTCAATAGGCCAAGACAGTATTTATAAAATAAAACTACAGTAACTGATTCATAGAGTGAGGTTTGTGCAGGTGTTGGTGGCGAATGCGTTTGCTCATCTACTGTGTGGCGGGCCGGATCAGAAGATAATGGTTGAGGGAGACCTAACCTAGAACTCTTCAGCCGGACTCTCTAGACCCATCGCCTTGCACCGCAGTGAGAGAGGGATTCATACGTCCGTTACTACTGGACACATTGGCCTCCAGATTCCTACCCACTCTTTCCTTTTCCTTCCCAGCACTTCTTATCTTTCCTTTCAGTATTACTCTGGTATAAGACCACCATTCAGAATTGAAACGTTGAATAAAATAGCATTAGCAGTGCTTGGTGACCAAATCTGAATAGCCAGGTACTTCCCCACCTTCCTCATTCCCATCTCCTTCTCATCTCACAACTTCAACATACCCCAATTGGGAATACCAACATATTATCACTGGCCCCAGACGGTTGGGAGTCGTTGAGATTCAATCGTGCGGTATTCACGTAAAAAAAAACAAATTAAATATCTAGCGAGAACTCTCAAGCGGTAAGCTCTGGAATAGTGATATTAGGCACATGTTTCTGCCTTTCATTTCTGTCACGATGCAATTATTTTCAGCTTCTTATTTCCCCGCAGTACCGAGTTGTGATGCTTTGAAATATCCATTTAATCCGGCAGAAAAAAATTAATGGCAGGGATATGAAAAGTAGCAAAAACACTGAAACAATGAGCTCTGGCGTCGTGAAATTCACACAGATGTTCTGTCACGATGCAATTATTTTCAGCTTGTTGCGTCCCCGCAATACTGAGTTGTGATACTTTGAAATATCCGTTTAATCCGGCAGAAAAAAATGAATAGCAGAAGGATATGGAAAGTAGCAAACACTCTCAAACGATGAGCTCTGGCGCCGTGAAATTTGCACAGATTTTCTGTCTTGATTTTCCAAGTCAATTGCATCTATTTTCGGCGTGCTGCGTCACATCAATCCCGAGTTGTGATGCTTTGAAATATCCGTTTAATCCGGCAGAAAAAATGAATAGCAGGGATATGAAAAGTAGCAAAAACTCTCAAACGATGAGCTCTGGCGTCGTGAAATTTGCACAGATTTTCCGAGTCAATTGCATCTATTTTCGGCTTGCTGCGTCACATCAATCCCGAGTTGTGAAGCTTTTAAATATCCGTTTAATCCGGCAAAAAAATGAATAGCAGTGATATGAAAAGTAGCAAAACTCTCAAACGATGAGCTCTGGCGCCGTGAAATTTGCACAGATTTTCCGTCTTGATTTTCCAAGTCCATTGCATCTATTTTCGGCTTGCTGCGTCATATCAATCCAGAGATATAAAGCTTTGAAATGTCTGCATTTTGATATTTGCATATCACGAAACTAATCGAGTTGTTCGCTCGGTTTGCAAACTAATGCACAACGGATGTTATCAATTTGTGTCACAATTCTCGGATGAGCTAATGCAGAGGTCGTCAAACTACGGCCCGTGGACCATATCAGTCCCAGGGCTTGTTTAAATCCGGCCCGCGAGCTGATGGATGCATAATTTATTACATTTTCAAAACAAAACAAAAGAAAAAATCTAGATTCTAAAAATTCTCAGCCTTCGTTTGGTTTTCGCAACAACTCGTGCAGGTCTCACAGAAATCGTTGTCTCCCTTATTATCATTATGAGAAATAGGTATGATATTAACGGTTTTAGAAAGAAAAAACACAACGCTTTATTTTCCAATCTAAAAATTTGCCACAAAATCGTTGAAATATTAACCCTTTTAAAACTTAGGCAATTTTTATTAATTTCTAGCTGAAGTCCCCGGCGTTGCCCGGGCTTGACACGGAGTTTTCGAAATAAAATGTAGACAGTGACCTTCCACTTGTTTTGAAGGTCACATGTGCAAAATTTCATCAATCTCGGCATAAAACTGTAGATTTGCATACAAATCAAATCCACACCGCCCGCTTGTCCACCACATAGACATTCCGATCAGGTGCCGAGGGGATCAATGACGCTAGTTCCTCGGAGCATCTTCCATTGTAATACCGGTAGAACAGGGACAGCATTCCCACCTGACGCCTATGCTCTAAAGATTGCAGTCCGTCTGTTAAGATGGGAGAATCTATCAAACGGACCGCCCGTTTCTGCACAGTCAAGGGATTTTTTTTAGGTATTTTGGAGCTCCAGAGCAGAGGTGGCTGCAAAATTCAACCGTGGGGCGCACTTGTGATTTGTACAGGGTTAGCAGTTGTGTACTATCTGCAGTATCTGCGGGCCCTGTACAGTACGCCCAGTTTTTGGGAGGCTAACTTAACTCTGGCTTCGATGGAGCCCCCATATCGGAGCTGGTCACTTAGAGTTACACCAAGCATATCAATGGAGGTCCTGTTCGGAAGATTGCTTCCGTTGAAAGAGACTACCACAAATCTCTACATATTATAAATTAAAGACCTCCGCCGCCGCGTCTGTCTGTCTATTCGCGATAAACTCAAAAACTATTGAACGGATTTTCATGCGGTTTTCACCAATAGATAAAGTGATTCGTGAGGAAGGTTTAGGTATGTAATTTGTCAAGGTTTTGTGTAAATTGGTTGAAATATTATAATATATATAAGGAGAATGTCTGTATGTGATGAACGAGCGGTCTGGCAAGCGGGTGTGTTTGATCTGTATGCAAATCTACAGTTTTATACCGAGGTTAATGAAATTTTGCACATGTGACCTTCAAAACTCCTTGGTGTAACCCTAAGTAGTCGGGAAACACGCCAAACGCGTGCCCAACATTTGTACACGGTTTGTCACATGAGAACGGGTCGTTTCTTCGATTCGTTCGTGTGTTCAACAGCTCGGCTGTGGAACGATTTGCCGGCCTCTGTGTTTTCTCCTTCCTTCAACATGGGTCTCTTCAAGACCAATGTTCATTACTTCCTCTCCTCAAGAAGACCCTCCACACAGCATCCCAGATGACATAGGCCTTGAGATAATTTTTTTTTCCTCAGGGCCTCCTGTGTGGAGTTAATGTAAAAAAAAAACTAAAGGAAGGTCACTGTCTACATTTGATTTCGAAGACTGTGTAAAGCCCGGGCGTCGCCGGGGACTTCAGTTGGTTTAATATAATCATTTATAATAATTACGTAATAATATATTGTAATGTGGTTTGTAGAAAAACGATATATGTAGATAACAGCAATTAATTAACATATTTAGTTTTAGAGTTTATTTGCGATATGATTTTGAACTTTGACTCTGTTTTGACTGCTTTTAAATTATTATTTTTTTGAAGTGAAAGCATCTTTAGCACCGTTGTGATTTGAAACTCGATGAAACGGAAGCGAGCGACACTAAAAATAGATAATCACATACATCTGTAGGATTTAACATGTGAGAGAATGAGATAGCAATAAAATAATAATAATAATGGTTTATTGTCTTCATTTCTTAGTAACAGTAGAGATAATGATATCCTCACTGGGATCTCCCGTGCTGAGGATTTCATTTACATATTATAATTTAATTATAAGAAATTGATATGAATTAGACATAACATATATCATGTAGTATTTTTTTTTTTAAATAATTATAAAGTAAATAAGATAGTGTTTTTTTTTTAATTCAGATTACTAGATTTGGATTTAGTCTGTATTTGATATCAGTATATTTTCTATTTCTGATCTCCCTATATTTAGTATCCAGCTTTTTATTTGAAATTTAAATGTTATAATGTTGATATTGATTTATTTCACGGGTTCTCGGTTCCACCATTTATTTATTTTATTTATATAAAACATATGACATAATTGTGGCATTTACACAAAGTAGATATTATTAAATCACCATACTAGGCGGCTGTCTGTTTCATGGTGACTGGTGACCAATGGAGTATAGTTACTATGTATGAAATGTAAAGTCTAGTGTAAACAAATGGATTTAGTATAAATGATGCTAAAAATTGGAAAATTATAATCAAAAGTAGAAAGTAGAAAATACACAATAGAAAGGAAAAATGAAGTAAATTAGCATAGGATTATAAAAATGTACATAACTTTTTTTCTTTTGTTAATATATGTACCATAAAACGATAAATCCATGCAAGTCTCATTTAGTCTAATAGTATAAAACGCCTGACGAACCTTAACGGCCAGCCATTCATGGGACCATAGATCGAATCTTACGAAATCCAATAAAAAAATGTATATGTATATATTTTTGTAAAATCAATTTCCAATATTTAAACCACTTCAAAATGAACAGGCAAAGAAAACAGAAAAGAAAGCGACATCTAGGTTAATAATGGTAGAAGAAGTCGGGGACGCCTGAGGAACGCATGGCATGACCTAGTGGATCAGATTATAGTTTTTTTTATTTTTTTTTATTTATCTATAATAAAATATATTTACAATGGTTTTATTTGTATGCCTGTCTCACTAGGGTATACCTGTGTCGAGACAGGCGTACAGGTGTATAAATGAATATAGTAGTTACAAGGATATTTCAGGTAAAATACATATTATGAATAGAATTAAAACAAAAGGGTGATTGGAAGGGTGGTAAATCTTTTAAAGAGAGTTATTTTAAAAATGTTGGAGATGAAGTAATGAAATAAATTCTGCCTAATCTATTTATAGGTTAAATTTGACAGGATTCCATTATTTTCATTTATTTTATATGGGTTAGGTTGTATGTGAATAGTTATTTCTGTCTATGTGTGATTTATTTTACAGATATTTGTGATAGTGTGGGGTCCAATACTTATAATCCATTTTTTAATATCTTGTTTGAATTTTGTAAAGGAGTCACTTTGTCTGACCGTAGTTGGTAGTGTATTGTATAGTTTACAAGCTATGTATTTAGAGTGTCTTTGCCCGAAGGTGGTTTTGAAAAAAGGAGTTTGGAGAAGTTCGTTGTTTTTGGCTCGGGTATTGTGTATTGTTTGTGTAGCTTTGTATGGTGTTTTGTTGTTTTTGTGTAAATTAAGTAATATGGATCTAGAGTAGAGCTGTTTTATGTCCATAACGTTGAAGGAATTGAAGATAGTATCAGTGCTGGTAGTAAGCGGCATTTTAAGAATTATTTTTATGATTAGTTTTTGTGCTTTCATGATAGGATCAAGGGCATTGGAATATGCATTACCCCAGGCTAGAATTCCGTATTCGATGTGAGGTTGGCACAATGAGTAATATACTGTTTTTAAAAGTTTTAGGTTAAGGAAATTGCGTGTTTGTTTGAAAAAGTATATAGATTTTCGGATTTTGTTTGTAGTATTATGTATATGTTGTTTAGTTAGAATGATAGAATAGTTTTTTTTTATGTATGAATGTGAGTGAGGCAAAGAGTGTGTGCCAAGATCGAGTTGTTTGGCGGTCCGTCTTCTGCCTACCACTGCGAGAGGGATCGCCAATTGGTACTTTTGAAAAGTTAAACCCAACCCAACCCAATATGCAGATACAATAAATGAAGAAAAATTTTACAAAACATTTCACAGAAGCAACATACAGGCACAACATATGAGTCCTGTAATTTCAGTACAGTACCCGCTATATCCGATTTTTTGCCAAAATTATCTGATATGACATCTTGTTCACATTTTTGCGAGAAACAATACTTATCTAAAATTGAGTTTCAAAACCTCCTTAATTACGACCAAAAATCATGTTAAAACTGCGAGTGAGAAACAAAACCCGCTAAATCATTCAAGAAGTTATTATCAAACCCCGCTATATCTGAATTCAACCAATCACGAGCAGTTATTTTGTCAAGATGGCGGGTGTAGAAACACGCCCCTCAGGTCAGTTGAGTTTCAAAAGCCTCTATATTTCATACAAATCACGAAGTGAGTATCAAAATCCGCTATATTAATTTTATTTATCCAAATTACTTAAGTATTTCTAGACATACATTGAAAAATGAACACTTTTCGAATGTATAATAATACTTCAATTCATTACATAAAAAAATAAAATGCAATTTTTTATTTAATAATAATAATAATATTTATTTCGCATAAAATTAAACAATGAAACATATGTGGAAACTTTGACTAGCCAACTAGGAATGGATCCTGTTTTAGGCCAGTCAAATTGACAAATTTAGTTCATATCATAATTTCATATTACATTGATAAATTATATAAACATATTATTTATTGAATGAAACAAGTGTTACGATTAAATTCCTCGTAGAAGCTTTAGTTAATAACTACAATTTTGAACTCATAAAAAAAAGAATAAGCGAAGAGAAAAAAACAATGTCTTAAAGTACAGATTTATTTAAACTAGAGATGTGACAGTTTTTTGCGGTTTTCTCCGAATCAGTGAAAGTTGATAATATAGTGGATATAGAAATTAAACTACTCATACTATGAAGAATCACTTTACAAATATTTCACAGAAACATGTCTTATAAGATTTTATGAATTATTGTAACCACTCATTTGATTTGTGTACTGTTGGTGTCAAAAAGTTTAAATAAAGTTAGTGAAATAAAAGTTAAAAGGTTAGTTAGTTCGATTCTGAATATTGTTCTTGCATCAGGGCGATACTGAGAGTATCTAACGCTCTAGTTCGGGGCGTTGTCCGGCGTCTTATCGAAGCGATAACGCCCCAGCAACCAGCAACCAGCCAGCCGAACCACTCGAATATTATTCGAACTGTTATTGTCGTAAGATAAAGAATTGTGAGATAAAAACTACATATAGAAATTTTTTATTAGTTCGATAATTTTTATTAAGGAGATTGGAAGAAAACAAACAAACTTACATACATCTTTATTTATTTATCAGTGTTTGTTGTTAGCTTTTTTTGGGAGGAGCGTTTAAGAGGTTATAAACCAGAGAAAACCGGAAATATGTCATTTTTAAATCTAATTTTAGACGTATTGACTCCTTTCCACAAAAAATTATAAATTGATTTCGAAAGGTTGTTATTTTATCTAGTAAACGCATGTTTTAAATATTTAAAAAAAATGTTAATTTTTTAGTACTATATAAGGTTATACAATAGCTTGTTCGGAGATTCGCAAAATTTTCAAAAAAGAATTTGTATTATACCACACCCATTTCAAATCATACAAGGTGTGATAAGGGACGTACTTGACTTACTTTAACCAGTGATTCCTGTCATTATTTGGAGTAAAAAATGTAAATGAAATTTTGGTCATGTACGATCGTGTGAGAAATGTGGATGTTCGCAAGAATGCAAGACTGATTGATGCAAGGGACCCTCAGATGGTTTAATATATGTGAATGGTAGAAGAAGTCGTGGCACGATCAAGTGAATCAGATACTTGAGTCGGGCCATGTCTAGAGTCAGAATAATAGAAGAGCATGTATAAGACGATGTATGAATATGAATGAGGCAAGGAGTGTGTTCCAAGACCTCTGCGGGGAAACGGCGTGATATAAGTAAGTAAGTAACTAACCATCACGCCGTTTCCCCGCAGGGGTAGGCAGAGAGGACGGACCGCCAAACATCCCGGTTTTGGCACACATTTCTTGCCTCGTTTACATTCATACATTCTCTTCTATTATTCTCACTCTTGACATTGCCCAACTCAAGTATCTGATTCACTTGGTCGTGCCATGTCTTTCTTGGGCGTCCTCGACTTCTTCTACCATTCACATTTGCGTCATATATTCTCCTTACACTCCTTTCCTCGTTCATTCGCTCTACATGCCCAAACCATCGGAGCGTTCCTTTCTTGATCTTACTCATTACGCTTACGTCAGCCTTGCATTCTTTGCGGATTTCCACATTTCTTACACGATCATACAAGGTTTTGCCTCAGGGATCTCATTTCAACAGCATTCAGTTTACTTTCATCCTTCCTCTGCCAGTTCCATGCCTCACTGCCATACATCAGGGTAGGTACCAGTACTCCATTATGGACGGCTAGTGTCGCGTCTTTGGACAGTTTTTTGTTGGTGCCAACGGCGTTCAGTCCTCCATTAATAGAGTTACCTGCATTCACCCTTCTTTCAATATCTCTATCAGCCTTCCCATCTCTCGTAAACATACTGTCTGGCAACAATGTAATTTTTCATAGTGTAAGTACTAAATTGTGTGTTTTCCTTCATAACCGCCAGGTGGCGGCGCGGGCGCCTGCGCATTCGTCGTTCGGGCTGAAAGCGCGAAAAAAAAATCACTCCTCGGATGTGTGTGTAATATTATTACTTACTCAAATGTGATCGTAATTTCTAATAATATGACTAATTCACCATTATATTCGTATAATTGATATATTTACCGAGTTTTTGTGGTTTTTAATACTCGTAAGTTTTAGTCAAGTTATAATAAAAATAATCATACTTTGAAAATTGAAATGTCAAAAAGTATTTTATATAAAACACGAGAATTTAAATTTACATTTAAACGTTTTTATTTTATGAGAATTTCATAAAAGTGGTGTTTTTTTTAAAATATTAATATCTAATACATGTGTTCCTAAACGTATAAAAGAAATTAACGTCTTTAGAGATGCAAGAAATCTGTTATAAAAGTCAGTATCATTTTTTAGGTTAGTTTTTTGGCAATAAAAAAACTTAAATTTTTTTTATTACTTTTTTATTGTATGCACGAGGAAAAAGTGAGGTGACAGTTTCGTTCTAAATTCATTATCTAAAAGGTCTGTATTTTTTAAATTTTGTTTTTTTATAAATTTCTGTACACTTTCATCAAATATGTTTTGGTAAAATAAAAATTCCATTTTTTTTCGCGTTTGAATCTTAATATATGGCAGTTTTTTAAAACTAAAGCGTATTTCAATTACACAAATCTAAAAGGTAATTTTATCTAGTTTTCATAAATGTTATTTGTTTTTATGACACCTTAAAAAATAAGACATATATACAACATTCAAAATACTTAGGAAAAAATCCAAATTTCGTTCAAACATCATTACTAAAACAGAGATAAACTACCCTCTCAGGCCGTGTAAACCAAGTGTATTTTTTTTCATGAACAATTTTTTAATTAGTAATGTTTTCACATCCGCGGCCGTTTGTCAATTGAATAAAATTTTCACTGGGTTTTTTAGTAAGGCTGACTAAGTATTAGTTAGTTAATGAGTTCCATAATACAGCCGACCTTGTTGCAAACCTCGTTATATCCGTTCTATTTCTATTATTAAATATGAGCATATATCTGGACTCAAGACATCATTTAAGGTTCCACTTCACAGGAGTTAGTTGTTTGTGTGGATAAGTCCAAGCTATTAAAGCATAACCCTCGGAACGCCAGAGGTGGAATGCAAATTAGGGATGTCGAAAGTGAAAAAAAATATCGATATATCGATTTATCGATATTTATTAAAATATCAATATCGACGTTGATATATTGAGGAAAAAATATCGATATATCGGTCAAATTTTCAAGAGTTTTAATTTCAAGAGTTTTAAGTTAAAAAAATTTTTACATGAGCTCCACACAGGAGGCCCTGAGGAAAATAATTTCCCTCAGGGCCTATGTCATCTTTAGGGATGCTGTGTGGAGGGTCTTTGTAGGAAAGGAAGGCGAGGAAATTCTGGGAAGGAACTTAATAAAAAACTTAATTTAAATCGTGGTTCTATTATTTTTTTGCCAACCGAATAAAATATATTTCATTGCGCTAGGAACATTTTTTAAGGTTCAAAATAGCTTAATCAAGGCAAGCAGTGGATTTCTTGGCGCTCTAGGGGTTAAGTGGGGATTTAACTCAAAACGAACGGATTGTAACCTGATACGACGCTTTGTTGACCATTTGTACGGCTTCCGTATTCTGTTTAGTGTGTACGCTCGCTTATAGCGTAAACGCTTCATACGAAAACATCGGTACGGCGTTTTTATATAATAATATACAATTTCATTAATCAATCTTTACTATGAATCGGTTCATATAATGAATATCAAAAATATGCATTGAATACTTAAGACTTTAGGCAAACTCGCCACTTTCTAAACTTGAGTCAACTCAAAACAATTTACTACGCACTATGTCAATCTTTAATCGAGTACGGTATTACAGCCTGGGGAGAAGCTAACGCTGCTTCAATTGAAACTAATTATAACGATTATATTAAAATTACCGATTATAAGAAGTTCGGATGAAATATTAAGGAGAATTTGTTTTGCCGGTTGGAAGTTATAAACATTTCCGCTTCGCGATAAAATTCAAATAAATGAATTAGTTCTAAATGCTTTTTTACATGAATACCGCACAAGAGTCCCAACTGCCCCCGTCTGGAGCCAGCGGGACTATGGCATCCCCAATTGGGGTATGTTGTAAGGCTGAAGGTAATGGGGAAGGGAAGGAGATGGGGAAGAGGTAGGAAGTACCTGGCTATTCAGATCTGGTCACCAAACAAGGCTAACGCCATTTCGAGCAACGTTTCAATTCTGAATGGTGGTCTTGGCGATACTGAGAGTATCTTCCACTCTGGAACGTGCCGCAAATATACTTTATATTATTTTAAATGCATAAATTGTGAAATAACACAAATTAATCAAATAAAATTTATTTGCCACGCCGGGATTCGATCCCGCGACCTTCGGAGTGCTGGTCAAGAGCCTTACCACTGGACTACGCCGGCCGTAAACTAAGAACTAGTTTTGAAAGGTGGTGAAATATGCTTCCAAATTTTGGCTAGAGAGAAGAAAGGGTATCTCTCAACTGTTCTCTCCCAATTCGGCCCGCAACGCATCTGGCGGGGAGTCGCATCCGCCACCAAGATCTGGACAAACCTTTTTTTACAATTTTTGCAATAGCTTCACATAGTTTCCCTCAGGGCCTATGTTATCTTTGGGGTTTACTGTGTGGAGGGTCTTTTTATGAGGGGTAGGTAGGAATCTGATTGTCAATGTGTCAAGGAGTGACGGATGTATGAATCCATCCCTCTTATTGCGGTGCAAGACAACGGGTCGAGAGGTGACAGGGTCTCCGGATCCGACCCGCCATGCTGCTGGTGGGCAGACGAATCCCCCACCAAAACCTAGACATATCTCACTGTAAAGTCACCGGTCGTAGCTTGCCACTTTGGTTAACCTTATGAATGGTTCCTGGCAAGGCCGTAGCCAGAGAAAAATTTCGGGGGGGGTTTTGTTTGGTGGAACAGTGTTTATAGTCGAGTCAGTGGGGGGTAACCGTGCAAAAGGTCATGTAGTAGCGATTATGATATATGTTGTTTAGATTGGGACTCTAACGAAAAAAAAGTTTTCGACCTTGGGGGGGGGGGGGTCGAGCTCGAGCCTCCACCTTGGATTGTAGGTGCCAAAATTTACAAATTTGTACTTTAAAAGTTCTGTCAGAAAATTGTTTTCTAGGTTACATAAAAAATCAAATTTACATTTTAGGATCTTTATTTTATGAGAATTTCTTAAAGTGATGTTTTTTTATAATATTAATATCTAATACATGTGTTGGTAAACGTATTAAAGAAATTAACGTCTTTAGAGATCCAAGAAATCCGTTTTAAATGTCGGTTTATTTTTAGGTTATTTTTTGGCATTATCAAGTATTTTATAAATTTTTTGTTGTCTGCATGAGGAAAAAGGTTTCCTCCCAAATTCATTATATAAAAGGACTGTGTTTTTTAAATTTTGATTTTTTTTAAATTTCTCAACATTTTGATAAGATTTTTTTTTTCTTTTTTTTTCCACATTTGAATCTTAAAATATGTCATTTTTTAATACTAACGTATATTTTAAATACACAAATCTAAAAGGTAATTTTATCTAATTTTCATAAATAGTATTTGTTTTTACGACATCTTCAAAAAATAAGAAATAGGTATATGGAACATTCAAAATTTGGAAAATTCCAAAATTCGTTCAAAAATCAAACAAAACAGTTGTACACATGAGACAAACTACCCTCTCAGGCTGTGTAAACAATGTAGGTGTATTTCTTTCTATGAACAATTTTATAATTAGTAATTTTTTCACATACACTCTCGTTTATCAACTGAATAAAATTTTCACGCGGTTTTTTAGTAAGGCTGATATCTTTTAGCTCTGGATATCTCACACTCACACAGATCTACATTTGTTCTTGTTCTTGTCTTGTGGTGTCTTGTCAGTAGTTTCGTCAAACAAGGACTGAAAAACATTTTGCAGAATTCAATCTTTGAACCAGTTTTTTCTGGACAATTTCACTACAAATTGAAATAAGTTCATTTTGTACAGGCGGGCGTGCGTCGGTGTCGTTTAACGTCATATTTTCAGTGTGCTTTATTAGATTTCGGGGGGGGATCAATCCCCCCTGATCCCCCCCCCTGATCCCCCCCCTGGCTACGGCCTTGGTTCCCGGGACTGCGGTTCCTATACTGTACTCTTTCACAGTGTTGTGTGTTTGGTGAAGGGGCATACATTAATTACGTGAGCAGTTTTTCTTACTATCTAGATCCACCCCCTTGGTGAGATAAATTTCGTGTATTCTTCTCAAGTAACGTGAGATTTTTCTGGACCCTTCCCCCCCCTTTTGATCTCACCTAATTAATGTATGCCCCCTGTGCCGGTCCGTTTGTTGAAAGTTAAAAGGCAATTTATCGTCACAAAAGAATTCGCCTTAGGCGTCTAGTTTTCACTGGAATCTCTTCCTTTTTTGTAGAAACCACTCTACTGTTAGTGTATACTCTATAAGGCAACTGGTTCTACTCTCTGTTTCACCTCGTTTTGCTTCATTCAGAGATTTGAACGTTCCTAGGGGGTGTAGAATCGTAAAATGGGTTCTTTTTAAATGTGAACACAGCACAAGAGACCCAACAGAGACCCAACATTGAAGTGAATAAATAAAACAAATCTAACCTTACCCAACGTTACGCATTGTTATTTTAATTCTGCTTGTAATATACAAATTTGACCGATGTATTTTTAACAGCAAAACGTACAGATATAGAATATTGATTTCTAATACAGTAGAGAGTGCAATTCACACGCTGTTAGAAGTGAAACCTTCAGAAAACTAAAGTAGGCAAGAGTAGGGAGTCTACGAAGCACTTTTTTATTATCAATGTGAAGGATGATTTTTTTCTTCATATTTTTGTCGTCGAATTCCAGCGCACCGTTTCCTATATATTTGGTCATCTTATTAGTGTTTGTTTTTTCTTCTTCGGAGTCACAACATATCGCTTTCTTTTGTGTTTTCTTTGCCTGTTTCATTTTGGAGTGGTTTGAAGATTGGATATTGATTTTACAAAAAAATATTTTTTTTGATTTCGTAAAATTCGATTCTTGGTCTGCTGAATGTCTGGCCGCTAAGGTTAGACAGGCGTATTATACCAGTGATTCCCAAACTCTTTTGGCCCACGGACCTCTTTTGTGGGCGGGCGTTTCAGACTTTGAGGGGGGCGGTAGGAGACCCAGAGAAACCCATCTCACCCTATCGCATCCTGCCCCATCCCATTACGCCCCCCCATTGTGCAGTGGGCGGTGGCCAAAAAAAAAGGTTGAGAAATGTAACGGGACCCCCAACTCGATTTTAATTTTTCACGGACCCCCTGAATGATCCTGGGACCACTTTGGGAACTACTGCACTTACTTCTCTAGAACAAGGGAGGCTTGCGTGGGACCGTGGATTTATCGTATTATATTGGAACTGACCACCCGTGAAATAACTTCATGAGTAAAACCTCAAATTGTAATATTTAAATAATTCCGTTTCATCTAGTTTCAAATCGCAACGGTGCTTAAGAAGTTTTCACTTGAACGGCCGCTACCCGAATTTCTACCGATTTCTTACATATCTCCCTTAAACACGTTAAGTTTTAAAGCTCTTAAAAATATATATGTTATTCTTGACGATAATATCTAGACATTCGTTGCGCCGAAACTCAAATTATATAAAATTCCCTCGATAGAAAAAAATCGCAAAGTATGCTCCAAAAATTATTATAAACACGTTTGTTTCAGTTATTTTTACAAGTTATGTGTATGAAAAAAATCACAGTGTTTCTTTAAATGCTGTTTGAGACAACCCCGCGAGATTTTTGCTCTATTTTAAACGAGTCGTGTTCTATTAAGATGAATATATACGTGAAATCCTATTTAGATACTATTTTGATTAATCTTTACGACGAATCGGCTTACAGTATGAACATCAAACAATATGCTACGGATAAATTGAAGCTTTAACTACTTTATCTATGTATTGGAATTACAATAAAATTATTATTTACGTAACAAAAAATATAAGCGTAAACCACTAAAAAAAATGTTTTCTCATGACTTAACTATGAAGTAAGTAACAATTTTTAAAAAATACCCCTTTACGGCTAAGACTATTTTTGACTTTATCTATGTTCTAACTTTTTTTCGTTCTTATAAAATTATGCACAAAATAAATAAAAACCACTTTTTCGCTTACTAGCCTCGTGCAAAAAGACGCTCGATTTTAAAATTTTGCAGGCATGAGATTCGACATATTTCTAGCGTTTATATTCCTCTTAAACATTTTCACAATTTTCGCATCGATTTTGTCGCTTTAAATACTAGCGCGCTCCTCTAACATTCGTAATGTCATATCTCTCCATTTTATTCTTTATGAGCCCGGTTGCGGCGCCTTGAAAAAAGTTTCCCGCTTGTACTACGAGTTTCCGGACATGATACACACATTTCGTAAAGTCTTTCGGTTTTTTATTCTGGTTCTGTTAAAATATCAGCATTTCATGAACATTGGTATATTTCTTACGCTCCTTATCAGAAGATATCTGGTAGGTATATAAGATAATGTGCATATTATGGTGTATTGGTTGCAGCGGAGTTTTTTTTGTACACACTATTATTTGTTGATAAGACCCGATAAATGAACAACGTCTTATTGAGAATCTTGACTGTAGAGATCGACCGAAATTGCCCTTTTCAATTCTCTGTGCCGTGTTCAGATCTCGTACAAGATGTACTACAAATGTCCCATACAAACTGGCGATGAGTAAATTTTAGAGCGGTTCCTTGACAGTTGATCCGCCGAAAATTGCCCCACGGCTTATTAATATACAATGTGCTGTCGGTTTAGGGAAATTACGGTGTACCTAGGGAATGCAATCCCGCAAGACCATGTTAATCCAGGTATTTGCGGGACTGAACAATCTTAGTCCCGCTGGATCCAGGTATTTGAGGGATCCAGCAGGGTGGACTTAGATATCTAATCAATCGTATAATAAAGACCTAATACCTACCTCGATCTACCAACCTTTTTTTAGAGTTTTAAATTTATACCTAATCAAACAAGTTCTTTGGACATTTTAAATGGTTTATTAATATACCTTTAGTTAGACATAGGTAAAGTTTAACCCTTCGAATAATAAGAAAATAATTTTCTGTCAACTTTTGCCTGTCAAAGTTTGCGCGCAAAATTCCTGGTTCTTCCCGTGCATTTTAAATGTTCCTATTTATTAGTTTTTTTTAACGCTTTTGGAAAAATAAAAATTGTTCTAAAATTTAGATAAAATAATCTTTCCGATATGTTTATTAGAAATCAACATTTTTGTTTATAAATATTAAAATTTTAATATTGGAAATGTAAATTGGCTAAAAAATGCATACCTGCGAATATTTGAATTAAAGTAATTAAAATAGAATAAACATCAAATTTTAATTTCAGATTCCTTTTCTAAACAAAATTTGTAATAAAACTGTCACCTCACTTTTTACCACTTTCATACAATTTTATTTTAAAATTAAATGTGGGTTACGTCACAAATAGGCGCAAAATCAAACCGTCACTTTTGATCAGGTTTGTAAAATATCTGAACAACCTAGCTCATATAATTCTAAGACAATGAGAAGCATTATTTCTTTCCGTTTCTAACATAAAAGAAATCACAAATATTCGCATTACAGAAAGAGAGATATCTAACTTTTAATAATGCACGGTCGCTCTGGGACAATCTGGGTCTCCTGTTATTATAACGGCATATGATGTTTTGGGACAACTTGGGTCTCCTGCGATTAGACGGGTTAAGTCATAAATTGGCAAATAATAAAATAAGACATAAATTTACATAACAACTTAAATTTAAATAATAACGTTCACGCGATAAACAATATTCTTGTACAATAAGCGTCATAAGTTTAAACATTATTTTGGAAATAGCTTCGTAAAAAAGTTAAAGTATTAATTGCGTCGTCTGATAAATGGCTTCTGATATTGGACGCAAGGTAGCCAGCGGTTGAAAAAGCTCGTTCAGCTTCCACGCTGGTTGGCACAATAGTCATTATTGAAGGTATGTGCCTTTTAATCCATCGGACTCGAAGTAATTAATTTCCTTCTTTATCAAAACCTCCGCCGCGCACAGAGTAACACGTATGAACTCCGCTTCTCTGTAGTCCCGCCAGTCCAGCGGGATCCCGCTAAATGTCTGCAGGATCTCGGTATTTCGGGATCCCGGTATACCGGGATTGCATTCCCTAGTTCATTCCTTCTACGTACCCAAACCATCTGAGCGTCTCTTTCTTAATCTTACTCATTACGCTTACATGGCGCCTTGATCGTACATCATTTTACCACACATACTCATTTTAACAGCATTCTGTCTGCTTACATCCTTCCTCTGCCATAGTCAGGGTAAGTACCATCACTCCATTGTGGACTGCTAGCCCTGCGGGATTCTCATTTGTACAGCATTCAGTCTATTTTCATCCTTCCCTTGCTTGTTTCATACCACACTATCATACATCAGGGTTGGTGTCAGCACTCCATTGTGGACTGCTAGTACTGCAAGGATCTCATTTGTACGGCATTAGTTGACTCCAGATACTAATATCTACAGCCTGTATGTCGGACGAACATCTACAGCTCATATGTTGAACTAATATCTACGAACTTCAGAGAGTTGACTAATATCTACAGAGCGTAGGTTGAACTAATATCTACAGAGCGTAGGTTGGAATAATCAGCTAAATGTGTCCAATAGTCCGATATTAGGGATTTTTACGTACATACTTACATAAATTAAGTTTTTTAAACTGCGTACGCAATATTACGTTATTCCAATATGCTATACATAATTGCAAATCCAACCTCTGCCAGTGCTGTAGATATTCGTCAACACTTTGAGCTGTTATAGATATTCGTCAACACTTTCCTTCTCATAGATGTTAGTTCGATTTTTTCAGTTTTTGGAATTCCTGTAGATATTAGTAGACGCCTCCCATTCAGTTTACTTCCTCTGCCAGTTCCATACCTTCCTGCCACAGTCTTTCGAAGTCCATTTGGTAATTTTTTGTGGAAAAGAATCAAAACGTCTAAAATCTGATATCTGGTTAAAAATGACATATTTCTGGTTTTCTCTGGTAATACCCTCCTAACCTTTCAAAAACAGTTTTTAGTTTTCGGACTCGTGTAGAAATATTCCATTTATTTGGTTTATTGCGGAGCACAAGTGAACGAACTATTCGGTCGATCTCTATTTCGTTGCGTTCGTCATTTCTTATAATAACTCCTCGCTGTAGATAATTTATTATTACGGCATATTGTTTATCTAACAAACCGAGATAAGGAATTATATTTTTATCTTGTGTTTGAAGAATGAGTCGACAAGTCGCTGTTCGCTGTTAGACATTGTCCCGAGCGATACTGGATTTCTCCTTAACTCTTTCATGGAATATTTATTATTGAAGCGACTTCAATCGGAAGCGTCTACTAATATCTACAGGAATTCCAAAAACTAAAAAAAAATCGGACTAATATCTATGGGAACCAAAGTGCCTACGAATATCTACAGCTCAAACTGTTAACTAATATCTATGAGAACCAAAGTGTTGACGAATATCTACAGCACTGGCAGAGGTTGGATTTGCAATTATGTATAGCATATTGGAATAACGTAATATTGCGTATGCAGTTTAAAAAACTTAATTTATATTAGTATGGATGTAAAAATCTCTAATATCGGACTATTGGACACATTTAGCTGATTAGTCCAACCTACGCTCTGTAGATATTAGTTCAACCTACGCTCTGTAGATATTAGTCAACACTCTGAAGTTCGTAGATATTAATTCAACATATGAGCTGTAGATATTCGTCCGACAGAGTTGACTAATGGCTGACTAACAGGCTGTAGATATTAGTATCTGGCCCTAGCATGGTCGATCGATATAGGTTTTATCGAAAATGTCGGTAAGTTGCGATCGCTCCCGAGCAAGACTGCAGGCCGCTAACGAATAAACAACAGTTTACGTAAAATATATTAGGAACCCCTAGTCATTGTTTGTTCGTTAGCGGTCTGCAGTCGTGCTCGGGAGCGATGGCAAGTTACCGACATTTTCGATAAAACCTATATCGATCGACCATGCTAGGACCCCTGGAGTCCTTCAATCTACACATGGATAATTAATTGTATGCAAGAATTGAAAGAAATGGGATTGGGCGCCAAATTGAGTAATCTGAAAGTATGTTGCCTGTTGTATTCTGATGATGCGGTGCTGATATCTAACAGTATGGAAGATCTACAGTCTCTCGTGTCAAGGATGAACGAAGTATGTATGAAGAATGAGTTAATGATGAATGTAAGTAAGTCTAAAGTCATGGTGTTTGAAAGTGAGAGTACGAAAATAGTGTGCAACATAGTTGTGAATGATAAATACTTGAAGCAGGTGGATGAGTTTGTTTATTTGGGAAGTATGTTTACCAGAGATGGGAAGGGTGTTGGAGATATTGAAAGATGGGTGAATGCAGGTAACTCTATTAATGGAGGACTGAACGCCGTTGGCACCATAAAAAAACTGCCCAAAGACGCGAAGCCAGCCGTCCATCATGGAGTACTGGTACCTACCCTGATGTATGGTACTGAGGTACCTACCCTGATGTATGGAACTGGCAGAGGAAGGATGAAAGTAGACTGAATGCTGTAGTAATGAGATCCCTGAGGCGTATGTGTGGTAAAACCATGTACGATCGTGTGAGAAACGTAGAGATTTGCAGCAAGGCTAATGTAAGCGTAATGAGTAAGAATAAGAAAGGGGTATGTAGAGTGAACGAACGAAGAAAGAAGTGAAGGAGAATATTATAAAAATGTGAATGGTAGAAATAGACATGGCACGATCAGGTAAACCAAATCGTTGAATCTCGAATCAGAATAACAGAAGAGTAGGTATGTAGTATGAGACGATGTATGAATGTTTTTGTTGTTGTTTAGATAACATAATTTCCCTCTGGGCGTACGTCATATTTGGGGATGCTGTGTGGAGGGTCTTTTTAAGGAAATAAATGAGAGGAAGTTCTGGAAAGGAAAAAAGCTAGGAGGGCTTTTGGGAGATGATACACCCTGGGAACCATTTATTGGATGACCTACACCTCTGCCATAAGCCGGTTCGCTACGTTTGGTGACTTAGCAGGGGTGCCCGGGTTCATGGGGTGACTTTTGTCAAGGTTTGGCGGCCGATGCGTCTTCCTATCTGCTGCGTGGCGGGCCGGATCGAGAGAGACTGGTGGAGGAGGTCTTTTGATTGCTCCAGCCAGAATCACACGTCCGTCTTACCTACTCCTCATAACTATTACCTTCCCAGAACTCGTCTTCTTCCTTTTCTTTAAAACCCTCCAAACAACATCCTCTAAGATGACATAGGCCATAGAAGAAATTATTTTCCTCAGCGCCTTCTGTGTGGAGCAAATGTAAAAAAGGTCTTACCTCACCCTATGAACCCGGGAACCCCTGCTAAGTCACCAAACTTAGCGAGCCATCTGGGTGACTTACGGCAGTCATCCAATAGATGGTTCCCGGTACGGCGGTACCCAATATTACCGCCTCCCAAATTGAATGCGAATTTAGCAAGGAGTGTGCTCCTGACCGAGTTGTTTGCCAATCCATTCTCTGCCTACCCCAGCGGGGAACGATGTGATGTTTATTCAGTCAGATTACTATTATAAATAGAAAGTGAAATCATTATACACGAAGATTACACAACGTACCACAGGAATTACACGTTTTTATAATGCAATTCATATCGTAATTTGAATTACAAATGACTTGTATATCCATTATTCAACGCCGTACGTGTAATTTATGTACGTATTGTAAAAAAGGTAATTCCGAACATACTATCAAACTGTGTTTTTTTTTTGCTAGTTTAAAGTTGGTATTTTTTGCGAATGTGAATCTTTTTATTTCACCTCCGCGATCAGGCAATTTTTTAAAAATTCTTGCCCATCTGTAAAACTTGTATGCAGTCAGTTTTGTTTACTATGTGATTTAGTTTATAATAATAATAACTAGCTGAAGTCCCCGGCGATACCCGAGCTTTTTTACCCAGAGTTTTCGAAATCAAATATAGACAGTGTTCTTCCTCTTGTTTTGAAGGTCACATGTGCAAAATTTTATCAAACCTCGGCACAAAACTGTAGATTTGCATACAAATCAAATCCACACCACCCGTTTGCCAGCCCGCTCGTCCACCACATACAGACATTCTCCTTTGTATATTACTAGCTGGTACCCAACATGTGTTGCTATGCCATTTAATAAAAAAATGTTTCTCTCTGCGTGTCCTTTCCCATTCGTCCTGTTCCCCTTCCTCTCCCGCGTCCCCTTTCCCTCACGCGTTTCCACTCCGTCTCGTCCACCTTCCCTCTGCTCACTCCACTCCCCCCTTCTCCCTTCCCCCGTCCCGCGAACCCCTCTACCGAGTTCCCCTACCCCTCCCAGGTTCCCCCTCCCTCCCCCCTCCCGCGTACCTCCTATCGGAGTTCCCTCCCCGGTGCATTTAGTTTTCAAACAGCTCGCGTGCCGCCTATTGCAATTTTTTTTATACAAATTTCATAATGCCAGGGCTCACCAGTAGTTTCATACAAAGCTTGTCCTGACAACGAACACAAATAAAATGAATTATATATACTGTTTGGTGCAGTCGTTCGGAAGTTATGCGCGTACATACATTTCAGTGAATCATTTTTATTTATATAGATAGATAGAAGATAGATATATTTCAACCAATTGACACAAAACCTTGACAAATTATATACCTAAACCTTCTCCATGAATCACTCTATCTATTGGTGAAAACCACATGAAAATCCGTTTAGTGGTTTTGGAGTTTATCGCAAACAGACAGACAGACGCGGTGGAGGACTTTGTTTTTTAATATCTAGAGATAATATTATGAAGAATTAATTTTTAAAATGAAAACTTCTTTAGCACCGTTGTGATTTGAAAGTTGACGTAACGAAAAAGCGATTCTGAAAATAAACAAATATACATACATCTATAGGATTTAGCCTGCGTGAGAATGAGATCTTAGACTAATCGGTCTCGTCTTTGTGCCGTCCTTTTGAAGGTTTCACTTCTACCGCGTGTGAACTGCACACTTTTTTTACATTAGCTCCACGCAGGAGACCCTGAGGAAAATATTTTCCCTCAGGGCTTATGTCGTATGGAGGGTTTTTTTAAGGTAAGGAAGAAGTTCTCGGAAGGAATCTCGGAGTCAGTGTGTTTAGGAGTGACGGACTTATGAATCCAGCCTTCCCACTGCGGTGCAAGGAGATGGGTGGAGAGGTCGAAACCTCCTCAATCGGTCGATCCGGCCCGCTTGACAAACCTCACCCCAGTGAGACCGGTCAGTGGTTGAGTGGACATCGCGTTTGGGTCCCACCCAGGCGTTCCGTGTTCGATTCCTCGGCTGTCTAAGTCCTCCATCACGACACAAGCAACATTTTCCACTTACTGTGGTTGTAGTAGGAGATTTTAGTATTTTAGGAGAGTAACCCGGGAACGTTTGTCTTTCTTTAAAAAAAATGTACCCATTATAATTATAAATCACCAACCGTAGCTCGCACTTGGGGTGACCTACGGCAGAGGTGTTGGTTGTCCAATAAATGGTTTTCGTATCCGTATCTTTCCTCGTAAAAACCCTCCACACAGCATCCCCAAAGAAGACGTGTAGAGATAATGTTTAAGAAATGGTTTGAGTCGTGTTTGGGACCTGATCTGATCAGCCGATTACTTCCCCTACCCGTCTCTTTCATCTCCCCATCTCCTTCCCCTCCCCACTACTTTAAATCTCACAACATACCCCAATAAAATATACTTTTAACATTGGCAATGGGTCCAAAAAGATTTGAAACATATCTAGGCTTTATTGTAAAGCAAGTTTTCGTTAAGAGCGTTTAACCAGCCAGCGAACGAAAATCCACATTTCGTCGAAAGTTGTTCTTACGATCGTGCAGGGCGGTTACAATGATAAAGATTAATTATTCTCCGTACCAGCTTTTTTAAATTATAACTCAATATCGAATTTATTTCAATCCAAATTAGCTTTAATTTATACCTTCATCCAAAAATGTTGAAAGGCGTGATGATAAAACTATTAAAATAATTGTAGTTATTTTTTGATTATAAGTATTTTTCATTTTTTAATAATGTCTAAATTTAATAAGAATGTTAAAAAAGTCTGAAATATATTAGTTTGTAAGTGCGCAAATAAATACACAAATGGACCAATTTTCGTCAAGAAACACATGTACGTATATATTTTTTAATGATTTTATTGAAACTAAAATTAAAGTTCTAAAACAGGCGTTTGCTAGATAATGTATTGATTTATTTTACTGCATGATTATATTATTTGAAATGGGTGTGGTATAATACAATTTTTTTTTTGAAAATTTAACAAATCTGCCAACGACCTATGGAATAAATAACCTTATTATACTAAAAATTTAAAAAAATTCTCAAAATTTATTACATGCGAATGCTAGATAAAAGAACAATCTTTCGAAATCCATTTATAATTTCTTGTGGAAAAGAGTCAATTCGTCCTAATGCCCTCTTAAAAACGACGCATCTTTGTATTTATGAGCTTATTTTTTTTAACCGTTCATGATTATAGCGCCGAGTTCACACGCCACAACTTTTATTTGACTTTCCATTTTGTAACGGTAGTCTGCAACGAACCAACAATGGACAAGCCGAACCGTTCCTTAGCCGTGGGAAGCGTGCTTTGCTCTAAGCTACAGTAGATAGGACAGTAATATAGGTAGCGACAAATGTACTGATTCGATTTTAATAATTCAAATTGCATTCTCACCATTGTTTTTGCTTTTTTCTATTGTAATTTCGTTTTTATATAAAATGATTGCACGCCAAAAGCTGTTTCCACGTAACTAGCGGTTGCAAACCGGTTTCGCACGACCTTTTCAACATTGTAGATCAGAAACAATAATTATATGAAATTCTCTTGATAGAAAAAAATCGCAAAGTATGCTCCGAAAATTATTATAAACACGTTTTAAAATTTTTTTAAAGGTTATATGTATGAAAAATTAAACAGTTTATCTTTAAATGCAACTTAGATATTTGTCAAGAGATTTTAGCTCTATTTAAACGATTCGTGTTTTATTAAACATTTTCACAATTTTAGATTAAATATTATCGTTTTTAAAATTCATTGGGTACGTGCTGTTACACCATATAAATACTTTTAGCCTTACAAATTCTGCAATTTTAATATCCCGTGATTTTCACTATAATAATTATAAAATTATTTGTATATTCTGACTAGCTGACCCGGAGAACTTTGTACCGCCTCAGAATCAATCAATGTTATGTTAACTCATTAGCTGAATTAAATTCAGTTTTTTTTATTAAGTTCCTTCCCAGAACTTCCTCGCCTTCCTTTCCTAAAAAGACCCCCCACACTGCATCCCCAAAGATGACATGGACTCTGAGGGGAATTATTTTCCTCAGGGCCTCTTGTGAGGAGCTAATGTAAAAAAAGTTAAATTACACAATGAAGCAATTATCGATGCGCATCTGTCAGTGTTTTGTTTTTGTCAGTATCAGGGATGTACGGATTGTGCACCGGTTTATATTTTTTGTGATTTTCTTACTTTTCCACTTACTTAGGGTAATTGCGTTTCATTTTCTTTAAACGAGTGAGGCAGCTTTATTATAATTATTGTATTTTTCCTTTGGAGGGGTGCAGACATACGTTCACATTTTGTCTCATTTTCGACTGTTGATATTTGGTGTGTAAGAAAGAGGGGTAGCCATAGACATCCAAATTCAATAGACGAGAACATAAATATGAGGGGAAAAATCAACTATGGCGGTACGAAGAGGGGAAAGATGACTGTGATTCGTTAAAAAATCAATCCGACAGTATATAGGCATCTCGCATTATAATATCACCATTTAGTTCTTAAAAGTAAAATCTGCTTTTGAATGAATAGACCTTTTTACATGGGAGTGCGAATTGCCCGCCACGTTATTAAAATATTTGCAAAGTTCGCCCTTTTCCACAAAGGAATATTTTGTTGCCGTATTTAGTTAAGACACTTTTACAAATGTTTCATTTACTTACCCCTGTAACCAGCGACGAGCTCACTGGAGAAACGCCCACATTCGCTACGTCCACATATATTAGGGTATAATGTATAGCACAAGCTCTCATTTTTGTTTGTAAAATGTACGATGTGAGCTCGGCGCTGGTCAGGACAAGAATGATGACGTGACATTTTTTAGATTCAAGCGAGGATCTCGTAAGCCCAGCCGGCTCCATGGAACCGGTATGGGGAGAGGGAAATAATACGCTTTTATCACTTAGGGCAGGTCCAGATATATTCATATGTCCATGGGGGTAGCATTATATGTTTTAAGAACATAAACAAAAATTTTAACAAAACAAAAAAACGACTTCAAAAAATGCACTAAGAAGTAAAAAAATAATTTCGTATTCTTCTACAACTTCATAATCAACTTACTTTTTCTAATCATCAATATGTAGGTACGATTGTTACTTTTGGAGTCGGTGTCAGTCAAGGTAAGTTTGTAACTACATACATAGTTGTAGGTGAGATGTGCTTGTGTTGCACAAGCGACTTGATGAGGCGAGAGGCGAGAGGGGGGCCGCGGCGGCGCGGGGAGCTGTCAAGTGAACACACGCCGGGCCGGGTACCTTTGCTGACACCGACTCCAAAAATAACAATCGTACCTACATATTGATGATTAGAAAAAGTAAGTTGATTATGAAGTTGTAGAAGAATACGAAATTATTTTTTTACTTCTTAGTGCATTTTTTGAAGTCGTTTTTTTGTTTTGTTAAAATTTTTGTTTATTTTTTGATTTTTAGTGAATCTGAAGTACACTAACTAATTTATCTGAATATGGGTAAACGTACTAAACGTGTTGCTCATATGAGACAGACATAATTTGACCATAGCGACGTTAGGGTCAAATTAAGAGATTCGGCCGAGTTTCTTTAATTTGTCATGGATCCGATAATTAGAACCTAACCAAACTCCCATCAAATTACCCTTGAAGTACATCCTTTCCAATAAAAAAAGAATCATCGAAATCGGTTGGCGTGATATTGAGTTATTCGTCCATTTGTCGCGCACTTACATGCAAATTTAAGACTTATATGGTTTTCTCATGGATGCCATTGTCGGAACTGGACCAAATTAAAATGGGACCACAGGGGAAGCACCAGCTTTCAAATAAAAAAAGAATCATCAATATCGGTTCACCCAGTCAAAAGTTCTGAGGTAACAAACATAAAAAAAAAAAAAAAAATACAGTCGAATTGAGAACCTGCTCCTTTTTAAAGTCGTTTAATAAACAAAAATTTTAACAAAACAAAAAAACGACTTCAAAAAATGCACTAAAAAGTAAAAAAATAATTTCGTATTCTTCTACAACTTTATAATCAACTTACCTTTTCTACTCATCAATATGTACGTACGATTGTTATTTTTGGAGTCGGTGTCGGCGGGAGAGGAGCTGTCAAGTGAACACGCCGGGCCGCGGATACCTTGGTTGACACCGACTCCAAAAATAACAATCGTACCTACATATTGATGAGTAGAAAAGGTAAGTTGATTATAAAGTTGTAGAAGAATACGAAATTATTTTTTTACTTCTTAGTGCATTTTTTGAAGTCGTTTTTTTGTTTTGTTAAAATTTTTGTTTATTTTTTGATTTTTAGTGAATCTGAAGTACACTAACTAATTCGATTAAGATTCGGCCGAGTATCGTAAATTTGTTCTTCAGAATTGGAGAGTTCCGTTACTTTGTCATGGATCCCATAATCAGAACCTAACCAAACTCTCATCAAACTACCCTTGAAGTACATCCTTTCCAATAAAAAAAGAATCATCGAAATCGGTTGGCGTGATATTGAGTTATTCGTCCATTTGTCGCGCACATACTTGATGCAAATTTAAGTCTTATATGATTTTCTCATGGATGCCATTGTCAGAACTGGACCAAATTAAAATGGGACCACACGAGAAGCACCAGCTTTCAAATAAAAAAAGAATCATCAATATCGGTTCACCCAGTCGAAAGTTCTAAGGTAACAAACATAAAAATAAAAAAAATACCGTCGAATTGAGAACCTCCTCCTTTTCGAAGTCGTTTAAAAAGCAAAACAATCAGCGCATTGACATTTGACGTTTTTGAATTTTTGGAATTCACTCACTATTGCTGCAGTTCTTTCAAAATATGAGGATTCGTTCCATACAAAATGTATGAGAAGAAGAATTTTCTTCATAATTTTCTTTTCATGAATTTTTCCGATGTTTTAATAACTATTCTGCTATTCGGGGCGGAGACAAATCCAAGAAATCAAAGATTATAAAAATCTGTCCAGCCGTTGTTGAGTTATAAATAGTGTAACTAACCCGATTTTGTATTATATATTATGATTGTATTATGATCCAAACTGGCAAATTTGATAAACAATTTGTCGGCCTTGCTGGAGAAGCATTAAACCTAATGTAAATATCAGTGTGCATCGGTTGTGTAAATATTTACACAGTGGCGCGTAATCTAACTGACTGCTGGGTAGGGCAGGAATAGCAAGTTCAAAGACCGACTGCGTAACTACTCTCAGTATCGCCCTGGCCCCCTAGCACAGTCGATCGATAAGGATTGATAGGATAACTTTCAGTAACTTATCTTCGTTCTCTAGTGCAACCGCAGATCGCTAACCTACAAAACAACAGTTGACGTAGAATGTATTAAGAAAACTTAATCATTATGACTGTTACTTATTCGTTGGCGATCTGCAGTCGTGCTAGGAAACAATGATAAGTTGCCGAAAGTTATCCTAATCGTCTGCGCTAGGGGAGGCTCGTATGGGTACGCCGCCCGGGGAACCATTTATTGGATAACCAACAATCCCTTTCATTAGTCACCCCAAGTGGTTCGCTACTTCTGGTGACTTAGCGGGGGTGTCCGGGTTCATGGGGGTGAGATTTGTTCGGACTTTGGTGGTGGATGCGTCTGCCCAACTACTGTGTGGTAGGCCGGATCTGGAGAGACTGGTTGAGGGAGACACTTTAATCTCTCCAGCAGTACTCTCTTGGAACATCGCCTTACCGCAGTGGGAGGGATGGATTCTTGTGTCCGTCACTCCTGGACGTACCGTCCCCTCAATCATTTTTCCTTAATTTTCATAGAAAGACCCTCCACACAGCATCCCCTAGGATCGCACAGGCCCTGAGGAGATTTTTTCCTCAGGGCCTACTGTGTGCAGCTAATGTAAAAAAAAGTTGATCGATAAGGATTGATAGGGTAACTTTTCTTCGTTTCCTAGCATGACTGCAGATCGTAAACGTACCAAAAAGCACAAAGAGTTGACGTCTAATATATTAAAAACACTTAGTCATTGTGAACTGTTACTAATTCGTTGGCGATCTGTAGTCATGCTAGGGAACGATAAGATATTATTGAAAGTTATCCTGTCAATCCTTATCGATCGACTGTGCTAGGGGGTCAAAAGGTTTTTTTTTTACATTATCTACACACAGGAAGCCTCTTAGAAAAAATAATTTCCCTCAGGGCCTATGCCGTCTTTGGGGATGCTGTGTGGAGGGTCTTTTAAAGGAAAGGAAGGAGAGGCGAGTTCTGGAAAGGAAAAGGGTTTAAGGTGTGAGTAGGAATCTGGGGTTCAGTGTGTCCTGGTCATCCGCCTCCAAGACCTAGACAAACCTCACCCCATGAACCCGGGCACCCCTGCTAAATCACCAAACGTAGCGAACCACTTGGGGTGACCTATGGCAGAGGTGTTGGTTATCCAATAAAGATTCTCGGGGCGGCGGTACCCATTCCCGCCTCCCAAATTGAATATATCTTCTTTAAGGATGCTGTGTGAAGGGTCTTTTTGGGAAAGGAGGAAGTTCTGAGAAGGAAAGGGGTATTAGGGATGGGTAGGAATCGGGGGGTCAGTGTGTCCAGGTGTGAGGGACGTATGAATCCGTCCCTCCCACTGCGGTGCAAGGCGAAGGGTCGAGAGGGACAGTTGGGAAGGTCAAAAGGCCCCCCTCAACCAGTCTCTCGCCACCAAGACCCGGACAAACCTCACCCTATGAACCCGGCCACCCCTGCTAAGTCACCAAACATAGCGAACCCTTGGGATGACTTATGGCAGAGGTGTTAGTTATCCAATATATGGTTCCCGTGGCGGCGGTACCCATACGCGCCTCCCGAATTATTTTCAATTAACAATACATATTGTCAATTGCATCAATGTCAAACAGTGAAGGGAGTGGACTTTGGGGATGCCAAAGTCCCACTGGCTCCGGCCTGCAGAGTTCACCATGCAAAGTTTCGCTAAAATCGTACGGAAACGATGAGTCACTATTATTTAACTGTAATAAAAGCAGGGGTCAGTGTGGGTACCTGATTAACATGTTGTTAATACACTCGCTGGCGTGACTTGAACGCCCGGAACTGCCCGGCTATTACATTGTGCCGCATTTTGCTAATAGAATATCTCATCGCGATCCATGTCAGACGAGTGCGTTAAGAAGAAACCGGGCGGCATTTTGTACATGCAAACGTATTCGGCATTGAGGTATTCGAGGCATTCGAGATGTAGATCTACAGAGAATACTCAAAATAAGTTGGACGGACAGGTGAAGATGTTATGGTTACAAATGAAGATGTTATGGTTCGGATGAATAAAGAAAAGGAAGTAATTAAAACTATAAAAATCCAAAAACTTCAATATCTTGGACACGTGATGAGACATCCAGAGAAGTATGAGATCCTGCATCTCATAATGCAGGGAAAGATTGCCGGAAGACGCGGCCCTGGAAGAAGGAGAACCTCATGGGTGAAAAACCTGAGACAGTGGTTTGGCCAGTCTACCATGGAGCTGTTCCGGGCCGCAGTAAACAAAGTCCCCTTAGCCAACGTCCGTTGAACGGACAGGGCACAAGAAGAATCCCCTCTCTGGATTTTGATACTATTGCAAATATTTTGAAATTAAAATTTCTTTAGCACAGTTGTGATTTGAAATGAAAAATATGTAATGGATTAGCCTGCGAGAGAACGAGATAGTATAATCGGTTTCCTCTTTGTGCGGTGCTTCGTAGTCTCCCCACTCTTGTGTACTTTGGTATTATGAAGGTTTCACTTCTACCGCGTGTGAATTGCACACACTGATTTTGAAGTGGAAACTTCTTTAGAACCGTTGTGATTTGAAGCTCGATGAAACGGAAACGAGCGACACTAAAAAAGGCAAACACATTGCAATTGATAGGATTTAGCCTGCGTGAGAATGAGATCTAATCGGCGTCCTTTTTGTGCACTGCTTCGTACAATAAAATGTGAAAGAATTTTTAAACTTGGTAACAATTTTATAATAAATAAACCCTACAATTATCCTTCTCATACTCTGTGCATTCATCTCATTCTCTCCAAGTTTAGTTTTATGAAGGTTTCACTTCTTTGATATTTTTATGATCTGACAGCAGTGCTGGTCGCACGACAGTCCCGTTCCAGTTGCATTGCTAACAGGTTGCCATGGTAGTGGCTCACGAACTGTCAAATTTGACAGAGCAGAAAAATATCGATTTTGTTCGGGAGGTTGCGGTTGCGTCGACCACCGTTTTCTTCCAGTTTCTCCCATGAGCGAAGGCCCTAACTAAGACCCTCCGTTCATGGAGATACTTACAAACTACGTAATTGTGACGAAACCACAAGTACCCTGCTGATGTACTACTTTTTAATGCTAGTCTCCGACACGGCGCTATCCGAAATATACTGAACTTGATCATTTTTCACGTGCAGCCGTGGAGTTAACACGCTGTCAAGCGATGTCATATGACTTTTTTTCCAACATCAATCCATGCCTTCTCCACTAAATCCTTTCTTACGGATTCTGGTAACGTATAGTTATATAAACATGCATTTTTCCACTTCCAGAACGAATCTAACATTACTTCCATGTTCCGACGCCATTTCTGTCAAACGTCAAACGAATAAATATCAGACACAAATGATGCGACACGTCGCGTGCGATCAGCACTGTCGGTATTGTGATGCTGATTGGAAATCGAGAGACGTCGCGTAGCGCCGTGTGCGGGCACCAGCAAAATCATACGGGGGGTACTTACGATCGGCGCGTATGATACGCTCACCAGGATCGAGTAGCTTGTAAGTAGCGTCATGTACGGAGGCACTATAGAGCGACAGTTTGATAAAATACCTATTGTTGAAATTTGTCGACCGTGTTTCCTCTTTAATTTACTTGATGTCGGTCACGGCTGTGAGCACATGACCGCCTACCGCCCACCGCCCACGTGTGTAGCATCTCATCCATTATTTGCACCGATTACTAATTATGAGATTTGTTTGATTATGTAGTTATGTAAATATTTCAACGTGTTTGGGGTTGTAGAGCACGTGTCCTTACTGGCTTGTATAACAATTACACGTTTTGCATTACGGTCAGTGCGTTTTCGCGATTGCCAATAATTATTCCAATTGAGTTATTCAATTAACGCTGTTTTTGTTCAGATCCACTCAAATTTAATTTTATTTGACGTCATTGACCGCTCTATTATCGTTGAAGTTTTCCACGTGAGAACGGTTCGTTTTTATTCAATACTAGTGCAATGTCATTTAATAAAGAAATTGTTCCTCCCTGCATGTCCTTTCCCGTGCGTCCCCGTTCACCTCCCGAGTCCCCTTCCCCTCCCGCGTTCCCCTTCCACCTTCCCCGCCTTCCCCCTCCCTTGTCACCCCTCCCCCGAATCCCACCTCTCCCTTTACCCTCCTACCTTTTCTCCCTGCTGCTAAAATATATGAAATACACACATTTTAATCTCTACATTTCATAACGCCAGAGCTTACCATTATACATATATAACCCATTAAGAGCTTACCATTATAATATTATATATTACAGCGCCTCTATTTTTTTCCAAATTAATGTCTTTTGTTTTTTTCTTACTGTCTACCTGTAGGTATATTATTCTTCTTGTATTCAAAAATAACAAAACTAATTTTAACAAAAAACCAAAAAATTTACTCATTCAACTCTGTCACATGCTAGCTTATCTGATGGTTCTGCCACTTTTCTTGCTGGAACAAATTAATTGAGAATCTTTTGTTAAATTAATTGAGAGTCTGCATTTGTGTAAGATGTTTTGCTTACGAAGCTTCTTTCGGATTTAGTTTATTGTAATGGCTGATTAAGTTCTAGTACGATTGGAAAACACTTTAAACATTTTTGAACACCTTTTATGCTAACGATTCTGATATTTTTTGTATGCCTCTACTGAAGTATAAAGCTGTACTAAAACAATTTAGCAGTACGTTTTTTTTAACAAGGTCACCATATACAAGTATTTTCTGTTTGCTTCTTCTTCACTGCTTTCAATAACTTTGTATTATTTTTCTTTTGGTTTATTTATAATTAATAGGTATTATTTTTCTTATGTATTATTTTTCTTTTGGTAGAATGTATTATTTTTATTTTGGTAATATGTATTATTTTTCTTTTGGTTTATTTACAAGTAAACTTATAATTTTACATTTCTTTCTTTTTTCTATATTGAAAAAAAAAAACATGTACGTAAAGGACACTTGTGCATAATTATAAATAATTAATAATAACTAAATTAGTAAATAATTAAATTATGCATACATTATAAATAATTAAATATTTTTGCCTGAGCTTTAGTAAATAAGATAAAGTTTTTTGGCGATGATTTGTTGATTTGTGTCCCAAATTGGTCATTTCTAAATTAAATTTACGCCTATCAAAATGTTTGTCATTTGACTGTCCTAGAACGGGAGACCTTCCTAGTTGGACAGTCAAAGCTTCTTTGTACTGATGTATTCTCTATAACAAATAAACGTTTTATTATTATTATTATTAAAAAAACCCATAACCATGCGCACAACATATCACCAAAGTTTCATAGCAATCGGATAAACGGTTGGCCACGCATAAAATACGAACAAACAGACATATTGAATTTATTATATAAGACCGTCGAGTTCCCGGCATGCATTGCAGTGCCACTTGATAAAGAAATTATATCTCCCTGCGTGTCCTTTCCCATTCGTCCCGTTCCTCTTCCGCCTCCCCACCCATCCCATTTGTTTTTTTTTTTTAATTTTCTTTATGTGAATACCTCACAAGAGCATCAGCTGCTCCCGTCTGGAGCCAGTGAGACTATGGCATTCCCAATTGGGGTATTTTGTGAGGCTGACGTTAGTGAGAGGGGAAGGAGATAGGAAGAGGAAGGTGGGGAAGTACTTTTTTTTTCTTTTTTTTTTACATGAATACCGCACAAGAGTCCCAACTGCTCCCGTCTGGAGCCAGTGGGACTATGGCATCCCCAATATGGTATGTTGTGAGGCTGAAGGTAGTGCGGAGGGGAAGGAGATGGAAGAGGAAGGTGGGGAAGTACCTGGCTATTCAGATCTGGTCACCAAACACGGTCACCAAGCCATTTCAAGCAATGTTTCAATTCTGAATGGTGGTCTTACACCAGGGCGGTACTGAGAGTATCTTCCACTCTGGAACGTGCCGCAAATATACTATATATTATTTTTAAAGAAATAAATTGTGAAATACATAAATTAATCAAATAAATTTTATTTGCCACGCCGGGATTCGATCCCGCGACCTTCGGAATGCGAGTCAAGCGCCTTACCGCTGCACTACGCCGGCCGTAGTACTATTCAGATCTAGTCACCAAACACGGATAAAGCTATTTCAAGCAACGTTTCAATTCTGAATGGTGGTCTTACACCATGGCGATACTGAGATTATCTTCTGGAACATGCTGCAAAACTATGTATTGTCTTATAACAATTAAATTTGAAATAATACGTTAATTATGTAAATAAAAAAAGCATTCATTTGAACATTGGCTTTTCGATTACAGTGCATTATCACGTAGCATGCATGACGCATGACGTCATTTGTATCTGTCAGCATGTCCAATAAACAATTGTTCCCATTGACAGTTCTGCCAGATGTGTGCATCATATGCACGGTGTCCGGAAACTAGTGGTACAAGCGGGAAACTGCTTGATTTACAACACATTTAGACTATTTGTGAGCGATTTTGTGATATAAACTTATCTTATATATAAAAATGAATCGCTAAATGTGTTGCTAAGCTCAAATCTCGAGATCAGCTGAACCGATTTCGCTAATTCTTTTTTTAGAATATTCCTTGAAGTACGAGGATGGTTCTTACCGAGAGAAAAATTAAGAAAATTGCGCAGAAAATTGGATAATTTCAGAAAACCTATTACTAACCTAAACGACTATCGCACGTTTGACAGTACGCGTGTTTGAGAATGACATTTTGCAAAACAATATTGTTAAATAAAATTCTATTTTTGAAAATCTTAAAGTTGATAAATTTATTTAAAGTAGGTACTCCCCTAATAGTTTGAATCGAATCAAGAATTTTAGATATTTTAAATAGGTACCTATGTTAGGTACCAAATTTAATATACATGAAAAATGGAAATTTGAATAAAAATTGTAAAAGGTGGCACACGGGCTGTTTAAAAACTGAATGTACTGGGATTGAATATATGGAACGCGGGAGGAAGGTTGGCGAGACGAGGGAGCGGTAAAGGGAAGAGGGATGGCGGGGAAGGCGAGAGGGGGGAGGGGAACCTGGGAGGGGGAGGGACCTGGGAGGGGGGAGGACAACTCGGGAGAAGGGTTTGCGGGAAGGGAGGGGGGGAGTGGAGTGGGAAGGTGGAGGTGACGGAGTGGGAACGCGGGAGGGGAAGAGGACGCAAGAGAAGAAGGGGAGGCGGAAGGGGAACGGGACGAATGGGAAAGGACACTCAGGGAGAAACAATTTCTTTATTAAATGGCATAGCAACGCGTGCCGGGACCAGGTAGTTATTCATAAAAATAAATTATAAGATAAACTCTCTTTTTATAACTTTTGAAGGTTAATCTAAACGAAAATATGTAAGAGAACAAGGCACAGAAAAAGACAATGGTCACAACTGTGACGTCCTGGTTAGACGAGAGGTCTGGGTTCGAGTTCCAGTTGCGACTTATCTTCTTCAATGATATTATTGATTATTTGAGCTTTCGTTTTCGAGAAAATCGAGTCTTTTTTACATTAACTCGACAGGAAGAAAGGCCCTCGAGGTCTAAGTCATCTTTGGGGATGCTGTGTGGAGAGTCTCTTTTTAAGAAAAACGTATGAGGGTTGGTAGGAATTTGCGAGTCAATGTGTCCGGAAGTAACATATGTGTAAATCGATCCCTCCCATTGCGGTGCGAGGCGAAGAGTCGAGAGAGTCCGGGTGGAGAGGTCGTTAGGTCCCCTCTACCAGTCTCTCCCGATAGTAGAGAACCACCTATTGCATGTATGTTGGTTATCCAATAACTGGTTTCCTGTGAGGCGTATACATATATAGCACATTTCAAATAGATTACAATTTGGACAAAATATTGAAAAGCCTGAAAGGTTAAGAGCGTTTAACCAGCCAGCGACTGAAAATCCACATTTCGTCGAAAGTTGTTCTTAACGATCGTGCAAGGCGGTTACAATGAGAAAGATTAATTATTCTCCGTACCAGCTATTTAAAATTATAACTCAATAACGATTTTATTTCATTCCAAATTTGCTTTAATTTATATACCTACATCCAAAAATGCTGAAAGGCGTGATGATAAAACTATTAAAATAATGTACTTTTTGTAATTATATTTTGATTATAAGTATTTATCATTTTTCAATAATGTCTAAGTTAAATAAGAATGTTAAAAAAATCTGAAATATATTAGTTTGTAAGTGCGCAAATAAATACACAAACGGACCAATTTTCGTCAAGAAACACATGTACGTATATATTTTCTAACGACTTTATTTTAACTAGAATTAAAATGCGATACCCAGATGATGTATTGATTTATTTTACTGCATGATTACATGATTTGAAATGAGTGTGGTATAATACAAAATCTTTTTTGAAAATTTAACAAATCTGCCAACGACCTGTGGTATAACCTTATTATACTAAAAATTAACATTTTTTGCCAAAATTGAAAACATGCGAATGCTAGATAAAAGAACAATCTTTCGAAATCCATTTATAATTTTTGTGGAAAAGAGTCAATATGTCTAAAATCTGATTTTAAAATGACATATTTCTGGTTTTCTAAGAAAACTAGAAATATGTAATTTTTAAATTAGATTTTAGACGTATCGACTCTTTTCCACAAAAAAATATTAATTGATTTCGAAAAATTGTTCTTTTATCTAGTAAATTTTGAGAAAAATTTTTTTGTTTTTAGTATAATAAGGTTATACCGTAGGTCGGTTAAATTTTCAAAAAAAAATTGTATTATTCAACACCCATTTCAAATCATATGATCATGCAGTAAAATAAATCAATACATTACCTGGTAAACGTACGTTTCAGAATTTTAATTTTAGTTTGAATAAAATCATAAAAAAATATAATACGTACTTGTGTTTTTTGTTTGGTCCGTTTGTGTATTTATTTGCCACTTAAATAAACTAATATATTTCAGATTTTTTTTACATTCTTGTTTTGAAAAATAATAAATACTTACGATCAAAAATAATTACAAAACGTACATAATTTCAATGGTTTTATCATCACGCCTTTCAGCATTTTTGGATAAAGGTATAAATTAATTTATTAAAAGAAAATAACTTAGTTTACATCACTTTATTTTTTATATTTTATACTATCATACTATCGTATAAATTAAAGCAAATTTGGAATGAAATAAAATCGATATTGAGTTACAATTTTAAAAAGCTGGTACGGAGAATAATTAATCTTTCTCATTGGAACCGCCCTGTACGATCGTAAGAATATCTTTCGACGAAATGTGGATTTTCGGCCGCTGGCTGGTTAAAGGCCCAAAGGAAGATTTTTTTTTTTAATTATTGAGTTAGTTTATACTACATGAATATAAACTAATAGGCACAATGTAACATTTCATTTGATAAATTTAAATATTTTTACAGTAAGCATAACATTTCTTTTTAAACGACTTCAAAAAGGAGGAGGTTCTCAATTCGACTGTATTTTTTTTTTTTTTTTTTTTTTTTTTTTTTTTTTTTTTTTTTTTTTTTTTATGTTTGTTACGCCAGAACTTTTGACTGGGTGAACCGATATTGATGATTCTTTTTTTATTTGAAAGCTGGTGCTTCCCGTGTGGTCCCATTTTAATTTGGTCCAGTTCCGACAATAGCATCCATGAGAAAACCATATAAGTCTTAAATTTGCATAAGTATGTGCGCGACAAATGGACGAATAACTCAATATCACGCCAACCGATTTTGATGATTCTTTTTTTATTGGAAAGGATATACTTCAAGGGTAATTTAATGAGAGTTTGGTTAGGTTTTGATTATCGGATCCATGACAAATTAACGAAACTCGGCCGAATCTCTTAATTTGACCTTAACGTCGCTATGGTCAAATTATGTCTGTCTCATATGAGCAGTACGTTTAGTAGGTTTACCCATATTCAGACAAATTAGTTAGTGTACTTCAGAATCACTAAAAATCAAAAAATAAACAAAAATTTTAACAAAACAAAAAACGACTTCAAAAAATGCACTAAAAAGTAAAAAAATAATTTCGTATTCTTCTACAACTTCATAATCAACTTACTTTTTCTAATCATCAATATGTAGGTACGATTGTTATTTTTGGAGTCGGTGTCAGCAAAGGTACCCGGCCCGGCGGGTTCACTTGACAGCTCCCCGCGCCGCCGCGGCTCCGCTCTCGCCTCTCGCCTCGTCAAGTCGCTTGTGCGATACAAGCACACCTCACCTATAACTATGTATGTAGTTACAAACCTACCTTGACTGACACTGACTCCAAAAGTAACAATCGTACCTACATATTGATGATTAGAAAAAGTAAGTTGATTATGAAGTTGTAGAAGAATACGAAATTATTTTTTTACTTTTTAGTGCATTTTTTGAAGTCGTTTTTTGTTTTGTTAAAATTTTTGTTTATTAAATACATTCATTCTTTCTTCATTCTTCATACTTTCAGGCATTTCATCATACATCTTTAGTCCTCTGTACATTAGGCAGTTCTGTGATTTTGATTTCTTCATTTGTGGCAATCGAACTCTGTTTATATTTCTTGTTTCGTATTTATGAATGTCTCTATTAAAAACAATTTCATCCTTAAAGTATTTTGGCATTTGGTTTTTCATAATTTTATGCACAAAAATTAACACATTAAATAGTAGTCTCTTTTTTATTGGTATCCAATTTAGCTCCTCTCTCATTTGATTAATCCTTGCGTATTTGCCTTTCCCCAGTATACATCTCATAGCTTTGTTTTGTATAACTTCTAGTTTGTTCAAATTTCTTTCATTGGCCAAATATAACATCTAGGAGCAGTTGTCCAAATGTGGAGCAACGATAGTTTTATAAATAAGCTCCGTAGTGTTTCTATTTAATTTACGTCTTAGTCTTCTTAAGAAAATTTACCTTTTTGATACCTTTTTTAGCACATATTCAAAGTTTGCTGTGAAAGTCAGTTTTGAGTCGAGTATTACACCCAGGTATTTGATTTCATTTACTTTTCCAATTTTTTCACCATTAATTGTCAAATTTAACCCTGTGTTACATGTTTTATTGCCTATTTCCATATATTTTATTTTGTTTACGTTCAGTTTCAACTTGTTTAATTTCAGCCATTTTGCTATATTTTGTAGGTCTTCGTTTATTTTGTTAATTGCTTCTATGTAATCTTCACACGAAATATAGATTAAGGTATCGTCTGCAAATAGTCTAATTTTGCAATGTTTAATAGTTTTGATAATATCATTTATGTAAATTATAAATAGAATTGCACCTAATACCGACCCTTGCGGAACACCAAGGTTGTTTTCTATCGGTTCTGAGCTTTCAACTTTCGTTACCTGTTTTCTTTCCTGGAGATATTCTTTGAATAGATTCAGATGTGGATTCACCAGTTTCCCTTTTGTACTAGTAATTACCAGACGCCTTGTAAATAGCATATTGTGCTGAAGTAACGAACACATTAGCTCCGTCCAGTGTGCTAGCTGCACTTTGCACTTCGCAGTGAAATCTGTCGGCAATCTGTCGTCAACCAGAACCATACCAGACCCATGTAACCAGAAACAGACGCATGTAATCAGGGTTTCGTGTCGAGTGCAGTGATGTCATCTCACATTATTAGCAGAAATAAGACCGTGTTACATGCTACTATTAAATTCAATGTTACTCCGTTGGACAAAAGAGATCAATTTTAATTTAAGGCCCGGTTGAAAGGGAGGCGTCTACTAATATCTACAGGAATTTCAAAAACTGAAAAAATCAGACTAATATCTATGAGAACCAAAGTGCGTACGGTTAGTAATTACGTAATTGAAGTAATTTATGCTTTTCCGTACAACCTCTTGCTCAGCTGCCCTCTGTAGATATTAGTCAACACTGGGACCGTCATAGATATTCGTCCGACCTTAGCTCTGTAGATATTAGTCAACACTCTGAAGTTCGTAGATATTAGTCCAACATATGAGCTGTAGATATTCGTCCGACATACAGGCTGTAGATATTAGTATCTGGAGTCGTTGAAAGCGCTCAAAAAGAAGAAGAGGGGGAGATATATCAATACGAATGTTAGAGGGAGCGCGCTGATAAACGATAATCGTTAAGCGAGAATTTTTAATCAAAAACGACTCATTTAAAATAGAGCACAAATCTCAAGGGAAACGTCTTAAATAACATTTAATGAAACAGTGTGATTTTTTTCGTACATAACTTGTAAAGTAACAAAAAAAAACGTAGTTTTCGGAGCATACTTTGCGACTTTTTTCTATGGAGGGAATTTCATATAATTGTCGTTTCGGCGTGGGGATATAGATATTATCTTCAAAAATAACATATATTTTTCAAGTGAAATTTAGCACCGTTATGATTTGTAACTCGATGAAACGAAAAATAGCGACTCTTAAAAGAAACAAACATCATCATCATCATTATCATTATCATTACATAGTATAAAATGAAGTCGCTCAAAATGTATGTGCGCGTCAATCTTTTAAATTACGCAACGGATTTTCATACGGTTTCACCAATAGATAGAGTGATTGAAGAGGAATGTTTATATGTATAATATATGAAAATAATATTAGAGAAAAGCCGAGAAATTCAAAGAAAACATATTTTTGTGCGATTTAAAACGGCTGGCGGGCCGTACTACAGTCACTTTTGAAATTCGTTCTACGGAAGAAATTGGAAAATAGATATCCTAGAGTAAGTAGGTATTTGATTTTCCCTTTTCAAATATCCAGTGTTGCATTGCAAGCATTGTATAATTAGTGGCGATCGCTCGAATTGCATTACATAGTATAAAATGAAGTCGCTCAAAATGTATGTGCGCGACAATCTTTTAAACTACGCAACGGATTTTCATACGGTTTCACCAATAGATAGAGTGATTGAAGAGGAATGTTTATATGTATAATACATATAAATAATATGTTGTTATTTTTTTTCTCTTAATTTTTTTACAATTTTTTTTTTTAAATTTTAATTTATTTACTTATATGTTTTAATTTATATATTTGTATAGAACACTTGAGTTCTTAACATTTAATCTTTATTATTAATTTATGGAAGGTTTATGTGTATAAAAACATGCTTATTTTAGTAGAGAAAAGTCGATAAATTCAAATATTGTAGGGTGGTGATGCTGTGTAGGGGATCTTTTTAAGGAAAGAAAGGAGATAAGTTCTGGAAAGGAAAAAGATATGAGGGGTGGGTAGGAATCTTGGGAGTCAGTGTGTCCAGGAGTGACGGAAATCCATGAGTGAATCCATCCCTCCAACTTCAAAAATCATAGTGTGCAATTCACACGCAGTAGAAGTGGAACCTTCAGAAAACTGAAGTGGACAAGAGGGGGGAGGCTACGAAGCATCGCAAAAAAGGAGACTGATTATACTATCCCATTCTCTCGCAGGCTAAATCCTGCAGATGTATATGTTTGTCTATTTTTAGTGTCGCTATTTTCAGTTTTAAAATTTTCACTTTAAAAATTTTCACTTTAAAAATAAATGACTATTATTCAGGTTAAGATTAATTTGTCCCACCTGTCTTCAGTGTACATAGCTAGGCCAATATGTGTTAATGCGTTTGTTCCGGCTGCAAGCTGGCTATACAGATAGACAGCTAGTGCGCCTGCCGTGTATTGTAAACAGACATTAAACACGCCTAGAAGGACGCGCCGTAACAAGTAATATTGACTTGTGACCTAAATTGAAACTGCACGGTGCAGTCGGCTTGTAACTAAATAACCATCACGCCGTTTCCCCGCAGGGGTAGGCAGAGAGGACGGCCAAACAACTCGGTCTTGCACTCACATTCATACATCGTCTCATACGTACTCTTCTATTATTCTGACTTTTGACATGGCCCGACTCAAGTATCTGATTCACTTGATCGTGCCATGTCTTCCTAGGGCGTCCCCGACTTCTTCAACCATTCACATTTGCGTCATATATTCTTCTCACAATATTTTCTTCTTTCATTCGGTCTACATGCTACATGCCTAAAACATCTGAGGGTCCCTTTCTTAATCTTACTCATTATGCTTACATCAGCCTTACATTCTTCGCGGATATCCACATTTCTCACACGATCGTACATGTTTTTACCACACATTCGTCTCAGGGATCTCATTTCAACAGCATTCAGTTTACTTTCATCCTTCCTCTGCCAGTTCCACGCCTCACTGCCATACACCAGGATAGTTACCAGTACTCCATTGTGGACTGCTAGCTTCGCTTCATTTGACAGTTTTTTATTAGCGCCAACGGCATTCATTAATGGAGTTACCTGCATTTACCTTTCTTTCAATATCTCTATCAGCCTTCCTATCTCTCGTAAACATACTACCCAGATATCATATCATCCACATGCTCCAAATATCTAAAAGTTTTAGAAAAAGACCCACCACACAGCATCCCCTAAGTTGACGAACGCCGTAATTGAATTGATTTTCGATTCTCCATCGAAGTCAGAGTAAAGTTAGCCTCCCGAAAACTGGGCGTACTGTACAGAGCCCGCAGATACTTTAATAGTACACAACTGCTAACCCTGTACAAATCACAAGTGCGCCCCACGGTTGAATATGGCAGCCACCTCTGGTCTGGAGCTCCAAAATATCTGAAAAATACCCTCGACTCTGTGCAGAAACGGACGGTCCGTTTGGTAGATTCTCCTATCTTAACAGACAGATTGCAATCTTTAGAGCACAGGCGTCGCGTCGGGTGGGAATGCTATCCTTGTTCTACCGGTATTACAATGGAAGATGTTCCGAGGAACTAGCGTCATTGATCCCTTCGGCACCGGTGCATAGTCGGGAAACACGCCAAACGCGTGCCCAACATTTGTACACGGTTGACATTAATCACATGAGAACGGGTCGCTTCTTCGACTCGTTCTCGTGTTTAACAGCTTGGCTGTGGAATGATTTGCCGGCCTCTGTGTTTCCTCCTTCCCACAACATTGGTCTCTTCAAGACTAATGTTCATTTTTTCCTCTACTCAAAAGACCCTCCACACATAGGGTTGCCATCTGTCCGGCTTTAGCCGGACATGTTTGGCTTTTTTAGGTCGTGTCCGGCTAAATATTTGTATGTTCGGCCTGTCCGGCTTTTGTTAGGCTTTTTTGGTTTGCGCGGGTTTTGTCTTCCGAACTTCTGAAATTGGCGGAATATTACTTTCAAAGAGTTTTCTCTTTAATAAACACCCAGTGGACCAAGGAACGCAATAAATTGCAAACAATTGCTAAGATGGTGTACACATTGTATAATTTTAAAATGACATGTCAAGGATTTTAATAAATGATTTCCAAAGAAAACGACGTTTTGGATAAAGTAGGTGAAAACGCCAAATGTACAAAATGATAGATTTTTGTAATTTTTTAATAATTTGGAGAAGTCGAGATTTCATTTTAATTAATGTTTTTCGTTTTTTGTCCACAAAGATAAATATGTTTCATTCTATATCTATTTAACGAAAAATTTTAGTCAACTGTTTAACCAGAAAAAAAGTTTTGTTTGTTCGTTTTATAAGTTTAGTATGTAGACCACGGACATATGAATATATCTGGACCTGCCCTAAGTGATAAAAACGTATTATTTCCCCCTCCACATGGCGCCGGCTGTAGCTCCTCCTTGGAACCGGCTCGCTCCATGGGGAGGGGATATAGCCTCGCTTGAATCTAAAATGTGTGACGTCATCATTCTTGCCGTGAACAGTGAGAAGCTGACATCCATACATTTAACGAAATAACGGCAGCTTGTGCTATACAATATATCTACGTATCAATATGCACATAGAGAATGTGGGCGGTACTCCAATGTGCTCGTCGCTGGTTACAGGGGTAAGTAAATTATGAAACATTTGTAAAAGTGTTTTAACTAAACACGGCAAGAATAAATTGATATGTGTATTGGCGCGAGTCTTTTTGGGGCGAGCATTTGGCCTTAGCAAATATGTTTTGAACGTGGCAAGCAATTCGCGCTCCCATGTAAAAAGGTCTATTCATTCAAAGCAGATTTTGCTTTTAAGAACTAAATGGTGATATTGTAATGCGAGATGCCTATATACTGTCAGATTGATTGTTCAACGAATGACAGTCATCTTTCCCCCCTTTGCTCTCCATAGTTTGGTTTTACCCCTCATCTGTAACTGCTTGTCTATCCATTTGGATGTCTATGCTACAGACAGAAGACTCAATATTTTTTATTTTGTTATTGACATTATATTCTATACAAATGTCAACTGATGACAAGGATAAGACGGATTAATGATTTTTGTTATTAAATTGGTTAATGCGTGATGAATAAACACCTGTAACTTATAACAGATTTTTTATTATTATGTATAAAAGTTATGTCCAAAATCATGTACGTACGTCCGGCTTTTAGGACAAAATGTCCGGCCTTTCAGAGCGCAGAGTCAGGCTTTTTTATTTGATGGCAACCCTATCCACACAGCATCTCAGATGACATAGGCCCTGAGGGAAATTAATTCCCTCAGAGCCTCCTGTGTGGAGTTAATGTAAAAAAAAAACAAACAAGCATTTTTACTGAGAACACCCAGTTATTAACAAACTCCTTGCTGTAATATGGCAACGGCTGTGTTGTGTGACAGTACATCCTCTCTGCGTATCGCTGCGGAGAAACGACATGATCGTTTAATTAGTCAGTTAGTGGCAGTGGTGGAGCGCAGACTAGATCTGGAAGGCCAGCTGGAATTGGAAGAAGATATAAGAGTATGTGATCGCATTTCGCACGAGAGTGTTGTGTTTATTGGCTGTCGGCCAATTGGAACTCCCGATGAACGAACGTCCTTTTATTACATACAATTTCTGAACCAAACGCATGCGTCGCTGTCGCCGTCGGTTCGCCCGAGAAGAGGGAGCCGTTGCAAATATATCGTGGGGTAATTGCTACAATTAAGTCATTCTAAAATCAGATTTGTCAGAAATTGAATTAAATCTGTTAAATTAGTTATTATATTATTTTCAAGTTTGAATAAAACCCGGCGTCCCGCATTTTTACCGATTTATTACAATTTTTTCTGAAACAATTTAAGTTATTATTATTATTGTACAACAGAATAATTCCAATTACAGTACAATTTAGTTACCCCATCAGCATTTAGGCAAGTGACTCTTCAATAATATTTTAAGGGGTGACCAGACAACTCAGAATTAAACCAACTCAGAAGCACCTCAGAAAGGTCATTAAGAGTGATGATAAAAAAAATAAAAAAAAATTGGTTAAATAGGTTAAGTTAGGTTAGGGTTACCGGCTATTTTAAAATTATTTTTTCATAGCTTTTAATGACCTTTCTGAGGTGTTTCTGAGTTGGTTTCATTCTGAGTTGGCATGGAACCATTTTAAGGCATATAAAGAACAGTCACTTACATCCAAATGGTTTGCAATTTCATTTAACAGCACCACTCCCCTCGTCATGCTATGCTTTGCCAAGACGTCTGTTCTGCCGTTCGGTGCTTTAAATAAGTCATGATGTCGACTTCGGCTGTAGTGGTCTGGTACATATAAATCATAGCATCCCAAGAGAAATGGGCTATCGATGAAATTGTTCCAAATTTTGAAAGACAGAATAGCAAGACTTGCTTTCCGTCTAGTTTCTAGACTCACAGAATCAGTTTCCTCAAGTAAGTCAATATGGTGCATTAACCTTGGATAGGTTCCATGCTTCCTCATATAAACCGGCACCGGCGCTCATCAAGTGTGTCAATTATTCTCTAAACACTTTCAGTCCACCTACGTAAGCGATATGGGTACGAATAATACCAGCACAAACGATAGTTATACTTTTGTGAATAATCATAACCCAATTGGGAACGTACAAATACACACTTCAATGATCAATGGATACCTGAAGAATTTAGACGTTAGTAAGGGTGCTGGCAGTGACGGTATTTCACCATACTTTGTCTCAAAATGTGCCAAAAATCTCTCATACCCTTTAACTAACATATTTTTAATATCACTAAAAGAAGGAAAATTTCCCACAAAATTTAAAGAAGCAATTATAATCCCTATTCATAAAACAGGTTCTAAAAGCAACATTGAAAATTACCGCCCAATATCAATACTTACGGTATTTAGCAAACTATTTGAGCGCATTATCTACGATCAAATTTATACTACAATTGTTCGCAACATTCAAAACCAACAACACGGATTTTTACAAAAAAGATCGGTTCAGAAACCAAATAGATGTGATCTATACTGACTACTCGAAGGCCTTCGATAAGGTAAACCATTTAATTTTAATTAAAAAATTAAATCAATTAGGCATTCATGGTGACTTACTCCGATGGCTCACTTCATACCTTTCGAGTAGACTCCAATGCGTCTCAGTTGAGGGATCAAAGTCCAACTTCTTTTCCGTGCCATCCGGCGTACCTCAAGGTTCTCATCTAGGCCCATTATTATTTAATGTGTATATTTATGATATTCACAAATGTTTTTTACACTCTAATTATCTAGCATACGCAGATGATAAAAAAATATACCTACTTGTCAAATCAATCGAAGACTGCTTTAAACTTCAAGAGGACCTCAATCGTCTTTTTGTCTACTGTGAATTGAATAAACTAGTCATAAATATCTCAAAATGTAATAAAATATCATTTACACGTAATAAAAATAAAATTTCATTTGATTATACACTAAACGGTACACTTATCAACGAAGTTGAATCTATCAGGGACCTTGGGGTAACGCTTGATTCTAAATTAAACTTTATCCAACACACTAATAATATCATCAAAAAAGCCAACAAAATGCTGGGATTTATAATTCGTATATCGAAACCTTTTCGAAACGTAAATACTTCATATTCCCTCTACACCGCATATATCCGCCCACACTTAGAACACTGCACACCGATCTGGACTCCTTTCTACCAAGCCCACATTGTTAGGATCGAAAGAATTCAAAAAAAATTTTTTAAACACTTAAATTATAAACTTAATCTACACTTTCTAAATTACACCGATTCTATTAAATTTCATCACTTCAACTCCCTTCATACACGACGATTAATTTTTGATCAAATTTTATTATTTAAAATTTTAAACAATGGCCTGGACTCACCAGAGCTTACCAATTTAATAAAACTCCATATTCCTTCAAGATTAACCCGACAATCGAATTTACTTCATTTGCCCACTTGTAGAACAAACTTTAGAAAAAATTCCCCGATTCCTCGAATATGTACGCAATACAACGAATTGTTTCACAACGTAGACATTTTTAATTTAAACCTTCAGAAGTATCGAATAGAAGTAACGCGTGCGATATTGGATTGATACGGGGTGTGGAAGGTATCGAGAGCATCTCATATCCTTATCCTATATTCTCCCTCCCCTCCCCCTCCTCTCCCCTTCCTCGCCCCTTCCTAAGTCTAAAATTTAGCTTAAGATAAGTTAAAACTCCATCTAGAAAATATATTAGCATAAGAAACTCTTTTGGCTTCACTGCAATTAACATGTATATTTTTATGTATTTTGTATGTATATAAGCTGTTTGTTTCTTACAAATAAAATAAAATAAAATAAAAAATAAACATACCTGAGGAATTTCTTCTGGATTTACTCTAACATATCAATGTACTTCTGGTGGTATGGTGCCCAAACATCGCTCGCGTACTCCAGCTTGCTTCTCAGTTTGCCATCGAATAATGCTAGCATAGCTTCTTGGTTATCAAACTGCTTACAAGTTCTGATGATGAACCCAAGAAGTTTGTAGCAAACATATATATTTTAAAGCTCTTAAAAATATATGTTATTTTTGAAGATAATATCTGTACATTCCCCACGCCAAAACGCAAAGTATATAAAATTCCTTCGGTAGAAAAAAATCGCAAAATATGCACCAAAAATTATTATTGACACATTTTTTTCACTTATTTTAGAAGTTATATTGTGTATAAAAAAATTCACAGGCTATCTTTAAATGCTATTTTAGATGTTCCCCACGAGACTTTTCGAGAGACTCGCGTGGTATTAGGGGGTTCCCACTCCCCCTCTACCCCACCCCCCTCCCCATTACTATTGCAATTTTTTATACAAATTTCATAATACCAGTGCTCAACACTACATTTTCAAAAAAAAAAGAATTATCCAATTTGGTGCAATCGTTCGGAAGTTATGCGCCCACACGCATTTCGGCTATTCACATTATCGTTTCCACGGCAACCGTTTGTTTTGATTTTCTTCTGACGTTTGCAATAACTCGTTTTTGTTGGGGACAGAAAACGTATGATAAATAATTTCATAACGCCAGAGCTTACCAATATATGTATACAGCCTATAGTACTCGCAAATAATGTGGCTTTCTATTAGTGAAAGAATTTTTCCAAGTTCCATTGAAAGTCCATCTTTCAATGGAACTAGGAAAAACAAGGAGCATCTTCCATTGTAATACCGGCAGAACGAGAACAGCATTCCCACCTGACGCCTTTACTGTAAAGGTTGCAATCCGTTTGTTAAGATGAGAATCCATTAAACGTATTATTTGTTAATCAGTGCACGCCCTACAGGGGCCCTTGAAAGCTTAGCATCGAATTCTAGTCCCTCTGCACACAGTAGTTGTCTATATTTAGTGCGTGCTTGGAATTCCTCTGACGCCGAGACGGACGGACCAAGTCTGTTTTTACCAGCGACTCCCGAGTGTCATACAGTGCCATGTGCCGTACTGGGCCACGTGTTCCACGTGACACAAGAGACAAGAAAGACTATACAAATATTATTGATAGGGGCAGTTTTATAGGCAAGGTTAACTGGGATAGACAGCGGTGGTTGTTTGGAACTGGAGCATAGCGAACTCATGTAGGTCTCATGGAAATTGTCGTGTCTCACTTTGTATCATAGTTAAAATATGATTTTTTTACACGAATAATAATAATAATAATTAGACTACTTTAATATCTCAAAATGCCAAGTAGTTAGATTTTCTCGAATAAGAAATCCAGTGATCTTTAATTACAACATAGATAACAATACTCTCGAGACATTAACACAAATTAAAGACTTAGGCATCACTTTTCAATCAAATCTTTCATTTGTTAACCACATAACAGAAATCTCTAACAAGGGCTTAAAAATGTTGGGATTTATAACTAGGCCAACTAAAATTTTAACAATATAAAATGTATTAAACTTTTATATTTTGCATATATTATGTTAGAAGTCAACTTGAGTACAATTCTCCCGTTAGGAACCCATATTATAATATACATGTACAAGCTGTTGAAAGAATACAAAACAAATTCTTACGTTTTCTAAATTTTAAAATGGGTATTCCACCAATTAAGTTAAACTACAACACTATTTTAAATGATATGAAAATGCTCAAATTGTCAGACAGAAGAATTTTCACTGATTTGGTAATTCTGTATAAAATTCTAAATAATTTAGTTGATAGTCCGGTATTGCTTGAATTGATAAGCTTCCGGATTCCACTATGTAATACCAGAAGTCAGGATTTATTTCTGTGCAGAAATTCTGGAACTAACTACCATATGTATTCCTCTTTGCCCAGAATACTAATGGAGGGAAATAATTATACCAAGTCAGTGGACAATCTTCAATTTATCTTTAAACAAATAAAAAATACTGTTGCTAAGGCAGTTCAGTTATGTACAATAAATACTATATATTTCGTTGCAAAATACCTATTATATTTCTTTGTTAAAGATTAAAGAAATATATAGTCTAATATATAAAATTCTCGTGTCACGGTGTTTGTTGCCATACTCCTCCGAAACGGCTGGACCAATTTTGATGAAATTTTGTGTGCTTATCTGGTAGGTCTGAGAATCGACCAACATCTATTTTTCATACCCCTAAAAGTAAAGGGTGTTCCACTCCGAAGAAAATTATTTTCCCCATACATTTTGTATGGAAAGAATTCTCCTATTTTGAAAGAACTGCAGCAATATTGTAAGGGGTATAATATTGAACTGTGAACCGGGGGAGGGGGGAGGGGGGGAGTTGGGGGAAGGGGGGAAAGGAACTCAGGAAGGGGGGTTAGCGGGACGGGGGAAGGGGAGAAGTGGAGTGGGGAGAGGGAGAGGGAACGCGAGAGGGGAAAGGATACGCAGGGAGAAACAGTTTAGATCAAGGTATGGTATACGCAGGGAGAAACAATTTTGATCAATTCAGCTAATAAGTTGATAACAGTTTTTGATTCTGAGGCGGTACGAAGTTCGCCGGATCAGCTAGTATTTATATATTATTTAATCATAATGTAATTTGTAAATTTCTTACTTACATAAAAGCCCCGTAAAAGGGCGTAAATAAATAAATAAATACTTGAATGATTTATATAGCGCCGTTTTTGTGAAAAATCACCTCAAGGGCGCTGTACAAACTTATAATACATTTAAAAAATCTAAAAATACTACAAGCTAGACAAACAATTAAAAATAACTTATGGCTAAAAATTGCATACACCGGTTCATTGATCACCGATACGTAAAATATATGTACAATGTTTTGACCAATGAACACGATGCTGCCTAAAAATTAATGAAAACAGGACCATACTTGCCTGGGAGGTCGCTTGAAATTAACACTGTATATTGTCAAGAGTCCCAACTGCTCCCGTCTGGAGCCAGTGGGACTATGGCATCCCCAATTGGGATATGTTGTGAGGCTGAAGGTAGTGGGGAGGGGAAGGAGATAGGGAAGAGGAAGGTGGGGAAGTACCTGGCTATTCAGATCTGGTCACCAAACACGGCTAAAGCCATTTCAAGCAACGTTTCAATTCTGAATGGTGGTCTTACACCAGGGCGATACTGAGAGTATCTTCCACTCTGGAACGTGCTACAAATATACTATATATTATTTTAATGAATAAATTGTGAAATAACACAAATTAATCAAATAAAATATATTTGCCACGCCGGGATTCGATCCCGCGACCTTCGGAGTGCGAGTCAAGAGCCTTACCTCTGGACTACGCCGGCCGTCGAACGGTGTTAGAAAGAGAAAACACCACACTTTATATGCAAAAATTAAAAATTAACCACAAAATAATTAAAATAAAATGAACATCTTTATGAATCCAAAGTTTCTGACCGTGATTTAAAAAAAATTATAAATATATTGTTTTTTTTTATTAATTATTTTCACACGACAAAAAGATGGAGTTGATGATAACGTTTATAATACACTAGCTGGTTCCCGGCATGCGTTGCGATGCCATATTCAAAGAAATACATTGTTTCTCCCTGAATCACCTTTCTAGTACATCCCCGCTCCCCTCCCACGTCCCCTTCCTATCTGGCAACGTAAATTATAGCCTACATGTTATTCTGATGTATGAGCTATATTATTGTAAAGTTTCATTCAAATGCATTCACTAGTTTTTGCGTGAAAGAGTAACAAACACACAAACATCCATTCAAACTTTCGCCTTTATAATTTATTTTATTTATTTATTATTTATTTATTTATTATAGATACAAAAGAAAGTACAAATTGTAATTTGAAAAGTTTACCTGTCCAACTAGGAAAGTTTCCCGTTCCAGGACAGACAAATTGACATGTTTAGTTCATATTAATATTATTCCTGAAATGTAGACACATAATTACATAACAAATACAAAAAAAATCATTTTTCTCTGAAACTAAGCTGTGTAATAAAGAAAATGTATATAATTTATATAAATATAAGTACACATACATTTTTTTGTGACAAAGTAGAAAAGGTAATCTGGTAGCATACCTGTAGTATAATCGGATTTACCGAATTAACCTGGTAATATTTCATACATTCAGATTTACAGAGTATGAGATAAGTAAGTTAATAGTATTGAAAAGTGTAACATATACCTGATAACATGATGGAGGAATTACAAAATATTTACAACATAAATATATGAAATTACGTTAGGTTATGTGTTTAGTAGTTTGAACTATTAATACTGCTAGCATTGGCGCTACTTGCGGCCAACGCCAAACCCAAAACCTGGAAAGGACATGCAATAAACAAGCCGGCGGCTAGCTCACACAGCCGGCGCGAGCAAGGTTCCTCTTAAACCCAGGGCGAGTGTTTGTGGTTCGCTTGTAAATTCCTACTTCCCTTCCTTTCCTCACAATCTCCAGGTCTCCTTCCTCAATCAGAACACAGTTGTTATGCACGAAAAAGGGTTTATTCATTTAAAGGTGAACAGGATTATACACAAGCCAGCCTCGGCACTAAACACGTGGTTATTTGGCTAACTAAAATGCTATTGTTCTATCAACTCTCTCTCTACGCGTATATAGTGAAGTTAAATGTCAGTTCTTAGCACACAGAGGGAAAGCAAGGTTCATTGGTACTCACAAACAGGAGATTGGCAGTCGTCAGACGGGTACTGGTTAGGCGGGATCAAATCAAAGTAAAACATCGCGAGTTCAGTTTACGGGGAGCGCAATCACGGGGACACAGTTGTTATGCCGAAGGTCGGCCGAGGAATGAATGCGGGGAGCCGCTCGGCGCTTGGCTACTGGGGCCGCGCGGTGCGGGGAGAGGGGGGCGGAGGGCCTGTGCAAGGGGTCAATTCGCTATTAGCTCGCACGGGAATCAATTCCGTAACGTAACAATACATAGTACACTTATAGGAGGAACAGTAAAATTTAATATATTAGCTATAATTTATGAATGTAATAATCTATGTGATTTTACGACAATATGCATATACGTGATACAATATACGTGAATACACATGATAGTACGACAATATGAATATACACCGCGCTCATGTCTTGAACTAGGTACTCCTGCTAAAATATAAAAACAATAACTATAAATATAAATATAGATAGAAATATAAACTAAGAATAAAAGAAAATAGTACTTAATTTAGTGCTACTTTGGTGAAGTTGGTGCATTACTTCGTACGCCATACATGTTGTGTTATGTAGGTATTATTTATTTATAATATTAGTAAGATTTGTCTAATATAATATGTATGTGCTTTTATTTTTTTCGTTATCAGTAATTTTAAAAAAAAACGTAAGGAGAGTCATTTTTAAAACTTTCCTACATTTGCATTCCAAATTTTTATTTTTACTTTCAAAAACAGTGTCTAGTTTTTGGATGCGTTCAGAAATATTTCATTTATTTTGATTGTATTGCGAAGCAGAAATATTTTGCCTTCCGACAAAATAGGCCCGGGGCGTGAGGGGTTAATTTTTCGAAGACGTTTCGTATTTATTTTAACAATATAAAACTTTGTTATCAGTAATTATCATTACATAGTATAAAATGAAGTCGCTCAAAATGTATGTGCGCATAGATCTTTTAAACTACGCAACGGATTTTCATGCGGTTTTCACCAATAAATAGAGTGATTCAAGGAGAAGGTTTATATAGTATAATACATGCTTATTATAGTAGAGAAAAGCCGAGAAATTCAAATATTCAATTCAGGCAGCGTGGATTTTATAAAGGTCGGGTAATGGCGTTGTGTTTCGTTAGCCACAGCAACGTGTGGCCGGGTCTGCTAGTTATATTATATTTCATAGAACTGTTTTGCAATAATTTTAGTCATACTAATATCGACATGTTTTCTCCTGTTTCAGATATATTCAAAAGTACCAACCTAACCTAACTGCGTATCCTTACGGGTAAGTTACTCATTATTCTCTAATTTGACTGTCTCCATTGTTTAGTGTTGACTGTGAAACAGGAAGAAATACAGGGCATTAAAGAACATTCTTAATCACTGGAGCGCTTTTTGCTGAATTTCAGCACCACCTAAAACACCTGGGATTGCTTAGCTGCTGAATTTCAGCAAATTTTCCCTAGATGCACAATTTTTTTTTTAAATATTTTCAAATACGCCCGCGGTTCAATTTTGACGTTTTTTAGTAGGTGGAAAGATATTATATTAAATTAACAGATGGCAGTGTACTCCACTAATTCGAAAATTCGTGTTTTGTAGATTTCTCTAGAATCTTCGTCTGTCAAAATGCCTTAGTGTAAAATGCGAGCCTTTGATTGTGTTTTAATGGATTTTTCTAACATATTTGTATATCAATGTAATAATGATTGAATTAGTAATTTTTAATGTTTTTAGTTAAAAAACATCGAAATTGCCACCGAAGACTAAAGTTTCATTTACATTTTTTATTCCAAATAATGTCAGGAATCACAACAATCGTCAACATCCTGTATATTAGAAAAGTTCAACAGTGGGTCCAACAAGGTTGGGAACCTCTGGTCTAGTTGATGGTGGGGTAGGGTGGTAGAGACAGGACGCCGCACAGTGGGCTGAAAATCGCCTTTCATAGACATAGAAACTTGAATTTTTCAGGGTATATTTTTTTGCTGGAAATGGATTCTGCTGATCATTACTATGCTACAAATTTCGTATGAAGCAATTGCGTGTACAAATGAAGGAGTTATAATTTTTTTAAGAAAAATTTGTATGGCACTGACATTAAAAATGAGGATATCTCTGGAATCATAAGGTTGGCCATTCCATCCTTACACACAGATATACTACTATTTATTTGTATTTTTTTGACATACTTCGTATTGTGGCACAACGTGCGATTTATTTTTTAAAAATCTTCAAAGTTGAAAAATAAACTTTTTTATGTTGATGATTCATTTTAATGCTTAAATGCATTATTATCCTCTTATACAATATTTATCATGATTACTGATTAATAATTAATGTTGAAGCACCCATTTCCGTACATTACTTCGACCAGAACTGTTAAATATGCCAATGATGCCAATATGGCGCAGTAACTCTAGAGTAACTATCGGTTTCGGAAAGTAGGTAAGTACAAAAGTTAAAAGTAACGTACAAAAAGCAGTCAAATTGTTGAAAAACGTATTTTGGTGAAATTTAACTATATTAACGGCCTTTTGTTTAACTTTTATTTTTAAAGTTAAAAACAAAAGGCCGTTACTATAGTTAAATTTTACCAAAATACGTTTTTCAATCAATTTGACTGCTTGTTGTAAGTTACTTTTAACTTTTGTACTTACTTTCCGAAACCGATAGTTACTCTAGAGTTACTGCGCCATATTGGCATCTTTGGCATATTTGACAGTTCTGGTCGAAGTAATGTACGGAAATGGGTGCTTCAACATTAATTATTAATCAGTAATCATGATAAATATTGTATAAGAGGATAATAATGCATTTAAGCATTAAAATGAATCATCAACATAAAAAAGTTTATTTTTCAACTTTGAAGATTTTTAAAAAATAAATCGCACGTTGTGCCACAATACGAAGTATGTCAAAAAAATACAAATAAATAGTAGTATATCTGTGTGTAAGGATGGAATGGCCAACCTTATGATTCCAGAGATATCCTCATTTTTAATGTCAGTGCCATACAAATTTTTCTTAAAAAAATTATAACTCCTTCATTTGTACACGTAATTGCTTCATACGAAATTTGTAGCATAGTAATGATCAGCAGAATCCATTTCCAGCAAAAAAAAACCCTTAAAAATTCAAGCCTCTATGTCTAATGAAAGGCGATTTTCAGCCCACTGTGCGCCGTACGTTTCCGGGACAAAGGATTTGGGTCTTTCCCGATCTCTTTGTTGTCCTATTGCGTATATTGTCATAGTATTAAGATAAATCACGGGATATTATGACGGTAATTCTAGTTAATTCGTAACTAAAGCTTTCTTGATTTTGAAAAAGCTTCAAAGAACCGCACAGAGAGGAAACCGATTAGTCTATCATTCTCTCGAAGGCTAAATTCTATAGATGTATGGGTTTGTCTCTTGGAATCTGACAATATAACATGTTGACTTACAATATTATAAAACAACTAGCTGACCCGGCAAACGTTGTTCTGCCATACAAATTATTTCTATGTGTGTATGAAATTTCGATGAGGCGGACGTAGCGCCATCTGTCATTCAACAACATAAATAATTTCGTTCTGTTTGAAATACGAACGACTTAAATTTGTTCATACAAAAATACTAAAATCGCGATTAAAAAATGAGAGGGTGGGGGTAGGAGGGTAAAAATTTGGGGTTATAGGTATTTTTTTTAGCCAAATTAAAAAAAAAATACAAAAATTGAATATTTTTTCTGGAAAGGGACACTCTAATCACCTATCGGTTTGAAATATATTATACTTTACGACCTATTCTCATACCTACCAAATATACATAGTAAATTCATAAAAATCGGTCGAGCTGTTTCGGAGGAGTGCGACCACAAACACCGTAACACGAGATTTTTATATATTTGGTCCTTACATATGAAATTGGCGTTTTGTATGGGAGGAACATAAAGTCTTTTTTTTTTAATATAATATATTTATTTAATCAAAGTATGTACCATTGCTATCTATGCACTTTTGCCATCTCATAAGTAGTTCATCGATTCCTTTACTAAAAAAACCATTCGGACGGGAATCAATAAAATCTTTGAAGGCGGTTTGGACTGCCCCATCGGAGTTGATTTTTTCCCTTGCGAGAAGTTATCCAAATTTCGAAAAAAATGGTAATCTTTTGGGGCAAGGTCCGGTGGATGTCTTAAATATTCCAATTGAAGCTCCTCTAATTTGGTAGCCATCTGTTGTGGAGTGTGTGGTCTAGCGGTCAATGCGCGTTTGTTGATTTGCTTCACTCAATTCGGTACCCACCTTTCAAGCTTTTTCACCTTCCCAATTTGCTTCAAGTGGATTAAAACAGTTTTATCAGTAACACCGCAGCCTGCAGCTAACTCGGACGTGGTTTGCGACGGATCCGCTTCCACAATAGCCTTCAATTCTTCATTATCAACTTTGGTCTCCGGCCGTCCACGGGGCTTGTTCTGCAGGTCGAAATTTCCAGAACGAAAACGTTGGAACCAAAAACGCACTGTGTTTTCTTTTGCGGCACCGTCACCATACACATCATTAATCCTTCGAGCCGTTTCTGCAGCACTGGTGCCACGGTGGAACTCGTACGCGTAAATAACGCGATATTTCAAGTTTTCCATTTTGTAAACTAAGTGACGCAAAGAAAAAAAACAATTAAGGAAAAAACAATTAATTATAATTTTCGAATCACAAATACATGAGTAAATAGCTGTAAAAAATTTGAATTTGGAATTGCTAACCAAAGAGAAGATATTTGAGATCAAAGTTGCCAGTACGGCAAAACGCCAATTTCATATGTAAGGACCTAATATATTATACTGACAAAAATCACACGAAATTTTATTCAAAGTGCGTATATACTAGTTGTAATTCCGATCACGGAATATAATACGCGAAAATTAAAAACGTGCGGTGAAATATCGCTGTGCGGACACGCCCTAAGGGATCGCCAATTTTTTTTTTTTTTTAGATGAGCTCCACACAGGAGGCCCTGAGGAAAATAATTTCCCTCAGGGCCTATGTCATCTTTGAGGATGCTGTGGGGAGGGTTTTTTTTTTAAGGAAAGCAAGGAGAGGAGAGTTCTGGGAAGGAAAAGGGTTTAAGGGGTGGGTAGGAATCTGGGGTTCGGTATGTCCTGGTCATCCGCCTCCAAGACCTAGACAAACCTCACCCCATGAACCCGGGCACCCCTGCTAAATCACCAAACGTAGCGAACCACTTGGGGTGACCTATGGCAGAGGTGTTGGTTATCCAATAAAGGTTCCCGGGGCGGCGGTACCCATTCCCGCCTCCCAACTTGATTGGTACTTTTGAAAAGTTAAACCCAACCCAACCCAATATGCAGACACAATAAATGAAGAAAAAATTTACAAAACATTTCACAGAAGCAACATACAGACACAACATATGAAGAATCACTTTACAAATATTTCACAGAAACATGTCTTATAAGATTTTGTGAATTATTATAACAACTAATTTGATTTATGTACTGTTGGTGTCAAAAAGTTAAAATAAAGTATCCTCCATAATGGACTATAGAAATGCATAAAAAAACAATATCAGGAAAATACAATAAAAGGTACGGGCTCAAAAATATACAGACCTAATACAAGATGTTTACATACAAAATACATGACAAGATTTAAAAAAGATATAAACTGCGCCCATCATATCTGGATGTACAAAGTTTGGTACTTGGAGATAATCAGGATAGCTATCAGAACAGAGTTTGTACCTACTTATGACTCGTTTTCCAAATAAAATTTGAAAAAATAGGATTTCAAAATATCGTTTCGAGATTTGTTAGAGGCATATACGTGTCCGGAAACTCGCAGTACAAGCGGGAAACTGGTGAATCTACATCACGTAGAGAACCCAAAAAACTTATTTTTTTCGATCTAAGTATTTCGATTTTAATATTATTTTTTTTCTATTTTACCATTTTTTCGGCAACTAAAGGGTTAAAAAAATTTTTGAGCCCGGTTTACCCTTCGTCGATTTTATAAGACATTACACAGCTGAAATCAACCCCCTAGTGAAAATTTTTTTCAAATTTAACCTAAAAATTTCCAACTTCGGACTCGATTTACTCGAAAACGAAAGCTCAAATCAAAAAAAGTTAAACCACAAAATCGACTCCAAATGTGATGTGGATTCTCCAGTTTCCCGCTTGTACTACGAGTTTCCGGACACCTTTTATACCTGTCTTAATTCTTCAGGCAATTTGTTATAGTTAGGGAACGTACACCCATACTACGTGACCTGTTCAGGGGGGAGGTTATCAAAATACCACGCTTGGTCACAACGGGGGGGGGGGGGGCTTAGGTTTTTATCACGTAGTCAATCTAGAAATCTCGCGTTTTTTTTCGAGCTACGAGGGGAGGTTTTTAAGTTCGCGGAATGGGAAGGTAAGTGATTAATGGGGGTATCGCTGAATTAGGTACTAATTGAACAACTCATTTTTAGGATAAACACCGGGTTTTATCGTAATTAGGTCATTAGTCTTTGAGCTATCGTCGACCAAACACTTCAATCGGGAAGAAATTGTGAAATGTGGAGAAAATTGAGTTCCGCGCTGCCATAAAGTTCCTTTAAGTTAATTTAAAGATCGGAAAAATGTATTAGGGTAGTAGGCGAATATGTTGAAAAGGAAAAATAATTTTGGTTTTTATTTCCACTCCTTACCCAATCCGCAAACTTAAAAACCCACCCTCGTACATTCAAATAAGTGAAAAAGTTCAGGGAACGTGTTTGCTGAAGATGATTGAGATGAAAAATGTTAATAAAAATAACAAGACTTTCGTTTCCATAAATTACGTTCCGGTTTCAATATATTTTGACATAAGTTTTATCTTGATAATATTTTTTCCACTTGTAATGCATACACTCTTGCTGTCACGCAGCAAGTGCCGTATTAATGAAGACAAATATTAGCCAAATAATGCATTTTTTATTTTTTGTTAGCAAAAAATGATTCGAAACCATATTTATGAAATACTACGTGAAAATTGTAGGGGGGGGGGTGTAAAAAATTGCTAAAAGTGTGTCACGTAGTATGGGTACGTTATAATGATTTCAGTCCGAACTTTGTTGAGTGTATTTTTGATATATGTAGTTTGTTGTGTTGTCGTGTATTATATTGGTGAACGTCGTTGTTATAGTTCAGTTTTGTATTTGTTTTAGATTATATATACCTCAGATGTTAGTTTTACCTGGCCCGTACAGTATAAAACCCTCCCTGTCTAAAATAACATAGGCTATACCCGCTGTACAACAGGTTTAGGCACAGACAAACTGATGTGAGTGTAAACGTTAGATCGATACTGCTCGCACCGCTGCGGACCAGCACACACACACGGACGCACAGACACACGGGGTCGCGACCCCTGACCTGGTTTCATCCCTTCCTGCCGTACCTTGTATCACTAGTATATTCCTATAGCTGTCACTGTACGTTCGTACACAATCTTTCTTGCGTTAGGCGGATCGTTTGGGAGAAAGACAGCGATTCGTATAAAAATATTACAAGGTAATATTATACTTATTTTTATTTTTATTTTTCCATATAAAGCATGTTTACATCGGATTTTTTCGATGCCTGTCTCACTAGGATATACCTGCGTTGAGACAGGCGTAGAGGTACATAAATGTATATCATGGTTACAAGAATTACATATTAATTTAGATACGTTTTAAGATTTTCACGGCCAAAAGTATTTTCGTTATTTGTTTTTGGGGTGTTATGCCGTGTTGCGCTACCTCCTTCTTTAGCCAACGTTTCGGATAGCGTTGCAGTGTCCATCATCAGGGCAGATTCGGTAGAAATCACACCACATCTACCGGATCCGCCCTGATGATGGACACTGCAACGCTGTCCGAAACGTTGGCTAAAGAAGGAGGTAGCGCAACACGGTATAACACCACAAAAACAAGGTTTACACCCCAATTACGGTTCTTGGTGGCGGATGCGTCTGTCTACATGCTCCATGGCAGGTCGGATCGAGAGAGAATGTTGTTTGAGAGAGTCCCTTTAACTTCTCCAGCCGTACTCTCTCGAAACATCGCCTTGCACCACAGTATGAGGGATGGATTCAAACGTCTGCCACTCCTGGACACACTGACCCCCAAATTCATACCCACCCACCAACACCCATTTCCTTCCCAGAACTTCCTCTCCTTTCTTACCTAAATAAACCCTTCACACGGCATCCCCAAAGATGACACGGGCCCTGAGAGCAATTAATAGATTCTCCCATATTAACAGACAGATTGCAATCTTTAGAGCACAGGCGTCGGGTGGTAATGCTATCCTTGTTCTACCGGAATAACAATGGAAGATGCTCCGAGGAACTAGCATCATTGATCCCTTCGGCACAGGTGCATAGTCGAGAAACACGCCAAACGCTTGCCCAACATATGTATACGTTTGAAATTTGTCACATGACAACAGGTCGCTTATCTAGCTCGGCTGTGGAACGATTTGCCGACCTTTGTGTTTCCTCCTTCTTACAACATGGGTATCATCAAGACCAATGTTCATTCCTTCCTCTCCTCAAAAAGACCCTCCACACAGCTTCTCAGATGACATAGGCCCTGAGGGAAATTATTTTCCTCCGGGTCTCCTGTGTGGAGTTAATGTTAAAAAAGTAATAAACATAAATTTGCGACACGCATAAAAAAAAAGCTGATACAGTTCCATAAATATTAATAAATTAATTTGGTACTTTAATTGGTAATTTGGTAATAATTAATTTATAACCAAATCTAAGTTGAAATCGGTCGCTGCAATCAAATATGGCTTTATCAGAGATGGCGACACTGGTTCACTTGCGTGTCTTGGCTGATAGGTATTGCTTATCTCTGTCAGTGGATCTTCACGACACTGAACAGACAAATTCTAGAAGTGTCTTCTTATTATTTTTTTAGTGTTTCTTTGGTGTTGATCCGTTTAGTCACAGGGGACCATATTTGTAGCAGGCCGTTGTGGTCTAAGGCTCTTGACTCACACTCCGAAGATCGCGGGATCGAATCCCGGCATGGCAAATAGATTTTATTTGATTAATTCGTGTTATTTCACAATTAATTCATTTAAAATAATATATAGTATATTTCTGGCACCTTCCAGAGTGGAAGATACTCTCAGTATCGCCCTGGTGTAAGACCACCATTCAGAATTGAAACGTTGCTTTAAATGGCTTTAGCTGTATTTGGTGACTAGATCTGAATAGAAGTGAAACCTTCAGAAAACTAAAGTAGATAAAAGTGTGGAGGCTACGAAGCACCGCACAAAGAGGAGACTGATTAGTCTATCTTATTCTTTCGCAGGCTAAATCCTATAGATGTAAGATTTTGTTTTTTTTTGTGTCGGTGTTTTTCGTTTCATAGAGTTTCAATAACTACGGTGCTAAAGAAATATTCAACCTAACCTATTTAACCAATTTAGAAGTGAAAACTTCTTTAGCACCGTTGTGATTTGAAACTCGATGAAACGAAAACGAGCGACACTAAAAACAGACAAACACACACATCTATAGGATTCAGCCTGCAAGAGAATGAGATAGTATAATAGGTGTTCTCTTTCTCGGTGCTTCGTAAAATACATTGTAAAGGCTCTGCAACCGGGCTCGAAAAGAAGAAGATGGAGAGATATGAAATTACGAATGTTAGAGGAGAGCGTTAACATTTACAGCGACAAAATCAATGCGAAAATTGAAAAAATGTTTAATAAAACACGACTCGTTTAAAATAGAGCAAAAATCTCGCGGGCATTATCTTAAACAGCAATTAAAGACACGGTGAATTTTTTCATTCATATAACTTGTAAAATAACTGAAACAAACGTGTTTATAATAATTTTTGGAGCACACTTTGCGATTTTTTTCGTTTGCGTTATAATTTGCGTTTCGGAGCGGGCAATGTCTAGATATTAGATTTAAAACTTAACGTGTTTAAGGGAGATATGTCAGAAATCGGTAGAAATTCGGGTTGCGGGCCCTTAAATAAAGTTTAAACTTTGTAATAATTATCCTATTCGTGATACTCTGCATTCGTCTCTTTCTCTCCAAGTTTAATTTTCTGAAGGTTTCACTTCTACGGCGTGTGATCTGCACACATGATTTTTTTAAATATATTTTTTTCGTCACTTTTAATGATTTTCAAACGAGGATGATTGCATAATTAATTATTACATAATTAGTTATTCGGTCATCTTTAAATTTAGACCAATAATTTTTCAAGAAGTAAGTAAGAATAGTCCTCACTTCGGGTACAGGGACACCTTTCTATCGGTAGATTTATTCAGTGGCAGCAGGTACCCTAGTCTAGTGAATAAGTCAACACAGTGGAAGTGTATTTAATCTTTTCTTATCATATTATGGTGAACTTCTTATCGATAAGATTACCTATAATTATCATCAACTTAATAATAATAATATATTATTATTATTAAGTTGATGCTTCGAGTCAATAAGCCGTTATTAAGCGTGGTATTACTGGCCCCCTCAACAGTGACAAATAATTCTCTTAAAAATATTACCATTTCTAGCAATGAATCATTCATTTTTTTGTATTTCTTGGCCACTGACTATGTAACATCTAGACATTTTTGGTTTTGAAGAGAAGAGAGAAGAGGCGATTTATCTTTAAATTATCTTTAAAAATATCCCGCATATTACCAGATCCAGATACCAGATTTTTTTTCAATTTGGGAGGCGGAAATGGGTACCGCCGCCCCGGGAACCTTTATTAGATAACCAACACCTCTGCCATAGGTCACCACAAGTGGTTCGCTACGTTTGGTGATTTAGCAGGGGTGCCCGGGTTCATGGGGTGAGTTTTGTCTAGGTCTTGGAGGCGGATGACCAGGATACACTGAAACCCAAATTCCTACCCACCTTTCAAACCCTTTTCCTTCCCAGATCTCTCCTCTCCTTCCTTTCCTTTAAAAAAACCCTCCACACAGCATCCCCAAAGATGACATAGGCCCTGAGGGAAATTATTTTCCTCAAGGCTTGCTGTGTGGGGGCCACATTCTACCATTCACATTTGCGTCATATATTCTTCTCAAATTACTTTCTTCGTTCATTCCCTCTACATACCAAACCATCGGAGCGTTCCTTTCTTGATCTTACTCATTATGCTTACATCGGCCTTGCATTCTTTGCGGATTTCCACATTTCTCACACGATCATACATGGTTTTACCAGACATACGCCTCAGGGATCTCATTTCATTAGCATACAGTTTACTTTCATCCTTCCTCTGTCAGTTCACTGACATACATCAGGGTAGGTACCTGGACTCCATTGTGGACTGCTAGCTTCGCTTCTTTTGACAGTTTTTTATTAGCGCCAACGGCATTCAGTCCTCCATTAATGGAGCTACCGGCATTCACCCTTCTTTCAATATCTCTATCTTATTTATAAAAATGAATCGCTAAATGTGTTGCTAAGCGCAAATCTCGAGAGCAGCTGAACCGATTTCGCTAATTCTTTTTTTAGAATATTCCTTGAAGTACGAGGATGGTTCTTACGGAGAGAAAAATTAAGAAAATTTCGCAGATAATTGGATAATTTCAGAAAACATCGCACGTTTGACAGTTCGCGTGTTTTAGAATGACATTTTGCAAAACAATGATTGTTAAATCAGGATTCTATTTTTGAAAATCTTTAATAAATTTATTTAAAGTAGGTACTCCCCTAATAGTTTGAATCGAATCAAGAATTTTAGATATTTTAAATAGGTACCTACGTTAGGTACCAAATTTAATATACATGAAAAATGGAAATTTGAATAAAAATTTTAAAAGGTGGCACGCGGGCTGTTTAAAAACTGAATGTACTGGGATTGAATATACGGAACGCGGGAGGAGGGTTGGCGGGACGAGGAAGCGGGAAAGGGAAGAGGGAAGGCGGGGAACGCGGGAGGGGAAGAGGACGTGTGAGGGGGAGGGGGGTTCGCGGGACGGGGGTTCGCGGGAGTGGAGTGGGGAGAAGGAAGGTGGAGGTGACGGAGTGGGAACGCGAGAGGGGAAGAGGACGCAGGAGAAGAAGGGGAGGCGGAAGGGGAACGGGACGAATGGGAAAGGACACTCAGGGAGAAACAATTTATTTATTAAATGGCATAGCAACGCATGCCGGGACCAGCTAGTAATTTAATAATTCTTGAGAAAATATTACCATTTCTAGCAATCAATCATTCTATTTGTGAGGCGGGGATGAGTACAGCCTCCTCTAGAACATTTATTGGATAACCAACACCCTGCCGTTGGAACCCCACGTGGCAAGATACCCTTGGTGATTTGATCTTGACGGCGGATGCGTCTGTCCGCCTACTGTGTGGCAGGCCGGATCGGGAGAGACTGGTTGCGGGACACCTTTTGATCTCTGCAGTAGGACTCTCTCGAAACAACGCCTTGCAACGCAGAGGGATGTTTTGATTCTTTATCTTAAAAGACCCTTCACACAGCATCCCCAAAGATGACATAGGCCCTGAGGGGAATTAATATATGACCTCACCCTGTAAAACCGCAAGTGCACCCACTGTTGAATTTGACAGCCACTTCTGGTCAGGTATCCCAAAATATCTGGACTGCAGTGCAGAAACGGGCAGTCCGTTTGATAGGTTACCCAAACAGCAAACGGATTGCAATCTTTAGAGCACGGGCGTCGGGTGGGAAAAAGTGTTATCGTTATTTATTTTTAGGTTATTATGCCGTGTTGCACTACCTCCTTTAGTCAACGTTTAGGACGGCTTTACAGTATCCATCGCTCACATCTGCCTTCACGATGGACTCAGTAATGATATCCTAAACGTTGCCTAAAGTAGGTAACGCAACACTCACAGTAACCCAAAAATAAGACACAAAAATCGATGTTTCTTTTGTTTAAATTAAAACAGATGTTGTAATTTTATAACATTCGAAATTTAAATTTCTAACCGTCTCTAAAATTGACAATGTTTTTGAGAGGCAGCTTCACAAATCCTACAATTATAATATCCCGTGATTTTTCACAGGTAAGCTTTAGTATGTGTAATAACAAGCACGTCGGGTTTCGAACCGCAGAAAAAAAATCATAGTGCAAATCCACACGCGGTAGAAGTGAAACCTTCAGAAAACTTAAGTAGGCAAGAGTGGGAAGGTTACGAGGCACCGCACAAAGAGGACACCGATTAGTCTATCTCATTTTCTTCTTATTGTTCCTGTCTCAGGTTTTTCAGCCATGAGGTTCTCCTTCTTCCAGGGCCCCGTCTTTCGGCAATCTTTCCCTGCATTATGGGATGCAAGATCTCATACTTCTCTGGATATCTCATCACATGTCCAAGATATTGAAGTTTTCGGATTTTTATAGTTTTAATTCCTTTCTTTTCTTTATTCATCCGAACCATAACATCTTCATTTGTAATCCTGTCCATCCAGCTTATTTTAAGTATTCTTCTGTAGATGCACATCTCGAATGCCTCCCATGCTAAATCATACAGAAGTATGTGTTGGTTTGTTTTTAGTGTCGCTCGCTTTCGTGGGCGTTTCCGCTATAGACGATTCTAAACAGTAATTTTTAAATCGCAGTATTTGTTACTTTTTTTCATATCAGTGCAAAGAAGAAGGTCAAAATTTAATAATAATAAAAAAATGGATTTCACTTCATATTGAAATTTTTGGCGCGCTTGGAAACATTATCATTCGAAGAATCGGTAAATAAACTGCAAAATCACACCGTGCAACACTGGCGCGAAACAGCTGTTACCGATAGTTTGAAGTTATATTTTACTGCTAAACGTGTAGTGACAATATTAGTTTATTCTTATGTGCCGAAAGATGTAAGTAGTTGTTGTTATTTTTTAAGCATCATTGACTACAAGAAGTCACTGTTAGCTTGTTGCACCCGCGATACAAAAGATATAAAAGTTTGTGTTTTTCACAGAAATAAAGTGCTAACGTTTTGAAACTTTGAAAAAGTAAGAAGAAATCACAGGCAAACTCAAGTAAAACGTTTTTAAGAGTATAATGTTAGCTGAATTGAAATAAACGTTGACTCAAATTGGTTGCACCCGCGATTGTGTTGTTAGAATCGCGGGTGCAACTCTCTGTCAACTACCCTTATTGTGTGATTTATCATATATTTTATTGTTTTTTATGTCTTCAATAATAATATATGCTGTGTATTACTAGTGATTTATATTTATTTGGCTTTTTTTATAAAAATTCTATGATTTGGAACGCAGTCTCTCTCTTAAACATCTTCTTTATATTAAAAAAAAAACAGTTTAAAAAAAGATGGTCACGTTGGATGATAAATAGGAAAGGCTGAAAAATAAATCAGGCATTCAATCAAAACATTTCTTTCAATCTGAAAACGGCGATAGCATTTCCGTGGCGCGAACCTCACTGTCTCGTCTCAAATGCACATTGGTTTTGAAATCTCCGAAAATCACCACTGAAACAGAAAGTGATTGGGATGATAATAATTTGGAACCTCTTACAAATTACAAAATATAAGAAGAAATTCTACAAAATAAGAAAAAAAAACAAATTTTTATTTTTGAAAAGGATTGATGGATGTAATATGTTCATAGAATTTTCGGCGAATTTTGACGTAACCGTAATGACAAAAAAGTGTACTGATTAGTAATACGCATTGTTGGATTTCTTATGTCATTCCTCTATCAGTGTTAATTGATGTTTATATACACTTAAACTAGACGAGTTGCACCCGCGATAATTTGATATTGCACCCGCGATTGTTTTAAAAACTAATAGATAATTCATTGCTTGTTTTGGTTTCTATATATTTGTTTTTTTTTTAGTTGATTAGTTAAACGCCTTACGAAATATCAAAGCATAACATAATAAATGTATCATAATTAACAGACTTTTATGTTTTTGTCTTACGATCTGGAAAGGGTGGGCCAAATTGGTTGCACCCGCGATCGCATTTTGAACCTCCCTCCTGACTATTTAAATATTTCATTAAAATTCTTATAAACTAATAAAAAGTAAACATGTTAAAATGTAGCTCTTTCAATAATAATTTCATTAAAAATGTTTTTTGTTTTATTATTAAGAAGCTTTATATGCGTCTAAATGTTGCACCCGCGATACTGGAATCACCCTTTCATCAAATTTCAAATCACAACGGTGCCAAAGAAGTTTTCACTTAAAAAACTCAAATAATTTAGTTTTGAATTGGCTATCTCAGAAGCGACGTTCCGTAACAACAATAAATTGAACGTGCGTTGAGGTTTTTTTACGGCTTCTTAGCAAGTTCAATTTCCCCATGGACTCGTTTAAAACACAGCTATAAAAAAATTAAGTACCTACGCGGTCAATCCAAAGATATACTCTTGTCACTGTTTTACGTGCTTAATTCACGTCTTATGGCCTTTACAGTAAATACAATTTACAAATACAAGAATTGAGTTATTTTTATTTTTTTATTTTTATTATTATTGTACAATAGAATAATTCCAGTTACAGTACAATTTAGTTACCCCATCAGCATTTAGGCAAGTGACTCTTCAATAATATTTTAAGGCATATAAAGAACAGTCACTTACATCCAAATGGTTTGCAATTTCATTTAACAGCACCACTCCCCTCGTCATGCTATGCTTTGCCAAGACGTCTGTTCTGCCGTTCGGTGCTTTAAATAAGTCATGATGTCGACTTCGGCTGTAGTGGTCTGGTACATATAAATCATAGCATCCCAAAAGAAATGGGCTATCGTTGAAATTGTTCCAAATTTTGAAAGACAGAATAGCAAGACTTGCTTTCCGTCTAGTTTCTAGACTCACAGAATCAGTTTGCTCAAGTAAGTCAATATGGTGCGTGAACCTTGGATAGGTTATTTATAATTATGTAATTTTTCAGATAAAAAAAATAAGACTGAATGCTGTTGAAATGAGTTCCCCGAGGCAGTTGTGTGGCAAATGTGTGAGAAATGTGGAAATTCGCAAAGAATGCAAAGCTTGTGTAAGCGTAACGAGTAAAATTAAGAAAGGAACCGTTAGATGGTTTGGGCATGTAAAGCGAATGAACGAAGAAAGTAGTGTAAAAAGAATATAATATTCTTCTTACACTACTAACTTCATTCATTCGCTCTACATGCTCAAACCATCTGAGGGTCCCTTTCTTAATTTTACTCAATACATCAACCTTGCATTCTCTATGATTTAGATATTTTTTCCGTATAGTTTCGTTATGGCGATCGGTATGAAAATAAACATCGTTTAAATCGACCATCTCTACGTATTATAAAACAAAGTCCTATGCAGCGTCTGTCTCTCTGCCTGTCTGTACGGATTTTCATGCGGTTTTCACCAATAGATAGAGTGATTCATGAGGAAGGTTTAGCTATATAATTTGTCAAGGTGACATGTAAATTGGTTGAAATATATAAAGGAAGGGGGCTGGCAAGCAAGCGGTTGTATGCAAATTAACAGATGGCCTTGTTTATAAAGGTTGGATAATAGCGTTGTCAGTAGATGGCGTTGTGTTTCGTTAGCCATAGCAACTTGTGGCCGGGTCAGCTAATTATGAATAAATGATTGATGAGTAAATGTTTGATTTGTATAAATATGAATAGGCCATGATCTCACCTGCACCGGCCACTGATGGAGCGCTGGTACAATAGTCCCAATGATGGGCAACGGGCGAACAGACTTCCGCTCAACCTTTTGTTGTCCCGTGCGTGTGTATGTCCTGTGTAGTCTCTCTCTACCTCTACTGGTGTGGTGTGTCTGCCCATTGCCCATTGTCCCGTGCTCACTGCTGCTCAGTCTAATGCTAAACGAACGTTTTTATTTAATACTAGCTGGTCCCGGCATGCGTTGCTATGCCATTTAATAAAGAAATTGTTTCTCCCTGCGTGTCCTTTCCCATTTGTCCCGTTCCCCTTCCGCCTATCCTTCATCTCCTGCGTCCCCTTCCCCTCTCGCGTTCCCACTCCGTCATCTCCACCTTCCCTCTCCCCACTCAACTCCCCCCCCCCTTCCCCCGTCCCGCAAACCCTACTCCCGAGTTCTCCTCCCCCCTCCCAGGTTCCCCTCCCCCTCCCAGGTTCCCTTCCCCCCTCTCGCATTCCCCTTCCACCTTCCCCGCATTCCCTCTCCCCTTTACCGCTCCCTCGTCCCGCCAATCGCCTCGTCCTCCGCGTTCCATATATTCAATCCCAGTACATTCAGTTTTTAAACAGCCCGCGTGCCACCTTTTACAATTTTTATTCAAATTTCCATTTTTCATGTATATTAAATTTCGTACCTAACATAGGTATCTACCTATTTAAAATATCTAAAATTCTTGATTCGATTCAAACTATTAGAGGAGTACCTACTTTAAAGAAATTTATCAACTTAAGGATTTTCAAAAATAAATGTCATTCTCAAACACGCGTACTGTCAAACGTGAGATAGTCGTTTAGGTTAGTAATAGGTTTTTCTCTCCGTAAGAACCATCCTCGTACTTCAAGGAATATTCTAAAAAAAGAATTAGCGAAATCGGTTCAGCTGATCTCGAGATTTGCGCTTACCAACACATTTAGCGATTCATTTTTATATATAAAAAGATAATTATTAGCCGGAAACACTCATCTACATTGAAAAATCTACCGAGAAAAGATACATGCCGCCGACGGGACTCGAACCCGCGTCCTTCTGATTTCCGGTCAATTGCTCTTATCCACTGAGCTGTGTCGGCTTATCTCCCGCCCCAATATATACTAGTGTTTCATTCAACAGTTACTGCTTATTACATTTTTCCACCTGCAAATTTTTTATTTTATTGTACGTGTTTCATGTTCCGTTTAAATTTATTGGAATTATCTTCTTTGTTGTTGACAGCCTAATGTGTATATTCTCTTCCAGAATGGATATCTTAAATTTGTCACAGATTCCTGTTGGTAACTATAAACATGGTATTCAGAAAAACTGCTTCACGGAACTAAAGAATTTAAATTTCGTCTTAACTTTCTTCTTGCTACATGCCCATGTTCAGTTTTGTGAGGAGTTAATTTAAAATAAATTCTCGAGTGCAGTTCACACGCGGTAGAAGAGATACCTTCCGAAAACTAAAGTAGGCAAGAGTGGGGAGGCTAGAAAGCACCGCACAAAGAGGAGACCGCATGCTAAATTCTATATGTATGATGTATGTTTTTCTCTTTTTTAGTTAAGCTATTTTTCGTTTCATCGACTTTCAAATCACAACGGTGCTTAAGAAGATTTCTCTTGAAAAGAAATAAAATTTCACCTACGACAGAATCCCAAGAAGTCAGTTCTACCCTCGCGTGCAACACCCCACTGCCGTTTTACCCGGTCCCCCACAGGGGGGTCGGATCTCCCCCGCCCGGCGCCGCCGTCCGCTATCGACCCCCCAGGGGTTGTTGACCCCCTGTCACGGTGACGTAAGCCCCCTCCACTTTCCCTCACCATCCAGCTGACGTCATCGGACCACGTGGCCAGTACGGCCTTTGTTTCGTGAAGCAGTTTTTCTGAATACCGTTTATAGTTACCAACAGGAATCTGTGACAGATTTAAGATATCCATTCTGGAAGAGAATATACACATTAGGCTGTCAACATCAAAGAAGATAATTCCAATAAATTTAAACGGAACATGAAACACGTACAATAAAATAAAAAATTTGCAGGTGGAAAAATGTAATAAGCAGTAACTGTTGAATGAAACACTAGTATATATTGGGGCGGGAGATAAGCCGACGCAGCTCAGTGGATAAGAGCAATTGACCGGAAATCAGAAGGACGCGGGTTCGAGTCCCGTCGGCGGCATGTATCTTTTCTCGGTAGATTTTTCAATGTAGATGAGTGTTTCCGGCTAATAATTATCTTCTTATATATAAAAATGAATCGCTAATTGTGTTGGTAAGCGCAAATCTCGAGATCAGCTGAACCGATTTCGCTAATTCTTTTTTTAGAATATTCCTTGAAGTACGAGGATGGTTCTTACGGAGAGAAAAATTAAGAAAATTGGATAATTTCAGAAAACCTATTACTAACCTAATCGACTCTCGCACGTTTGACAGTACGCGTGTTTGAGAATGACATTTTGCTAAACAATGATTGTTAAATAAAATTCTATTTTTGAAAATCTTTAAGTTAATAAATTTATTTAAAGTAGGTAGTAGTTTGAATCGAATCAACAATTTTAGATATTTTAAATAGGTATCTATGTTAGGTAACAAATTTAATATACATGAAAAATGAAAATTTGAATAAAAATTGTAAAAGGTGGCACGCAGGCTGTTTAAAAACTGAATGTACTTGGATTGAACATATGGAACGCGGGAGGAGGGTTGGCGGGACGAGGGAGCGGTAAAGGGAAGGCGGGGAAGGTGGAAGGGGAAGGCGAGAGGGGGAGGGGAACCTGGGAGGGGGGAGGAGAACTCGAGAGAAGGGTTTGCGGGACGGGGGAAGGGGGGGGGGAGTGGAGTGGGGAGAGGGAAGGTGGAGGTGACGGAGTGGAAACGCGAGAGGGGAAGAGGACGCAGGAGAAGAAGGGGAGGCGGAAGGGGAACGGGACGAATGGGAAAGGACACTCAGGGAAAAACAATTTTTTTTTTAAATGGCATAGCAACGCATGCCGGCACCAGCTAGTTACTTATAATAATTAAAAAAATCAGAGTGTGCAATTCACATGCGGTATATATAAAAATTATTAAAAAAAAAAAAAAACAAATAATATTTTTAGTATTTATTATTTTACCAAATATTTATTAAACAAGAATGCATACAATTATACAACGAAAAAATTAAACATCCAAAAAGTTACAGGGTGTTGAAGTGGGGGGGGGGGGGGGGGTCTCAAAAAATTGCACGCCCTGCCGAGCGATTCTATAGTTTTTGTGAGATCGATATATCCTGTCGGATTTGTGTGATTTTCTATGAATGTTATTTTTTTTTATTTTTTTTTTTTTTTTTATTTACGGACAATTAGTCCAATTAACAATATATCAATAACACGAATAGAAAAAAAAGAGAGATCACAATGAAAGGAGATTACATGTAGATGAAGAGCATTGACAAAATACATATAATATAAAAGTACATAGAGAAGATAACTACAAGTAGCTTGAAGATGGATTTAAAAAGACTTTAAAAAACCACATTGCGTAACGACTGCCGAAAGTCATTTAGGCTTACACCAAAAAATTCAATGCTTTGATTTGTGTTGACAAGTCTCGACATTCTGGATAAAGGAGAATGATATCCATAATTAGTAGAATGTTGATTGAGGAACAGCAATTCATTATTTCGGAGTCTACGGGAAGGAATGTTGAACTGGATGAGTTGAAACAAAGCAAGTGTGTCAGTAATACTGTTGATAATTTTGTAAATGCATATTAGATCAGAGTCCTTTCTACGTTTTTCTAAAGAGGAAATGTTTAAAGTTTGTTCAATTTCATCATACGAGTATTCTCCTCTTTCAAGTCCTAACCTCCAAGCAATTTCTCGTAGGAAGCGATGTTGTACAGATTCGATGTAACAAATATGGACAGCATAAAAAGGAGACCAAATGACACTAGCATATTCAAGGTGAGGGCGGACCAGCGAACAGTAAAGAATTTTAAGTGTATTTATATGTTTAAAGTCAGAGGTAATTCTATGAATGAAGCCGAGTAGTTTAAGTGATTTGTTTACGATGTTATTAATGTGATCCCGGAAAGAAAGTTTACAATCCAGAGTGACCCCAAGTCCTTGATAGATGTGACAGTAGAGAGACAAACATTATTTAGTTTATAATCAAACTGAATAGGTTATTTGCTTTTTCTATAAGTATCAGGCCAGCTTCGCCAATTTAAGACGATCTAAACTAAAATATGTGACAGCTCACAGTTGAAATCTGACATCAGCCCATAGAAAATCCCACAAATCTGACAGGAGATCTCGATCTCACAAAAGATATAGAATTTTTTGGCTGGTTGCACGATTGCAACCCTTCTAGTAATTTGAAAAAAAAAATCTAAATTAATTCAATCCAAACAAATGCTGCTATGACCCGAACTAAGAAAAGTCGAAAAAATGGCGTCTGAAATAAAAAGACATTTTTTATTTTTTTTATTTTTCAGTTTTTTAAAAATTAGTAAAATTTTAAATTTTATTGTAATTTTAGTTAGTGCGATAGAGTAAATGTATAGAGAAGGCTCACATAAAATTTCAAGTAAATTGGTTATAGGTAGAACTTCAGATATCGTTTCAACCGTCTCGATAAAAGTAGTTTGGAGAAACACGCGTTTAAAGTTTTGCTCTATTAGATTCTAGTTAGATTCCGTCTAAACCGGTCGAACTAAAATGACTATAACTTTTTTTTAAGGAGATATTCTTGAATATCTAAACTATCTAAATATGAAGAATTTTTATTTTTTATAGACTAGAATACCCCCTTAAGTTAGAAATATAATAGCTGATGTCCCCAGCGTTACCCCGCATGAGTATTTCAAAAATTCAGACAGTATTTCAAAAATATAGACCAGACAGTGAGTGACCTTCCTTTTGTTATCTTCAATCTTCAAATCCAATTTTATAAAATACTAGCTGATTCCCGGCATGCGTTGCTATGCCATTTTATAAAGATTTTTTTTTTCGCTGCGTGTCCTTTCCCATTGTTCGCGTCCCCCTCCCCCCCTTTCTTTCCCGTATCCCCTTCCCCTCGCGCGTTCTCACTTCGCTTCCTCCACCTTCCCTCTCCTCACTCCACTCCCCCCGTCCCGCGAATCCGCCTCACGAGTTTCCCTCCCCCTCCCCCTTCCCCCTCCCCCCTCACGCGTTCCATACATTAATTCCCGGTACATTCACCTTACAAACAGCTCGCGTGCCACCTATTGCAGTTTTTTTTATACAAATTTCATAATGCCAGAGCTCACCAGTAGTTTTATACAAACCTTGTCCTGACAATAACGAACACAGAAAAAAAAGAATTATCCAATTTGGTGCAGTCGTTCTCAGGTTATGCGTGTACATACATTTCGGCGATTCATTTTTATTTATATAGATAGATAGATTAATGATTTTGATTCTCATTTTATCCACGCCAACTCCGAGCAATGAATCAGATCGTACTACCATAGCAAGTCCAGTCGCTCCACTAAGTCTAGACCGCCAAGTATTCGAGTTTTTTAGTTTTGGGCATGTAATGACTGCGGTGGGCCCAAAACGGGTCCCCCTTGCCTGATGCCTCACTTGTGCCGGTAATTGGGCACACACGCACGCAGGGTGGCCACACGTTCACTCCATACACATATTGATGTTAATTACATTTATTTGCATGAAATTATTCGCATTTTTGTACGCTTCGATACTTTCTTGCATAAGTGACAGTACGGTCTATGATAGCTTTTTGTGTTTGACAAACCCCAATTATTATGACATATAATATTTCACCTAATGTTAAGATGTACTTGGCTTACTTTATCGAGGGATTCCTGACATTATTTGGAATAAAAAATGTAATTAAAATATTGGTCTCCCGTGTCTTTTTCGACGACGTTTTTTTTTCGTGTTTTTCTTACAAAGAAAATAAAAAATTTCTTACGTCACTTGTCACTCAACCGAGTAACCGCCCAACCTCTCAACCCTCCCCCAACTGTCCATCACCTACATTTTTTTTAATGTTTTTGTAGAAAAAAAGTACAATGTCACCGGAGACCAAAATTTCATTTACATTTTTTTACTCCAAACAATGTCAGTAATCACTCCAAGACCCGCATAAACCTCACCCCATGAACACGGGCACCCCTGCTACGTCACCGAACGTGGCGAACCACTTGGGGTAACCTATGGCAAAGGTTTTGGTTATCCAATAAACGGTCCCCTAAGGGAACGTGCCCATACTACGTGACCTGTTCAGGGGGGGGGGGGGGTCATCAAAATACCACGCTTGGTCACAACGGGGGGGGGCTTAGGTTTTTATCACGTAGTCAATCTAGAAATCTCGCGTTTTTTTTCGAGCTACGAGGGGAGGTTTTTAAGTTCGCGGAATGGGAAGGTACGTGATTATTGGGGATACCGCTGAATTAGGTACTAATTGAACAACTCATTTTTAGGATAAACACCGGGTTTTATCGTAATTATGTCATTAGTCTTTGAGCTATCGTCGACCAAACAATTCAATCGGGAAGAAATTGTGAAATGTGGAGAAAATTGAGTTCCGCGCTGTTATAAAGTTCCTTTAAGTTAATTTAAAGATCGGAAAAATGTATTAGGGTAGTAGGTGAATATGTTGAAAAGGAAAAATAATTTTGGTTTTTATTTCCACTCCTTACCCAATCCGCAAAACTTAAAAACCCACCCTCGTACGTTCAAATAAGTGAAAAAAGTTCAGGGAACGTGTTTGCTGAAGTTGATTGAGATGAAAAATGTTAATAAAAATAACAAGACTTTCGTTTCCATAAATTACGTTCCGGTTTCAATATATTTTGACATAAGTTTTATCTTGATAATATTTTTTCCACTTGCAATGCATGCACTCTTGCTGTCACGCAGCAAGTGCCGTATTAATAAAGACAAATATAAGCCAAATAATGCATTTTTTATTTTTTTTAGCAAAAAATGATTCGAAACCATATTTATGAAATACTACGTGAAAACTGTAGGGGGGGGTCTTGGAATATACTACACGTGGTCACCGGGGGGGGGAGGGGGGTAAAAAATTACAAAAAGTGTGTCACGTAGTATGGGTACGTTCCCTAAACAGCCTCATATAGAAAATACCACCGCCTTTGCGATTGTAAATTAAGAGGGTATAACCAGAGAAATCCAGAATGTCATTTTTAAATTACTCTTTTCCCAGTTTTTATCTATTAAACGCACGTTTTAAATTTTGAGAATAATGTTTATTTTTAGTATAATAACAGGGTGGCCACAGACCTGGAATACCTGGAAAACCTGGAATTATCAGGGAATTTTACCGAACCTGGAATTATCAGGGAAATGTCAGGGAATTTCGAAAAAAATTTATAATATCAGGGAATTCCAAAAATAAAACTAAATTCGTTATTTTGCGATTTGTGAAACCCCAAAGTTGTGTTTTATTACTTTTACTTGCGACTTGGGTAACAAAAGATAAGCCGACAAAGACAAACTAGATAGGTATTTTTTATTATTATTTTAATTAATGCCCTTGCAACACAATCATGTCATCTAGTTGATGTGTGTGTGTGTATTTTTATTTTGTGTGTAGGTATTTTAACATTTAAATCAAGGTTTTTAGTATTTATAAAATTACATTGCATCACTATTTATTAGTGTGGATCGATTTTTTGTTTTTTTGTTTTTCTTAGCAGCGGGGTGTGGAATGGATGCTCTATGGGGATACTTTTAAAAGTCATTATCACAGCATTAAGATATTTCGAGTGCAAGTACTGCCCCAAGTCAATTCAAATTTTACAAAAACAGCGAGAAACTAGAAAAAGAAGGGTTAAATCTTTGCTCAATAAAAGTAGTTACAATATAAAAAAAATTAACTTTTCATTTACCTATAATATTATCTACTAATCAAGAAACAATAAAAGTACCATTCCTACACAAAAAAATCACAAACAATGTTAAAAAATAAAGTCAAAAATCATAAAAGTTATTGTGTTTTATAGTCCTTCTTCGAATTGAACACTGGCGTTATTCGACAAGATTCTAGCTTGTTTTGTATCCACCCTTAACGTCTTTCAGGGTCGCAAACAGCAGAGCGTGATGCTGTTACCACTTTGATGCATCTTTCCGTGGCTTGCGTGTGACAGGGCATCAATCGGAACTTGCACAAAATGTTGAATTCGATAATTTCGTGGTTTGCAATGGCATCAATTATTGTCCCGCTAGATATCAGTTTCGTAAGAGGTGGTTCTGATGGTTTTTCCCAGTAGATCAAGTCAATATAGTCTGCTGCGTTAAATTAAAAGTAGGTAGCTTAAATAATCTTATTGGAGAGAACCCTGACATACGTTCTCGGATATTTAGAATCCGTCTCAGAACCAACTCTCTAATTTGTCTTCGTTCGTCGTTTAGCGTACTAATAAGTATATTTTCGCTGTGGCCAAAATACCCGTTGCGTTGAATTACGGGATCTACCACCTTTTTGAAATGCTCTGGAAGGTAACGAGACAATTTTATGGTTTCGTGGAGGAGTCTCGCCCCGTAAACACACGAAGGTTGTGTTTTTTATTTTAAACCACATCGGAGCATAGGTACACTCTTAGCATAAATTCAGTCAATATCACCTGATTTTCTGTCGGATTCTTGGTTGAAATGTAAAGTCGGAGAATAGTATTGGCTGTTGTTAACAAACGCAAATGACAGATTTTACCAGGGTTTCTTTTGGCTAAGTTTTCGTTACATTGTCCTTCGGCGATTGCTCGGCACATTTCCAATAAATAAAGCTGGTCTGTGCTAAGGTCGTCACGGGATTTTGTAATGTCCGGTAAGTTGCATTCTATTGCTTGAAATTCTATCACAGGAAGATGTTCACAGTTCTTGAGTAACTTTCTTAGTTGGCCACTAAAGCTTCTAGGACCTGTTGTCGTTCCATCAAGGTATTCGAAAAGGTGTCTCAAACTTAACTCGTTGGCATGTATTTGACAGACCAACCACTGAAGTGGACGATGGAGCTTTCCTTCAAGAAGTCGAATAATGCCAGACTTAGTTCCAGTATTAACTGCTGTTCCGTCACATCCGATAGCCACGATGCACGCTAAATCAATGGATTTTGCCACAAAATATGCAAACAATTTGTGAGCTATTGTTTTATCATCACCGAACTTAACGCCTATGTGGCCAATGTATTGTGAGCCAGGTTCTTTCAAAAGACTGATATGTTCTTCTATCACAACTTTTCTGCGTCCATCCTTCATGATTAATATTTTATCCTTTCAACCTTCAAACAATTTGCAAATGCACGAATCAAAATGGGGCTGATTGATGGCAGTCAGGCAGTGTGGTCCTAGTTTTGGCACGAGCACGTCGAATCTTATTACGATCGACCACGTTTGTTAGATTATCTGTCGTCACTAATCCAATATCTTGCATTGTAGCGCAGACGATGGCAGCACCCGCCCGATCAGAAATACTGTATCGATCCAATGTTCTGGATACAACAGATAGTCTACTGTCTGTTGAATTTATTACATAAGAAGAAGAAGTAGATGAAGCCAAGTATTGTTTGTCAGTTGGAAGATCAACGTTAGTAAAACTTGAAACTGTACTGCGAGATGTGGACGGTTGATCTAAAGATGTTTGTTGCGTTTCTTGGTATAGTGCGCGAAAGTGGACTCAGCAATTTGTCAAATTTTCGCGGGATTAATAAAAAATATCAATTTTTTTAAATGTTATTATTTAAGGCGCGGCAATTTTTATTCATTATGAAAAGTAAAAGTAAAAATTAAAGTATTCACATTGACACAAAACTGTTTTAAAAAGGGACAATTTTTTACCAGATTGTAAATAATTCAACTGCTTTGTGGCAGTACTTGTTATCAAAATTTTAAATTGATATTTTGTATGCTTAATTGTATGTACCTAGAGCATCTATTCCGCACCCCGCGAAAACTGATAAATAAAAATAAAAAATTTCCATACAATGGCGATCCACCCTACTATTTATACCATAGCTTTGTGTAAATATATAATAAACCTCTTTCTAAACTTTAGTCGAATGCTTTTGGTTCAGTTTTCTCTATTACCATATTTTTCTTTGTATTATTTAATGTCCTAACTGCTTACCCAAAGGGTACCTATATTGTTAAATTATTAATATTCTAAATCTAAACTATTCCCTAGTATTGTTGCTTGTTTCGTGTGATATTTTTTTGTATCTCTTCTAATGTTAATGTTTTTTTGTTTATTTTTGTCTGGTCTTTTTATTTCTTCACAAATTGTCTTCAGGCGAAATATCATACATTCCCTTTATTATTTATTTAACAATATCCCCATAGGGAACGTACCCATACTACGTGACCAATTTTTTGCAATTTTTAACACCAGCCCCCCCCCCCCCCCCCCCCCCCCTCCCTCCCCCCGGTGACCAAAAACCTAAGCCCCCGCCGCTCATTTGTACAAAGCGTGGTATTTTGAAGACCCCTCCCCCCCTGAACAGGTCACGTAGTATGGGTACGTTCCCTTATATCAAATTAAACATATCAGGGAAAAATGTAGAAACTGCCCTGGAAAACCTGGAATTATCAGGGAATTTTGAAATCCGTTTTTTGTGGCCACCCTGAATAAGGTAATCCCATAGGTGGTTGGCAGATTTTTTGTTAAGTTTTCAAACAAAATTTTGTATTATACAACACACATTTCAAATCATAATCATGCAGTAAAATAAATCAATGCATTTTCTGGTAAACACATGTTTCAGAATTTTAATTTTAGTTTAAATAAAATCATTAAAAAATATATGTATACGTACATTTATTTCTTGACGAAAATTGGTCCGTTTGTGTTTTTATTTGCGCACTTACAAACTAATATATTTCTGATTTTTTTGCATTTTTATTTTGCTTAGACATTATTGAAAAATGATAAATACTTATGATAAAAAAAATAATTACAAAAAGTACATAATTTTAATAGTTTTATCATTACGCCTTTCAGCATTTTTGGATGTAGGTATAAATTAAAGCAAATTTGGAACGAAATAAAATCGATATTGAGTTATAATTTAAAAAAGCTGGTACGGAGAATAATTAATCTTTCTCATTGGAACCGTCCTGTACGATCGTAAGAACATCTTTCGACGAAATGTGGATTTGGTTAAACGCCCTTAATATTTTCTATATTCACTACAAGACAGTGGTCGGTCGTGCCCGGTCACGAGCCAATGAACCAAATTGGTCAGCAGATAATGGTAATCACGTACTGTGTGACTGTGTAGGTACTAATACTAGGCGCTGTGTTTTGTGTACCGCCTCTGGGTAGGTATTCTGCTCTAATTTGGCCTTTCGATGAGTCATACCTCTTCTTTGTGTGTTTATACCTATACAGATTCAAACTACACAAGGACAACTGTTACATTAACAGGGCTGTACAAAATAGGCTCTACGAGGGATAAAAAAAATCAAAATAATTTTCTACTTATTAATTAACCATCACGCCGTTTCGCCGAAGGGGTAGGCGGAGAGGATGGACCGCCAAACAACTCGGTCTTAACATATTTTGCCTCATTCGCATTTATACAACGTTTTATACATACATTCATACTTACTTACTCACCACTAAAAATTACACATCTACCGGATCTGCCCTGATGGTGGTCACTGCAACGATGTCCGAAACGTTGGCTAAAGAAGGAGGTAGCGCAACACGGCATAACACCCCAAAAACAAATAACGCAAATTATACTTACTCTTCTATTATTCAAACTCTTGACATGGCCCGACTCAATTATCTGATTCACTTGATCGTGCCATGTCTTCCTAGGGCATCCCCGACTTCTTCTACCTACCATTCGCCATATATTCTTAGTACACTACTTTCTTCGTTCATTCGCTCTACATGCCCAAAACATCCTTTTTTAATCTTACATCAGCTTTGCATTCTTTGCGGATCTCCACTTTCTCACACGATCATACATGGTTTTAAAACACATACGCCTCAGGGATCTCATTTCAACAGCATTCAGTCTACTTTCACCCTTCTTCTGCCAATTCCATGCCTCACTGCCATACATCAGGGTAGGTACCAACACTCCCTTGCGGATTGCTAGCTTCGCTTCTCTTGACAGTTTTTTTTATTAGTGTAAAACTGCAAATTGTAATATTTAATTATTAAAGGCAGCATTAGCGACACCCAACCGAAAATCTAAAATAGAAAAATCAAAGAAGATACGGTCTCATCCAGGAATTGAACACAGAACTTTAGCGTTGCCGGGGCGCAAATTTCCATTTTATTTCCAAAACCTATACCGGTTCAGTCGCTTTACATTTTCAATATCAAAATTTAAATATTTAGAAATAAAATTATTAACACATTGGAAAGATTACTTTATATAGAGTTTAGAAATATTTGTGTTTTTGCAAAGTGACAAAAAATTATCAATATAGAGGGTGTATTTACAATATTTGGGAATAATATTTTGAACAAAGCCGGAAGAATAAAAACAATATCAATATAGAGGGTGTATTTACAATATTTGGGAAAAAAATTAAAATTATTAATTTCTAATATATACATAAGAAAGATTATTTTGTCTTGATTTTAGAACAATTTTTGTTTTTGCAATGTGATAAAAAATAACCAATATATAGTCTGTCAATTAAGAGTAGAAAATATATGAGGGCGCCACTGTTGATCAAATGCAATACTAAACACATAACTCATGGTGTTAAAGTAAAGCTGTGTAACCTACATTTTTATAAAAAATTAAAAAGGCATAATAGTGGAAAAAATATTTTTTCATTGCAGTATAGATACCCGCCGATCTCAAAATTAGAATTGCATATAGGTATATTATTATTATACTTTTGCAATTTTGTGTTAACATAATGAAGAATAACTATAATGTAATAAAATATAAAGCACAGTTTAGAAATTGCTCACGTTATTTAATACTAGATAGAGTACTTGGCGTTGCCTGGGCTTTAGATCATGTCTTTAATTTTAGATCTGAATATATTTAACTCATTCAGATCTAAAAGTAGTGTAACCAAACTGACCATTAGTGATTCTTCCTTTCTTTCTATTTTTAAATTGAAATTTAAATTTTGTTAAATCAAATTAAAGCAAATCGCTTTATAAATCACCTTTTAATCAAATTTATGTCATGAAGAAAAAATGTTTTTTAAAATGTGGTGTACTGTGTTCTATACATTCAGTGTCATTGCACTTCAAAAAAATATTTGACAGTTAAATTGGTGTTGCCAGTCTACAAATTTAGCAGTTCCAGTTTTTATATTTTCTACTCTTTTTTGACAGACTATAGAAGTTTATTTAAAATGTAAATTGTTGCTACCCTGTTTTTTTCTGTTTCAGGTATTCGATTAATTGTCTGTAATATTGTCTCCATTAATAAAATATTACGATTTACGGTTTTTTCAATTTTAATTTTGCGTGCCGTGTTTTGACAACCCTGCGTTTGTTACGGTGTGTGTGTGTATTGTATACAAGGACAAGTGAGTGAGTGTGTGTTTCCTGTGTACCTCTGCTAGTTTACTATTGACTATTAACATTACCCACATTTAGTACTACGCGAAGGTCGTTGACACTACCAATATTCAAACATTGCACATATTTAATTTACAAATTGTTATTATTTATATAGCGCCTTAGTTGTATTTTGAAGACCCCCCCCCCCCCCCCCCCCTAAACGAGTCACGTAGTATGGGTACGTTCCCTAATGTGATCGAATTTCAGAGAAATGCATGACGTCCGCATGTGTGAGTGATTGATAGACTACATTGTTATCGACAACGAGTCTATCTGCCGAGTTTCAGCTCGGTCGCAAGTCGGGAAGCGGGTTAATATCCTCTTTGAAGATCCCACTTCATTCAATCGGGAAAACGAAAGTGAAATTAAAATGATGTATTTAAAAAGGTGTGCCCTCTTTCTGTCTGTTACAAGGCGAGACGTTGAACTTTTGTACCTATATTGGTATTGGGTTTTAAAGTCAACAACAACAGTGGTGCTGAACCTTTTCGGAAACTCTATTATTATATTTATTTTTATTTTTAACTTTATGAGTAAAATCTCAAATTATAATATTTAATTAAATGAAGACAATATTAGCGAAAATCAATTGAAAATCTGAAGACAGAAAAATCAGAAAAAGATATTGGCACCTCTGGGACTCGAACCCGGGTTTAGGAAGGGAATTGGCGTTACAAATCAGTGCACAGTAGGATGCCGCTTGCCTTCTACTGGGACACGGCATTACAAACCCTGTTCATTTCGAGGCATGGTTGCTAGCATGTGTCAATTATTTCAAATTTTGAATTCAGAAACGCCCGGGGTCTCAAAAGTTGCGTCTTGCAAAGAAAATGAGAACTGTATTTAATTTTTTTTTTAAATGGTTATTAGCCCGCTAAAATGCATTGAAAATCAGAAAACAAACCTAAAACCTTTTTTTTTCAGTAATCTAACCTTTTAACGTTTGTTTATTATTAAAAAATGCGTATAACTGACAAAAATGAAAAAAAAAGTTTATCTTTATGAATACAAGTAAGTCAACAAGAATTCTGATTTTATCCAGAAAAAGTGTTATTTTCTCCTTTTATTTTTTTTAACCAACACATCACATATGTTTGAAAAAAAATTTTTTTTTGTTCTTTGTACTGCAGTTATGGAATGAAAAATTAGTTTGGTACAAAATATAAAATATGAACCCTTTGTTTTATTTTTTTTTCCTATTTTTTTTCGAAAATTCCGGCCATTTTAGCGGGCTAATAGTGAACAATAATTTTTTTTTTACGTTTTCGAATAGCTACAGATCATACAAAACTTTTGAGATTTTGATTTTGATTTTGGGCGTTTAAATATAAGGCCATTTGTTTTCTCTCTATGGAGAGCGACACACGCTAATGGTTGCCTTGTATTGAACACGGAAAAGAAAATACGCGTCCAGGAGTGGCAGATAGTTTTTTTTTTTATAGCAGACAGTTTTTTTTATAGCAGACCCGGCCACACGTTGCTGTGGCTAACGAAACACAACGCCATTACCCAACCTTTATAAAATCCACACCACCCGCTTGCCAGCTGCCCGCTGCCTGAATTACATATTTGAATTTCTCGGCTTTTCTCTATTATAATAAGCATGTACTATACTTCCTCTTGAATCACTCTATCTATTGGTGAAAACCGCATGAAAATCCGTATAGTAGTTTAAAAGATCTATGCGCACATACATTTTGAGCGACTTCATTTTGTACTATGTAATATTTCTGAATGACATACATTCAGAAATATTTCATTTATTTGGATTTCAAATATTTAATTTAGCAATAATAATTTGTTTCGCAGGTTGCGTACCACTATTCGACAGTATATCTGCTGTGCAACAGTTTTACTATGTTTGAAAGGTCACGCTTGCAAGTAACCTTTACTAAATAACTACTGGTGATTGTTAAACTAAACGCAACAGCCGCTAGGTGCCACCATGTGTCTTCTATTCTCACTCTATTAGCCAGCTTTTTACTTGTTGTATGTGGTACGCAGTGTTTCCGTATGCTTAATTTTTGAGGTAAAACTTCTTTACGCACGCTTGACTTGGGGCGTAAGCTGGTGAATGCGTGACGAGAGCGTTACGAAAAGCGTGATCGGGCTAGGCGAACGGTCGGGCCTTTACGCACGCTTGACTTGGGGAGTAAGCTGGTGAATGCGTGACTAGAGCGTTACGAAAAGTGTGATCGGGCGAGGCGAACGGAAGTTGAGAGGGAGACACAAGTTTGTGAAGTTTTATTTCGGTCGTGTGGTCCAAAGTCTAAAGCACACTCGTTTTTTGAAGTAAAACTTCTTTACGCACGCTTGACTTGGGGAGTAAGCTGGTGAATGCGTGACGAGAGCGTTACGAAAAGCGTGATCGGGCTAGGCGAACGGTCGGGCCTTTACGCACGCTTGACTTGGGGAGTAAGCTGGTGAATGCGTGACTAGAGCGTTACGAAAAGTGTGATCGGGCGAGGCGAACGGAAGTTGAGAGGGAGACACAAGTTTGTGAAGTTTTATTTCGGTCGTGTGGTCCAAAGTCTAAAGCACACTCGTTTTTTGAAGTAAAACTTCTTTACGCACGCTTGACTTGGGGAGTAAGCTGGTGAATGCGTGACGAGAGCGCTACGAAAAGCGGGGCGAACGGTAGTTGAGAGGGAGGTATAAGTTAGTGAAGATAGAAAGAGAGAGAGAGTTATGTTTCGTATATTACTGTAGAGGTAAGAGAGAGATGTGCGAGCACACATTTTCTTTCTCTCTTTCTCTCATAGCCAGTTACGTTTCGTATTATTATTATATCTAAGACACGGTGCAGGCCTATTGTCTGTATCACACTGTAGGAGCAAGAGCAGTGCGCGTGCCCATTTTCTTTATCTCTTTTATTACACACGTTTTTTTATTACATAACTGCACACATGTCATCTTTGTGGATGTTGTGTAGAGGGTCTTTAATAGGAGAGGAAGGAGTGAACATGGGTCTTGAAGAGATCAGAGACAAATCGTTCTATAGTCGAGCTGCTGAACTCGAGAACGTGTCGTAAAAACGTTCCGTTCTCGTGTGACAAATTTAATGTCAACCGTGTACATATATTAGGCGCGTGTTTTCCGACTGTGTACCGGTGCCAAGGGGATCAACGACTCTAATTCGTATGAGCATCTTACATTGCAATACCGGTAGAACAAGGACAGCATTCCCACCTGATGTCTGTGCTCTAAGGATTGCAATCCAGGATTCAAATTCCAGGGCTGGCAATCTTACCAATGCACAATACTACAATGAGTAAATAAGGTGCCACACACCGAGACCATAGATAATATAGTGTCTGTAAGAGTATGCACACACCTTGTTATAAATCCTTAAATTCTTTATGAACAAAGTCAACTTTTTTTTTTACATGAATACCGCACAAGAGTCCCAACTGCTCCCCTCTGAAGCCAGTGAGACTATGGCATCCCCAATTGGGGTATGTTGTGAGTTGTGAGGCTGAAGGTAGTGGAGAGGGGAAGGAGATAGGGAAGAAGGTGGAGAAGTACCTGGCTATTCAGATCTGGTCACCAAACACGGCGAAAGCCACTTCAGGCAACGTTTCAATTCTGAATGGTGGTCTTACACCAGGGCGATACTGAGAGTATCTTCCAATCTGGAACGTGACGCAGATATACTATATATTATTTTAAATGAATAAATTGTGAATACACAAATTAATCAAATAAAATTTATTTGTCACGCCGGGATTCGATCCCGCGACCTTCGGAATGCGAGTCAAGCGCCCTTACCACTGCACTACGCCGGCTGTCAACTAGTATTCCTAATGTAATTTAGTTCGATAAGTGAATAACAAACCTGTAGTTTTACGTGCATCGGCTATCGATTCCTTCCCTAGCCGCCAGTCGGGCGCCCGTCCCCGACTATTTCCACCCCCCGCATTACTGGTAATGCTTTTTTCATGGCATTCTATAGACATTCGGGCGGTAGCTTGCCGCGCCTTTACTGTCCAGTGGGTGGATATTGCTTAAGAGGAAACGCGGTCGTCGAGACGTTTGAATTATAGGTATATTACAAGTCAATGTTGTTGTTACCCCCCCCCTCTCTCAAGATTTGTTTTTCTTTACATTAGCTCCACACAGGATGCCTTCAGGAAAATGTCATCTTAGGGGATGCTGTGTAGAGGTTTTTTTTAAAGGAAAGGAAGTTCTGGGGAGGAAATAGGTATGAGAGGTGATTTGGTTTCTGGGGGTCAGTGTGTCCAGGAGTGACGGACGTATGAATCCATCCCTCCAACCGCGGTGCAAGGCGATGGGTCGAGAGATTCCGGCTGCAGAGGATAAAAGACCTCCCTCAACCAGTCTCTCACGATCCTGCCCACCACGCAGTAGATGCATCAGGACAAATCTCACCCCATGAACCCGGGCACCCCTGCTAAGTCACCAAACGTAGCACATCACTTGGGGTGACCTATGGCAGAGGTGTTGGTTATCCAATAAATGGTTCCCGGGGCGGTGGTACCCATACCCGCCTCCCAAATGCTGAGAGAAAGGGACAACTGTACGAATTTGGGAGGCGGGTACAGGTAACACCCCGCCATAAGTCACTTCAACTGACCAGCTACGTTGATGACTTAGCAAGTGTGCCCGAGTTCATGGGATGAGATTTTTTCCTCGGGTCCTATTGTGTGGAGATAATGTAAAAAATGTTTGATTATACCTAAATAAAGTCGAGGTTTGGTATTTCCCAGAAATGTCCTACGACACTGGACCGATTTTTTAGATTTTTTCACTAACTGTGTTAGAAGAAAATATTCTGTGTAGATGTATCTTATATATAAAAATCTCGTGTCACGGTGTTTGTGGTCGCACTCCTCCGAAACGGCTTGACCGATTTTTATGATTTTTTTTTTATTTATATTTGGTAGGTATGAAAATAGGTTTTTATGTATATTTTATACCTCTAGGTGATTATTATGAAAATCTATTTTTTTTTTACAATTTTTTTGTATTTTTTTTATTTGGCAGCAAAAAATACCCATAACCCCAAATTTTAACCTTCCTACCCCCACCCTCCCATTTTTAATCGCGATTTTATTATTTTTGTATGAACAAATTTAACCGTAATTCGTGTTTCAAACATAAGGAAATTATTTATGTTGTTGAATGAAAGATGGCGCTACGTCCGCCTCATCGAACTTACGTCCACCCATGCGCAAGACATTCTCGAGAAGCGTCGCTTCGTTTTGATATTTCATTCGGCATCGTGCTCTCGCGTGGGCAAACCGTCGAATTTATTTGTGTTGGCTAAAGACGGACTGACAAAAATATCGTACACTCAATTGCTCTTCGAAATTCATATTGATTTTCTTTATTTCATTTTAGTACTTTAGTTGGTGTTTTTATTTTGTTTTTATCGGCGGTCATCGTCTACAGCGCTCCATTCCTGTTTCTGTCAAATATCCCATCCCCACACACTTACTTATTCGTTATTTTTTATTTAACATCCAAAATATTCACTACAAATAATTTATATGGCAGAACAACGTTTGTCGGGTCAGCTAGTATATTTTAAAATACATTTGTCAAGTTTTTATACTGAACGTCAGTTGATGGCGTTCAAACTACGCAAATTTATCAATTTTTCCTAACTCCCGTAAAGAACTTACTTATAAAAAAAGTAAAATATATGGAAATACCAGCAGTTGATGTCTATGTTATATTAAAAAAAATATTTGCACTTGTGTCAAAATCCAGAAAGGAAAAAAATGTAAGGTTAAGCGCGTTGATGGCACCACCTTACATAGGTTAGAGTGAAGCTGAATGTTCACTCTATACGAGCTATGCCTGTGGATCTCGATATAGTACGTTTACTGTAACAAATAGCAAAGGTAATTTCACAAGGGTACTTACGATAATTTGGAAATCTGGTTTGGGGATCCCTCGTGGTCGATTCGGCTATGGTCTGGATGAACCACAGGCATTTGCAAGTCAGTTTTTAATACAAGTTTACTGTTATTCAAGAAATATCTGAACAATATTTTTATGTAGAATATTTTGATATCTAAGGAGCATCACATAGGGTCTATTGCATATATTTGTGTATTTCTATATTAATCTACAATGTAAAAACTTGTTACTGTTATCTTGCATTTTGTCATGTATTATTCATCACATTTAATCAGTCACCTGTAAATTTTGTAATTACTAACATACCTACTACTTTATTTCTATGCCATTTACAACTTAGAAACTTTCTCTTTTATTGTAATGCACTACTCGTATCTTTCCTTAAATTTATCTGTATACCTACCTTTCATAATATGATGTTTACTAGTTACATTTTTATAGTTTATCTTTTTTATTTAAAAACTGTCTCTGTATTTTAAACTTGTCATTTGTCACGTAAAAGCCCATCAGGGCGTTGAAAATTAATAAATAATAAATAACGATTAAAATGAATCCCCGGCGACAATTTCACTTTGCGAGTATGTCACGATAAAAATGGTAATATGTTGACAGAAGCGTTACGACGAGAAGACTAAAAACACTTTTCATCTCCTTGACAACGGCTGTCAGCGGACAGTTATCAGCAAGTGCGAATTCCTGCAATAGGTTTGAATTCTGGCCTTTTCCTTGTGAAACAGAACAACCATCGAGATCCAACTTAGCGTTACGAAACAAAAAAATAATAGTGGAAAACTTTTGTATGGACAAATCGCGCCGCCCGCCTTTCCTCTTAATGATAACTCGGTGCTACTCCCTTGCTACGAGACACGAGACGACTAGACTACGACTAGAACTTGATAAGAGGGTTTGTTCATTTACTGAGAATGCCGAAATTGGGGTGTGTAAACCAATTTCTCCGTATTTTGCCCATTTCGTCTATACCTACATCCTACATAGCAGTGGCGGCTCGAGCACTTTTTTAGTGGTGGGGATCGATTTTTTTTTTCGTACTGTACCGCAATCTCACCACCCGTAGAATATAATATAAAATTTCTCAAAAAAATATTTTATGGTCTAATCATGCTAGTCGGATATCTAAACACAAAATAATATAAAATATCCAAAGATATATGCCAATTTACAATACAGTATGATAAAAATAAAGCTTTACCTTACAAGATTATTATCAAACTAATTTGAACGCGAGCGATTCCCGCCCGAAACTTCGCAAACAAATGTTTCTGTGGGGATCCAAAGTGTTGTCCCCGCGGGTATTTGAATTCACATACGACTGCGCATGCGCAGTTGCATACGATCGCGAAACAACGCAAGGAAAGTATGGGGATACTTCGGATCGTCCCCCAAGTGCGCATTAGATTCCTCGCACTGAGAAATTGACCCGCTGTTTTGTTTTCCGTACATTGTTCGCTGTACGCGCGTAGGGTCTTATTAAAATCATCCGGAATAATTATTTGTATTTTATTTCTGCAAATGTTAATTACTTTTATGTTTAAAGAATTCATTCATTTTGGTGAAGACAACGCATTGACTGTTATTTCCTTTTCCTTTAGTAGGTTTTGAGTGTAACTGGTGGGGACCGTCCCCATTGTCCCCCTGTGAAGAACCGCCACTGCTACATAGTGTCCTGAAATTGGTGGTACAAGCGTTTATTGAAATATAATTTTTAAAGTTTTATAAAACAATATTTTAGTAGCATAGATTAAGATCATGCACTAACTACTAAACACTAAGCAATGCCAAATCAAATTGTATTGTTGTGAAAATTAATCTCGAAACTATTCATTTATTGATTTTAACGCCCCTTTTCGGGTCTTTTACATATGAGTGGTAAAAAATATTGTTGATACATTATTATTTTACAAAATTTTTATAGTACAAACCAGTAATGTAATATACAGTATTTATTTTACGGAACTGAACCGCTTCAGTAACAATACTTTATATTTTGTTTAAAGATAAAATGATAAGTACAATAAAAAACACATAAATTTGTTTAAACCACTTTTATTTTAAAACACTCTACCGGTTTCAGAAGCACCCTTCCTTCATCAGGAGGTAGAGTGTTTTAAAATAACAAATTTATGTGTTTTTTATTGTAAAATATGGCGAGCCACAAAGTTAGTGCTTTTTACAAATATGTAAAATGAAAAGGGTCCACTATTTCCCTCCATTAGTATTCTGGGCAAAGAGGAATACATATGGTAGTTATTCCCAGAATTTCTGCACAGAAATAAATCCTGACTTCTGGTATTACGTAGTGGAATCCGGAAGCTTATCAATTCAAGCAATACCGGACTATCAACTAAATCATTTAGAATTTTATATAAAAATACCAAATAACTATGTCGTGAAAACAATAAATTTCTCCTAATCCCGGGATTAAGACAAGCGCAATACCGGGATTGTGGTTTCGACAAAGGTCCCGGGATTCCGGTTCTCCTACTCCCGGAATTGCAAGTTCTGGGCGTTTTTTTTTTTTTTTTTTACATGAGCTCCACACAGGAGGCCCTGAGGAAAATAATTTCCTTCAGGGCCTATGTCATCTTTGGGGATGCTGTGTTACTCATTATGTCATTATTTTTAAAATCGCATGTTCCTGTAATCCTGTCGTTTGTACATCCAATTTGGGAGGGTATGGGTACCGCTGCCCCGGGAACCATTTATTGGATAACCAACACCCGTTCCACAGGTAACCCCAAGTAGTTCGCTATGTTTGGTGATTAAGCAGGGATGCCCGGAGTTCATGGGGTGAGGTTTGTCTAGGTCTTGGTGGCGAATTCGTTTGCCCACCTACTGCGTGGTGGGCCGTATCGGGAGAGACTTGTTGAGGGAGGCCTATCGCCTTATACCGCAGTGGGAGGGATGGATTCATACGTCCATCACTAGACAAATTGACTTGCAGATTCCTACCCTCCTCCATACTCTTTTCTTTCCCAGAACTTCCTCTTCTTCCTTTCTCTAAAAAGGTCCTTCACACAGCGTCCCCAAATATGACTAGCTTTTACTCATAATATCAGAAATAAGTTTTTTCCTACATTCCTTCATCTACTATCAATATATATTCACCAAAGTAACCCTGTCGTTTGTACAGGCAGGGTTATGCGGGTGAAGCTCAGCGATGTCGTGGTGTATGTAGTGTTAATAGATGTATTTTTGAGTGATTGGGACAAGGAATGTGCCACATTTGACCCCAGAGATCAAGCCACTCGTCTCCGAGTGTAAACTACATACTACTCGTAACAGGAATGTCACCCGTGTGAATCGGGCCTCACAAATTGTTGACTGAACCGAGCGAAGTTCTGTTTTGTATATTTGTTTGTGCGTTCCGTGTCCTGTCAAGGTGGTAGCCGTGTTTGATAGTGACGGCCAGAGGTCGCTGGTTTAAATCCCGGCGTGCGCAAGTAAATTTTATTTGATTCATTTATGTTATTTCACAATAAAGATCTCCAGTGAAAAATATTATGGCTTTAAAAAAATATGTTCATGCAGAGTTAGACCAATAAACGCTGATTCTGAATATATAAGTTTTATTTAATAATATTAAACGCAGAGTTTTTAAAGAAATATTAAAAAGTCCATTTTTAATCGGGCCGTAAAAATACGCCTTCAAGTTGGCATTATTGAAATTTTAGTGGTGACGTCACTATTTGCATGTCGTGACGTCACCGTAAAGTTATTGTATGGGAATGTATGATATGACGCAAGCCATCGTATTAATTTATTCGTTTATTTACATACTGTTTGTAGAGATTTAGTTGTTGTGTTTTAGGCCTAAATAATGTTTCGAAAATAAAGGAATCTCTTATTAGTTTATCTCTATTATTATTGAAAATATTCAAAAACTACTGCACAAAAAAAAAATAGTAATGCTTCTTCTAGGGAGAATACTTCGAACAACGGAATTCAAAATGGCGGCAGTTGATCAGCTGATTGCCCGATTCTATAGTAATTTTTCAGGAGTGGTTACGTCACACGATTCACCATACATACGGTGGTTTTCGGGGGGTCTTGAAAAATTAAAACTTTGACAATTATTTTAACTATTATAACTCACTCTAAAAATAAAAATAAATATGCAGTTATTTAAGTTAGAAGGTCATTTATTCATTAAAAAAAAAAAAAAAATTGGACTGAAAAAATTTTTCTCTATTTTCTCATTAAAAACAGTCAATTGCGTTAATTGTATTTGTGCGACTTGATTGTTAAATTTCTCGTGTCTAGGATGAACCAAGTATGTATGAAGAATGAGTTAATGATGAATGTAAGTAAGTCTAAAGTCATGGTGTTTGAAAAAGAGAGTACAAACGACAAACACAGTGTGCTATACAGTTGTAAATGATGAATACTTGGAGCAGGTGGATGCGTTTCTATGTCTGGGTAGTATGTTTACCAGAGATGGGAAAGCTGGTAGAGATATTGAAAGAATGGTAAATGCAAGTAACTCCATTAATGGAGGACTGAATGCTGTTGGCGTTAATAAAAAAAAAGTGTCAAAAGAAGCGAAGCTAGCAGTCCACAATGAAGTCCTGGTACCTACCCTGATATATGGCAGTGAGGCGTGGAACTGGCAGAGGAAGGATTTATTTATTTATTTGTACACGCCCAATTAGGGCTTTTACATATGATAAATTTAAAAATACATTTGTTATAATCAAAGAATTAAGAGATAACAATTAAATAAGTATCAAGTATAGATTTTTTAACATAAAACAAAAGAGTAAATTATAGGATACACATTCATATACATTTAAAGAAGTGATTTTCTTGCAGCTTAAAAGCAACAGAATAAAATAAAGGATACACATTCATATACGAGTACATTCGACACATATTGAAAATTTATAAACATTTCAAATTTATCTAGATAGACATACAGATTTAATGACAATGTTTTTATAGGTTGATAGACTTTCAGTACCGTTGGTATTCATGTAATATTTATTCCCTGTACTGTGCAGTCGGTTCATTACTGAGTTTATTTCTGAATTGGTACCTGAATTGTTACAATGGTAAGGTACAATCTGACGAACCGTTCTACTAGGCACATGAAAATTAATCAGCCTAAGGAGTTCAGGGGAGTCAAACATGTTATTAACAATTTTATACAGAAAAAATAGATCAGTACATATTCTTCTTTCTTTTAATGTAGCGAGGTCCATAATTTTCAACAGTGACATGTAGCTAATATTTTCAATAGGAATTCCTAATCTATAATTTATATTTCGTAAAAATTTATGTTGGATTCGCTCGATGGATTTTTCACGAATATTGTAAAATGGATTCCAAATGGTTGAGTTGAAAGTAAACAGAATGCTGTTGAAATGAGATCACTGTGACGTATGTGTGGTAAAATCATGTATGATCGTGTGAGAAATGTGGATATCCGCAAATAATATAATATAATGATGTAAGCATAATGACCAAGATTAAGAAAGGGACCCTCAGATGGTTTGGGCATGTAGAGTGAAAGAACGAAGAAAGTAGTGTGAGAAGAATATATGACGCAAATGTGAATGGTAGAAGAAGTCGGGGACGCCCGAGGAAGACATGGCACGAGCAAGTGAATCAGATACTTGAGATTGGCCATGTCAAAAGTCAGAATAATAGAAGAGTGTGTATGAGACGATGTATGAATGTGAACGAGGCAAGGAGTGTGTGCCAAGACCGAGTTGTTTGTTAGTTAGTTTTATGAGAGTTAAAAATTACAAATGAAACATGTCTTTCATTACATGTGTACATAGAGGGATTGGGACTGCCCGGTGGTCTATGCCATGGGTCGGCAACCTGCGGCCCGCGAGGGGTCTTGGTGCGGCCCGCAAGATTCTCGCCGCAACGCACGTGACGGACGATATCATACACAACGGGGTGAAATGGATAGCGAAGATAAGGGGAGATCTTGGATTTTTAACTGATTTTACTGCCGAACTGAATCTACTCAATACTCGTTTACAGGGAAAAAATAAATTGATATGCCAAATGAAATTAAACTATCATTGTTTATCAAGCACATCGATGAAAGAAAACTCGATCATTTTCCAAATTGCAAGAAAGCAGTAGAAGAAGCTGGGATAAATTTTATTTGGGAAAATACTAACATGAAAAGTGCATTATTACAACTTCAAACTGAGTTTGAAAACCGGTTTGCTGATTTAAAAAAAATCTCATGTAAGATGGAGATTTTCGAAAACCCCTTCGCAGTGGATATCGATAATGTACCAAGCTATTTGCAAATCAACATGATAGGTTTGCAAAGTGGTAATACCTTTCCTTAAAATGGCATTTAAGGAAAAAAAATAACTTGGTAGATTTCTACGGGAGTTTGCCTTCCTATAAGTACCTACAAAGAATTAAAAAGGTTTGCTCAGCAAATAATTACTATGTTTGGTAGTACGTATATTTGTGAGCAAACTTTTTCAATTCTTAATTATCGGAAAAACAAACACTGTTCTCAATTATCACATTTACATTTGGATGCAATACTACGCGTCTCCAGATCAAAAATGCAAGCAAATATTAAAGAACTTGCAAGTCAAATTCAACATCAAAAATCCCATTGGGTTCTGTTTCTGTGACATTTCTTTTACTCTTTCTTAAAAAATGATTTATATTGCCATTTTATTTATGTAGCCATTTTAACAAGAATAAATGTCGTAAAAATACGAAAACAGTTTTATTTTTAGAACTGAAATATTGTAGTTATACTGTAATGATATGCAGTGGCTTAGCTAGCATGGGTGCCACCCGGGCGGATGACGTTGTGTCACCCCCCCCCCCTATTAAAGTTGACTTGGAGCAAGTTTCTACCTAGTCAAATGAGATCCGTCCCGGGGGGGGGGGGGGGTGTGGCTAGAGAATTTTTAAGTGCGGCCCGCGCAAGTTATTTTCTTTCTGCTATTATAGTAATAACTTACATAACATAATCATATTTTTTTTTTCTCATTACTTATTTTATTTTCAGAAGGTTTCTTCTTCTTTCAGAAGAATTATTCCACGGGCTGCTACTTCTATTTATCTTTTTTGTATAGTATTAATGTAAGTACTTGCATACTGCTTACTAACCCTGAATGCATGGACATTGGAGGGTCTAGAGTCGTTCAAATGAATGTAGCTTCGTTAAAAAAAAAAGTAGAGTCTTGACGTGTGCGGTGAAGGAGGAAACCATATGTTTTCTTATAACGCCGTTGGCAAAGTGGTGGGGTCCCCTCCAATGTAAATGGAGAGTACGGGGTACAACAAAACAAGGGGTACGCATGCTCAAAAAGGTTGATAACTACTGTTGTCGTAATTGTTTCGATCATCTTTCTAACAATGATAAATAGTAAGGGAGACTCAACGATTTCCATGAGACCTACATGAGTTGTTCAGAAACCAAACAAATTAGTCGTGTTCGCATTTAAAAATGATCAATATTATTATTTATCGTTTGGTTTAGCATATCAGTGACCTCCGAGCTAACAGCAGAGCAGTGTTACAGTAAAAGTGTGTATTCCGCAACCGATCGCCGGCCGGCTGGGTGACTGGACGGATTGGCAAATGGCCAGCTGTTGGATTATTACGGCTTTTACAACAACACGTTTTTATTATAATATTAGCGGATGAGCAATCGAAAATCGTGGATCTGTACATGTAGGCTGAGTACACGGTGCTCGGAAATAGAGGCGTTCAAATAATTTAGATGACGAGTTTCTAGACACCCTGCTTGCCCATTTTACTGTTGATAATCAGAATGTAAGCAAAAATTATGGAATTTATTTTATGGAATATTTATTATTAAAGCGACTTCAATCTATACATGGATAATTTTATGCAAGAATTGAAGGAGATGGTATTGGGCGCGAAATTGAGTAATCTGAAAGTATGTTGCCTGTTGTATGCTGATGATGCGGTGCTGATATCTAAAACTATGGAAGATCTACAGTCTCTCGTGTCTAGGCTGAACCAAGTATGTATGAAGAATGAGTTAATGATGAATGTAAGTAAGTCTAAAGTCATGGTATTTGAAAGAGAGAATACGAAAACAATGTGCAACATAGTTGTAAATGATGAATACTTGGAGCAGGTGGATGAATTCGTATATTTGGGAAGTATGTTTACGAGATATGGGAAGGCTGATAGGGATATTGAAAGAAGGGTGAATGCCGGTAACTCTATTAATGAAGGACTGAACGCCATTGGTGCCAATAAAAAAAACTGTCCAAAGAAGCGAAGCTAGCCGTCCATAATGGGAAGTGGTACCTACCCTGATGTATGGCAGTGAGGCATGGAACTGGCAGAGGAAGGATGAAAGTAGACTGAATGCTGTAGAAATGAGACCCCTGAGGCGTATGTGTGGTAAAACGATGTACGATGTAAAACGATGTACGTGTGAGAAACGTGGAGATCCGCAAAGAATGCAAGGCTGATGTAAGCGTAATGAGTAAGATTAAGAAAGGGACCCTCAGATGTTTTGGGCATGTAGACCGAATGAAAGAAGAAAATATTGTGAGAAGAATATATGACGCAAATGTGAATGGTTGAAGAAGTCGGGGACGCCCTAGGAAGACATGGCACGATCAAGTGAATCAGATACTTGAGTCAGATAATTATAAACACAAAGTAATACAAAATGTAGACAAAAGAAAAGTCCCAATAAAGTACTTTTAAGTAGTTTGCCAATGGGTGCTTTTACTTTGACGATATAATAAAACTTATTTTATTTTATTATGCAGTTAGAATTTTTTGTGTTACTTTGTGAGCCAAATCTTCAACATAATATTTGTTATACCATTTTTACATTTTTTTAAATTTCAGTAGGTACCATATTTAAGCAATTATGTATCATGTAGTACAGCGTTCTTTGTCCTTGTTTGTTTAAATGCTTAGGTACAATAATTAGTCCTTCATTTAAGGGCCCGCAACCCGAATTTCTACCGATTTCTTACATATCTCCCTTAACCCGTTTAATCTCAGGAGACCATATTTGTCCCAACGCACGTAGGTCTCGTATAGGTGTTAGAAAAGAAAAACATCACGCTTTATATTACAATCTAAAAAAATAGCCAACAAAATAGTAAAATGTACACTTTTATGTACACAAAGTTTTGAATCGAAAATTGAAAAAAAAATTGACATTTCGGGAATTTTTTATAATTTGTTTTTTATGAATTACAAAAAGTGAGGTCACAATATGTGTTTGGTCTATATTTGTCTAATAAAATAAGTATGTGTTTTTTATTTTTTTTTTTTATTATCAGTAACTTTGGTTAGAAAAAACGTAAGGTGAGCCATTTTTAAAACTTTTTTATGTTTGTATGCAAAAAATTTTCAATAAAAAAAAATGTTTATTTCGAATTTTATAATTTGAAAGCGTATTTCATCACCTTTCTAAAACAGTTTTTGGTTTTTGAATGTGCTCAGAAATATTCAAAATATTTGCATTTTATTGTAAAGCGAAAATATTTTGACCATCTGAAAAAAATGCCAAATTTTTGAAGGGTTAATAAACACGTTAAGTTTTAAAGCTCTTAAAAAAATACATGTTATTCTTGAAAATAATATCTAGACATTCCCAGCGCCGAAACGCAAATTATAGAAAATTCCCTCGATAGAAAAAAATCGCAAAGTATGCTCCAAAAATTATTATAAACACGTTTGTTTCAGTTATTTTACAAGTTATATGTATGAAAAAATTAACAGTGTTTCTTCAAATGCTGTTTAAAACAATGCCCGCGAGATTTTTGCTCTATTTTAAACGAGTCGTGTTTTATTAAACATTTTCGCAATTTTCGCATCGATTTTGTCGCTGTAAATGTTAGCGCTCTCCTCTAATATTAGTAATTTCGTATCTTTCATCTTCTTTTTTTCGAGCCCGGTTGCAGAGCCTTAAATGAACAGGCTTACAAATGAAGATGTTATGGTTCGGATGAATAAAGAAAAGGAAGTAATTAAAACTATAAAAATCCGAAAACTTAAATATCTTAGACACGTGATGAGACATCCAGAGAAGTATGAGATCTTTCCTCTCATCATGCAGGGAAAGATTGCCGGAAGACGGGGCCCTGGAAGAAGGAGAACCTCATGGCTGAAAAACCTGAGACAGGAACAATAAGAAGAAAATGAGATATACTAATCGGTGTCCTCTTTGTGCGGTGCCTTTTTTTCGAGCCCGGTTGCGGAGCCTTAACGTAAAACGAGTATTGTAAGTGTGGTCCAGTTTATTTGTGTATATAGGGCCATTCATATGCTGAAATATAATTTCATGCCACATAATTGCTCTTACTGAGAGAATTTTGAGATTTTGGTAAATGTACGGAACATTATGCCTTTTTTCGCAAAACTTTTATAAAGTAATAATAAAATTTAACTAATTATTTCCTCAGAGCCTGTGTCTGTGTGGAGCTAAGGGAACGTACCCATACTACGTGACACTTTTAGGGGGGGGGGGGTCTTCAAAATGTCACGCTCCATACAAATGAGCGGCGGGTTGCTTAGGATTTTGGTCACCGGGGGGGGGGGGGGGGTTAAAAATTGCAAAAAGTTGGTCACGTAGTTTGGGTACGTTCCCTAATGTAAAAAAATCAATAAAGTCGCACCTTCTTTGGAAAGTCGTTAAACGTGAAAAGTAGGTTAAATTTGTGACATTAGGTTGGGTTATGTGTTATTTTTATTGGTCACTTTTAATAACTTTAAAGGGGTGATGAAGTGCTACTTTGTTGTCATGGAACCACATATCACATTATAGCTGTCATGGGATCGGAGATTTCTTACAATCAAACTCAATTTGGTAGGCGGGAATGGGTACCGCCGCCCCGGGAACCTTTATTGGATAACCAACACCTCTGCCATAGGTCACCCCCAAGTGGTTCGCCACGTTTGGTGATTTAGCAGGGGTGCCCGGGTTCATGGGGTGAGGTTTGTCTAGGTATTGGAGGCGGATGACCAGGACATACTGAACCCCTGATTCCTACCCACCTCTTAAACTCTTTTCCTTTCCAGAACTCTCATCTCCTTCATTTCCTTTTAAAAAAACCTCCACACTGCACCCCCAAAGATGACACGGGCCCTGAGGGAAATTATTTTCCTCAGGGCCTCCTGTGTGGAGCTCATATATAAAAAAACTGATCAGTTTTGTAAGATAAAATATTGTAAAATTAAAAACTGAATAAACATATTTAAAAAAAATGTAATGCTGATGACCGCCGACCACGCTAGCGCCATCTGCTTCAGATTACCTGTCATTCTCGGGTGTGCTGCATTCGGCGTATAGATAGCCCTAGCCGAGAGAAGAATGGAGTTCCCAGGAGAAAGTTTTACGTAGGTACATCGGGACCCAGTGATGAGCGAACCCATTACCCTCAGGTACAATGGTGGGCATTCGTATCACGATGACTCATAATCATCTCTCAATTCTCTCTCGGTGTGATGATCTCGGCGGGCGTTTCGACTGTGCGGCCCGCGACCTCTTCTTGCGGCACGATCATCTAAGTCGTAAAAATCAACAACGTGCTTAGCAAAAAAAAAAGTTAAGTTGGCGTACCTCAAGGTACAGTCCTTGGACCTTTACTGTTTATCATCTACGGAGATCGCTTGCTGAGAATTGGTTTGTACTCCTGTATTTTTGTTTTTTTAGGCTGTAAATGCAGTATGTGTTCATTGGTGCAAAATTCAACCAAATATGTTGTTATTTTACTTGTTGATAGAATAACCCTCGTATTTTTTTAAAGTATTTATAACAATTAGTTTGAAATAATAAAAACAATTTTTTTTTTTTTAAACGTCAAAACTTTTATTTCTCAATACGAGTTTTGTGGACAAACCAATTCTGAGCAAGCGAGATGTCAACACAGGAGGCTCTGAGGAAAATAATTTCCCTCATGCTCTCTGCCGTCATCTTTGGGGATGCTGTGTGGAGGTAGATTTTTTAAGTAAAGGAAGTAGAAGATGTTCTGGGATGTAAAAAGTATCAGGGTGGGTAGAATCTGGAGGTCAGGGTATCAAGAAATCAGTCCTGCCGGAGAGGTCAAAAGATCCCACTCAAACGGTCTCCCGATTCGGCCCGCCACGCAGTTGGTGAGAAGATTGATTCGCCGCCAAGACCTAGATAAACCTCACCCCACGAACTAGGGAACCCCTACTAAGTTACTTGGGTTGGTTATCCGATGCGGTAAGTAAAACCGAGTTAAAAAAATACATTTAATAATAAGTTGGTATGGATATCAAACGAATTTATATAGACTCCAGACTAATATCTACAGCCTGTATGTCGGACGAATATCTACAGCTCATATGTTATACGAACTTCAGAGTGTTGACTAATATCTACAGAGCTAAGGTCGGACGAATATCTATGACGGTCCCAGTGTTGACTAATATCCACAGAGCGTAGGTTGAACTAATATTTACAGAGCGTAGGTTGGACTAGTCAGCTAAATGTGTCCAAAAGTCCGATATTAGGGATTTTTACATACATACTTACATAAATAAAGTTTTTTAAACTGCATACGCAATATTACGTTATTCCAATATGCTATACATAATTGCAAATCCAACCTCTGCCAGTGCTGTAGAAATTCGTCAACACTTTGGTTCTCATAGATATTAGTCAGCAGTTTGAGCTGTAGATATTCCTACGCACTTTGGTTCTCAGAACTCCTGTGGATATTAGTAGACGCCTCCTATTTTGTGTGAGTAGGTATACCGTTTTGCCCTAAACCTACTGCATATTGCACATAAGTATGCCGAGGGGGCAACTGTCGAAGGATCAACTGTCATGGAATTCTTAATCTTGAAGGTTTTGGTTGAACACCTCTGCTATGTCAGATGATGATAAAGTATGTTTTATAATGACTTTATGTATGTATGTATATATTATTATTAAGAGGCAATGGCATTTTGCGGTACATCGCGTGAGTGTGTGTGTTTGTGTAAGGCTGCAGTTACGTAAGTCTGTAAATTAGGCAATACGAGCAGCAATACGACCACTCCATCTGTCTGCGTTCATTAGGGTGGGCCTTCTCAATAGCGAGGTTGGTGGATACTGTCAGTATCGCCCTGATACCGTAGACTAGAATAGAAACGTTGCGTTGTTTGAAATGGCTTTAGGCGGTTTGGTGACCGGATCTGAATAGTCAGGTCTTTCCAACCCTCGTCACTCATTTATCAAGGATGCTTTTCTCCAATTGGCTCCGAGAGTTGGATTAGGTTAGGATAGGTTAGATTAGATTAGAATTAGATTAGATTAGATTATATTAGGTTAGATTAGATTAGACTAGGTTAGGTTAGGTTAGAAACGTTGCGTTGCTAGAAATGACTTTAGCCGTGTTTGGTGACTAGGCTTGAATAGCCAGGTATTTCCCAGCCCTCTTCACTCATTTATTAAGGATGCTTTAGTCCAAAATTTGGAAGGACTTGGCAGAAGGAATTTGGCAGGACTCTTTTGACCGATCGCCTTGCACCGCAATGAGAGGGATGGATTCATACGTCTGTCACTTCTGGACGCACAGACTCTTAGATTCCTACCCACCCTCATTCCTTTATCCTTCCCAGAACTTAAAATAACCTCCACACAGCGTCCCCAAAGACGACAGACCCCCCAGATAATTTATTTTCCTCTTGACTCTCTGCGTGGAGTTAATATTAAAAAAAAAAACAAGTGTGCTTTAGACCACACGACTGAAGTAAAACTACCAGATAAACCTCGCCCAATGAACCTAGGTATCCCTGCTAAGTTACCAAACGTAGCGAACGGGGTGACCTATGACCTAGGGGTGACTTGACATTGGGATAAAATATGACCATGGGGTGACCTACGACCTTGGGGTGACCTACGATCTTGGGGTGACCTACGACCTTGGGGTGACCTACGACCTTGGGGTGACCATCCTTATCCTTATCACTCCCTAAGTCAAGCGTGCGTAAAGGCCTGACCGTTCACCTAGCAATCGATCACCGTTCGCATCGATTACCGTTCGCATGACATTTTTCGTAACAATCACCACTTTTCGCTACGCATTCACCAGCTTACCCCCAAGTCTAGCATGCGTAAAGAAGTTTTACTTCAAAAATACATGCATTTTTGACCCAGCCTAGCATACCCATGTTTATTGGACTCCAGATACTAATATCTACAGCCTGTATGTCGGACGAATATCTACAGCTCCTACGTTGAACTAATATCTACGAACTTCAGAGTATTGATTAATATCTACAGAGCGTAGGTTGAACTAATATCTATAGAGCGTAGGTTGGACTAATCAGCTAAATGTGTCCAATAGTCCGATATTAGGGATTTTTACATACATACTTACATAAATTAAGTTTTTTAAACTGCATACGAAATGTTACATTATTCTAATATGCTATACATAATTGCAAATCCAACCTCTGCCAGTGCTGTGGATATTCGTCAACACTTTGGTTCTCATAGATATTAGTTCGATTTTTCAGTTTTTGGAATTCCTGTAGATATTAGTAGACGCCTCCGTTTATTGTATCTGTGAATATGTAGCGATATGGTACATAATATTGATATACATGGTGCCTGGAATCTAGTGATGTAAGCGGGAAACTTGTGAATCTATATTGCATTCAGAGTCGATTTTGAGGTGACCTAATCGAAATTGTAATTCTTATTTAAAATTGTATTTTTTTTTGCATTATTTACATTATTTACCGATTTCAAAACTAAAATCGACAAAAATATATATCTTTTATTTATTTATTGAAAAATAAAAAATACATAAAAACATAAGCCCAGGGCAGAGGTCGGCAAAGTGCGGCTCCGGAGCCGCATGCGGCTCTTTGGCCCGTTAAGTGCGGCTCTGGCACTGTAAATGTCTATGGACAGACGCGCAAGATGCTTTTGCCAAAGATTTTGAAAGGGAAACATTATTTCATTTTCCGAGTCTGCTGAAGAATCGCCACAAAAATAATTCCTCCATTGACACTATTTCAAAACAACCATTTTCAACATAAGGGATGCGTTTCACACCAGGTTTCAGGAATTTAAAAGCAGCAGAGCAACTTTATAGCATTCGTCAAACACGCTCATGTTCCGATAACAGATTTGAGACTTTCTCCTTTAGGCATTGACGTGTGTAACTTTGAAGTACAATTGATGGATTAAAAAACAAAGAAATGCGGAGCTCTAAATATGAACGACTTTGTGTTGATTTGGAAATATTGGAGAAGAACAAATGCGAGCTTAGTTCACAACCCAAATGGTCTGCTTTGAAAGACCCGGAGAAGGAAGACAAGATCATCTTCAATGCCTGGAATAGCCTCACTCTTACGATCTGCTGAAAAAACTCGCTTTTGCTGTTCTTTCCCTTGTCGGGTCTACATATTCATGCGAACAATATTTTTCAAGCATGAACTTTATCAAGAGTAAACTGAGAAGTCATCTTATTGACGAGAACCTGAAATCGTGCCTAAAATTAAGAATAACAACATAAAAACCTGACTTCCTCAAACTTTCCAAGGAGGATTCAATGACAAGTGTCAGTCATTGTCATGATTTAAATTTATGGATTCCTTATTTACATATTATTTTTTAATCAGTGAATAAAATCTTTATTAAGTATGAAATCAAGTTTTATTCAGCGTATCCGCAGTTTAATGAAGTGCTATAATAAGTGTTTGCTAAATAAATAAACAGATTCTTTTTGAATCCTTGTAATGTACATATTTGGCTCTTTGGCTAAAAAGTTTGCCGACCCCTGGCCTAGGGCATTCTTGTATCGAGATAATATGCTTAATATATTTAATAATACTCTTGTTAAATAAGATATTCATTTATATTCTTGTACGCCTGTCTCGCCACAGGTATATCCTAGTGAGACAGGCATCAAAAACCAATGTAAATATACTTTTTATAGATAAATAAATAAAAAAAATAGTTATTGTGGATATCAAACGAATGTATTTACAGTGTCAATTTTTAGTACTTATACTCTGGTATATGCAGTACTAGCAGACCCGGCCACACGTTGCTGTGGCTAACGAAACTCAACGCCATCACCCAACCTTTATAAAATCTACACCACCTGCTTGCCAGCTGCCTGAATTGAATGTTTGAATTTCTCGGCTTTTCTCTACTATAATAAGCATGTTTTTTTTTTTTTTTTTTTTACTTAAATTTTTTATTAGTTACAGATATTTGTTTTTTTTGGCTACCACACTGGGCTCATGCCCGTGTTATGGTAGTCGTATATTTAATATTTATTTAAATTAATACAAATACTATTTTATTAAAACAGATGATTAAATATATTAAATAAAAATTATGAAATATTTAAATGTAAGTGAAAAATAAAGAGAAAAAAAGATCATATTTTAAAGAAAAGTAGAAATTAAAATGAAAATTCTAATTTTGAAATACAAAAATTAATAATAAAGATTAAATGTTGATGATTAAAAAACTCAAGTGTTCTATACAAATATATAAATTAAAACATATAAGTAAATAAATTAAAATTAAAAAATAAATAAAATTTAATGAAAAAATTAAGAGAAAAAAAATAACAACATATTATTTAGGGAACGTACCCATACTACGTGACACGTTTAGGGGGGGGGGGGGGGGTCTTCAAAATGTCACGCTCCAGGTCACCGGGGGGGGGGGGGGGGGTTAAAAATTGCAAAAAGTTGGTCACGTAGTATGGGTACGTTCCCTTATGTATTATACATATAAACCTTCCTCTTGAATCACTCTATCTATTGGTGCTGCACCGCATGAAAATCCGTTCATACATTTTGAGCGACTTCATTTTATACTATGCAATGATGATGTAGAGAAGTAGTTTTTTCCTTGATTCATTTGAATGAAAATATGTTTTATACTTTTGTTATTCGGCGGTACATCCTCTCTGCCCATCCCTTCGGGGACACTAAGTTATATTTTGTGTAAGTAGATAAACCGTATTTCCCTAAACTGACTGCATATTGTGTATAAATATGCCGGGGGCCAAATATCAAGAGTTCAACTCTCATGGAACCGATATAGTGCTATAAATTTTTTGATTTTAGCTTTCGTTTTCGAATAAATTAAATCCGGATTTGGAAGTTTTAGTATCAGCTCTTTATTGTCTTTTAAACCTCTCAGGCCTCGGGCTATTTTGTCAGAAGGCTAACATATTTCTGCATTGCAATAAAATCCGAATCAATGGAATATTTCTGAACGCATCCTTAAAATAAAAACATTTTTTGAAAGGTGGTAAAATATGCTTTTATTTTTTTTATTTTAAGTAAAACATAATTTTTGAAAAAACTTTTTTTTAATGCATATAAAAAAAAAAGTTTTAAAAATGGCACACCTTTCGTTTCTTCTAATTAAAAATGCAGATTACGAAAAAAATAATGTCACCCACATATTTTATTAGAAAAATTTATTAGATATAAATGTTACTGTCAACTCACTTTTTGTTATTTCATGTAAAAATCTTAATATATAAAACAAAGTCGGGTTAGTTACACTATTTATAACTCGAGAACGGCTGGACCGATTTTTATGATCTTTGATTTGTTGGATTTGTCTCCGCCCCGGATAACAGAATAACCATTAAAACAATGCAAAAATCTACGAAAAAGAAAGTTATGAAGACAATTAATTTCCCCATACATTTTATATGGAACGAATTCTCATATTTTGAAAGAGCTGCAGGAATTTTATGATAAGACCTATAAATATTGAGTAGTGAGTGAGTTCCAATAATTCAAAAACGTCAAATGTCAATGTGCTGATTGTTTTGTTTTATTCTTAAACATATAATGCTGCCTCTCTTTCTTACACACTTAATGTCAATAGCCGAAAATAAGACAAACGGTGAACGTATGTCTCCACCCATCCAAAGGAAAGACACAATCATTAAAATAAAAAAACCCTCACCCGTATAAAGAAAATGAAAAGCAAAGTTTTTTTTTACATCAGTTCCACAAGTTCGAAGAAAATTATTTTCCTCAGGGCCTGTGTCATCTTAGGGGATGTTGCGTGGAGGGTCTTTTTAGGAAAGGAAGGATAGGAAGTTCTGGGAAGGAAAAGGGTATGAAGGGAGGGTAGGAATCTGGGGTCAGTGTGTCCGGTAGTGACGTACGTATGAATCCATCCCTCCAACTGCGATGCAAGGCGTTGGGTCGAGAGAGTCCAGCTGGAACGTCACCCCGTAGCGAACCACTTAAGGTGCGATTCCTAAGGGTGACCTATGGGTGACGTATGACAAAGGTGTTGGTTATCCAATAAATGGTTCCCGGTTCACAAATTATCGTAGTTATGTGGAAAAATAAGAAAATCACAAAAAATATAAATCCACACACAATGCCACCTCTGATACTGACAAAATCAAAACACGGACAGTTGTGCATTGATGATTGCTTCATTGTGTAATTTTTGACTTAATAAAAAAACTGAATTTAATTCAACAGTTATTGATTCTGAGGCGGTACGAAGTTCGTCGGGTCAGCTAGTAATTAATAAAAAATTCCCAGGGTTTCGTGATTTTTTTTTTTCAAATTGCGATCGGAAACTTTGGTGTGTACATTTAAATTATTTTGTAGTTGATTTTTATTTAAATGTGGTGTTTTCTCTTCCAAACATTGAATCTGGGGGAGTGTGTTCAGGAGTGGCGGACGTATGAATCCATCCCTCCAACTGCGGTGCAAGGCGATGGGTCGAGAGAGTCCGGCTGGAAAGGTCAAAAATCCTCCCTCAATTAGTCTCTCGATCCGGCCCACCACGCAGCAGGTGGGCAGACGCATTCACCACCAAGACATGGACAAACCTCACCCCATGAACCCGGGCACCCCTGCCAAGTCACCAAACGTAGCGAACCACTTGGGGTGACCTATGGCAGAGGTGCTGGTTATCCAATAAATGGTTCCCGGAGCGGCGGTACCCACACCCGCCTCCCAAATTGAGACACTTTAAAATACCGATAAAAAAATTGAAGTGCTCACTTGATTTTTTTGTTGTTTCGGTTTTTTTTTGTGATGTAGATTCTCGAGTTTTCGACTTGCACCACCAGTTTCCGGACGCTGTGCACATGTATATACATCATTAATATTAGCACACAGTTGTCGCCCGAGGTAAAAAGCAATCTGTTGCATTTGTGCCTCTTTTTTACACTACACCAGGCAACCTACTGCCAACTTTCATTTTTAATTTGCTAATTTCGCACCCGGCTGTGCGCGTGTTTCTTTCACTGATTTAACAGATTATATCTAGAATTGTCTATTTTTTCTATATATTAGCTCCACACACCTCTGCCTTAGGTCACCCCAATGTCTCATATATGTCTGTAATATATCGTATCCTTAACCCCTCTTCAGGTCTCAGGGCTTTTTTCTTGGAAAATCAAAATATTTCTATATTTTTAACTCCAAATAAATTGAATATTTCTGAACGCATCCGAAAACTAAAAACTGTCATTACAAGGTGTCGAAATATGCTTTATACAGAAATATGAAACAGAAACAAAAATTGAGGAAAACAAAAATAATTTCAGACACAAAATTTAAAAAAATGGATTAAAGAACAAAAAAGACAATATTACCAAAATTTTATAACAGAAAAGAATAAAACATATACACGCAACACACAAATAGTATATTAAAATATAAGTGGATAAACAGGTCTTTAAAACACGCGCGATTTTTCGAGCACGACGGCGTAGCCGAGTGCTCGAAATAAAGCAAGTGTTTTAAAGACCAGTTATCCACGAATACTTTACGCAATTTTTTTTTGTTGGTACACTTTGAAAACATAAATATTGATATTATTATTAAAAAGCATTTCCTCCGATTTAAAAAACGGAGGTATTAATATTTCAAATAATACGAGCTGCTCTTTTCACATCCATTTAAATAATTAGAATGTAAACGATGTAAAAAAGAATGTAAACTTTGAATAAAATTTTTGAAACATTTGTAATGTTTTATTTGACGTTTAAAATATTCCTGTCAGATTTATAGTTAAAAGTTGACATTTAGACTTCACATTTTGTTGATTTGTTGATGTTACCATGGTAACTTTAAAAAACGCGCATTCCATAAAGTGCGATTTAAACACGCTAGAGCGTACTTTAAATGAGTAAAAAAGGGCACCAATAAAAAAAACCAATATAAAACACGTAACACTCAAAAACACAAACATATTAAATCATAATATACGCCGATTTTTTTTTTTTTGGTGTGTTAATTTAATTTAAATTTTTAATCTCTATTTTTAGTTTTAATTTATCTATATTTTAAATGTTTTTTTTGGTTAGTCACCAACATTTTACATTTATTTTTTCTCAAACTGTATTATGTATAAATTATTATATTATATTTATTATATTACATAGTATAAAATGAAGTCGCTCAAAATGTATGTGCACGTTAATCTTTTAAACTACGCAACGGATTTTCATACGGTTTTCACCAATAGATAGAGTGATTGAATAGGAATGTTTATATGTATAATACATGTAAATTATATTAGAGAAAAGCCGAGAAATTCAAAGAAAACATATTTTTGTGCGATTTAAAACGGCTGGCGGGCTGTAAGTCACTTTTGAAATTCGTTCTACGGAAGAAATTGGAAAATAGATGTCCTAGAGTAAGTAGGTATTTGATTTTCCCTTTTTAAATATCCAGTGTTGCATTGCAAGCATTGTATAATTAGTGGCGAGTTAATTAGTTTATATGTATTATACATGCTTATTATAGTTTGACGACCTCCGTAGTCCAGTGGGTAAGACTCTTGACTCACAATCCGGAGGTCGCGGGTTCGAACCCGGCATGCGCAAATAAATTTTATTTGATTAATTTGTGTTATTTCACAATTAATTCATTTAAAATAATATATAGTATATTTGCGGCATGTTCCAGAGTGGAAGATAATATCAGTATCGCCCTGGTGTAAAACCACCATTCAGAATTGAAATGTTGCTTGAAAATGGCTTTAGCCGTGTTTAGTGACCAGATCTGAATAGCCAGGTACTTCCAACCTTCCTCTTCCCCACCTCCTTCCCCTCCCCACTACCTTCAGCCTCACAACATACCCCAATTGGGGATGCCATAGTCTCACTGGCTCCAGACGGGAGCAGTTGAGATTCTTGTGCGGTATTCACTATAAAAAAAAAAAGAAAAGTCGATAAATTCAAATATTCAATTCAGGCAGCGGGCAGCTGGCAAGCGGGTGGTGTGGATTTTATAAAGATTTGGTAATGGCGTTGTGTTTCGTTAGCCACAGCAACGTGTGGCCGGGTCTGCTAGTTATATTATAAAATGGTGGCCTCGACTGGATTGCACTATGAAATTTTGTAAAATAATGTATCAACAATAAATTAAAAAATTTGTGATGATAATGAAAATTTTGAATGCAAACATAAAAAAGTTTTAAAAATGATGTTTTTTTCACCTTATGTTTTTTTATAACTAATATTACTGTTAACAAAAAAAATATAAAAACACCTACACTTTTTTTAAACAAATGTATTATAAACATTACCATCAGCTCACCTTTTTTTCCTTACATATAAAAATTATTAATAAAAAATCAGTAGGGTTTCATTTTTTTTTTTCAAATTGCGTTCGAAAACTTTTAGAAATGAATGAATATGTGGCGACACATCATTATTATCTTCGCCATCAAAAGAACATACGAGAAACATCTCTAATATTCGCGCCCATCGGCAAACCTACTTGCCTAGGTACCTTCGTACCTATACTGGCCGCGATGTACTTTCTCGCCTCCCGTGCCAGCCCGACGATAATAATATCGCTCCCGCCTAGAAAGGTCTCGAGACAGCACCGTACAATATCTGTACGGCGCCGAATATTCTCGTCAATTGCCGAAGTGGCTCGTATTACCTACCGCGAGGTAGTTACTCTACCGCGGCTATATAAGCAGCCGATCGCTCGCCCGCTGCAGTTCAGTCTCACATTAATCGTCGGTCAATATCTCAGCATGTAACGTGCTCTTGCAGGCATCTAAACACATCCAGGGCAGCTTCCCGAGGTTCATCACCACGTCTCAGCTACAAGGCCCATCGTGCCTTCGGCTCCTGAGAACAGCTACATCCCGCGACTTATAAGGTTTGACGCCACCTTCAGCCAAGGGATCAGCTCACAACTTCATGGCACCCCGAAGCCACACCGTGCTTCGCTGCCATGGAAACACGCTCCGCCTCGCCAGGACTACCTGCTGGTGGCTCAGCTCACCGAGCCACTCACCGTTTATCTCCGCGACACAAAGCGTCGAGCAACGGCCTGGAAGATAGGTCATCTCCACCGACAAGGTGTCGAGCAACTCACTGACCTTCACCACACCATCTCCACCTCCGTACGCCTGCAGCATCATCTACGGCACTCCGCATTACCTCATGTTACCGACCACCGACCATCCGCTACGTAGCCCAATAAACGACTGACTCACCACTTCGACATGACGACTTTCATTTCTGTCTCCCGCTCCCTCAAATATAAAACATAGTGTTTTCTCTTTTCAATGCCTTTTATATCATACTAGCTGACCCGGCCACGCGTTGCTGTGGCTAATAAAACACAACGTCATCTACTGGATGGTTATCTAACCTTTATAACCACCGCCGTCTTTGAGTTTATCGCGAAGAGACAGACAGATGCCGCGGAGGACTTTAATTTATAATACGTAGAGATGGTGTGAAAGTTTATAATAATGTGCATGAAATGCTTGAGGTCACTAAAGTATTTAAGTTAATAAGGATTAATACTGTATCCGTCTAAATAACTTTTCAATTACCGCAATGTACGTGACCATTTTTTTAGAAGATAGAATGGGTATAGTAAGCTATCCGTAAAAGATAGATATATGCCTTCGCAGACTTTTTTGTAGATCTATAAAGGAGGAATATCCCACAATGCATTGTTTTGTTATATCCCAAAAGGATTAGGCAGCGTTTTCAATGAAAGCTACCAGGCGGCTTGACGTTTTCCGAAATTTCTAACAATTATCGTTATGTTTCAACCAATTTACACAAATCCTTGACAAATTACATACCTAAACCTTCCTCACGAAACACTCTATCTATTGGTGAAAACCGCATGAAAATCCGTTCAGTTGTTTTCGAGTTTATCGCGAACAGACAGATGACGCGGGGGACTTTAATTTATAATATGTAGATATGATCATATATATATATGTATAGATAACACTATGATGATAATAAGGGAGACAACGATTTCTACGAGACCTATATGAGTTGTTCCCAAAAGCGAACAAATTAGCCTGAGCGTTTACAGCAACTCAAGTACGTCGCCTTAACACCCTGTATATGTGCTTTTGTTCTTTCTTAGGGTTGGTCAACTGTTTTTATTAACTTTGTATTTCTTTTGTTTTAGGTTTCGTCATGGCCGACACGGAGGCGGTCCAGCCGCCAGTTGTCACGAACGGGATTTCCACCACAGAAGAGGAAGAAGAGCGGCTCAAGCAGAGGCCCGCGGACATTGACGCAGTGAGTATTGTCACACCGTATCCGCTGTTGAATTTGGCAGCCACCTCTGGGCTGGAGCCCCAAATTACTTGTAAAAGCTTGTGACTTTGTGCAGAGAGGGGCGATACGTTTGATGGATAACTCTATGTTACTAAACGAATTGCATATTTTTAGAGGGTAGGTTGTCCTTGTTCTACCGGTATTTCAATGGAAGATGGTCGGAGGAACTGGCATCTTTGATCCCTTTGACACTGTAGTTGCGTAGTTTGCGTAGTCAGAAAACACTGGAATGATTTTCCGGCTTCTGTGTTTCCTCCCTCATGTAGCATGTTCACTTGTTCCTCTCATAAAAAAGATCCTCTTCACAGCATCCAAAAATGTGTAATTTTTTTTTTACATAAGTTTTTTTTTTTACTTTCGCTCCACACAGGAGACCCTGAGGAAAATAATTTCCCTTTAGAATGTTTGGGGATGCTGTGTGGAAGTTTTTTTAAGGAAAGGAAGGAGAGGAAGTTCTAGGAAGGCAAAGGGTATTAGGGGTGGGTAGGAATCTGGGGGTAAGTGTGTCCAGGAATGACACTTATGAATCCATCCCTCCTACTGCGTTGCAAGGCGATGTTACAAGATAGTAGGGCTGGAGGAGTCAAAGGGACTCCCTCAAACATTCTCTCCCGATCCGACCTGCCATGCAGCTGGTGGGCAGACGCATCCGCCGCCAAGACCCGATCAAACCTCACCCCATGAAATCGGGCACCTTGCTAAGTCACCAAACATAGCAAACCACTTTGGTTGACCTATGGCCAGGGCTGGGCAAAATACATGCTTTGCTGTAATTGAAATACAAATTACAAAATACTTTTACTCATTTATTTAAAATACGAAATACAAAATACTTTCAAGTCGTGTATTTGAAATACACAATACAGTATTTTAACCATTTTTTTAATTTCAAACACAAAATACAAATTACAAAATACAAAATACATTTGGTTTTGGTAGAACCTTTGGTTGCAATAAATTGTCGTAAGTGCCCTTACCTAAGGGTGCATTTCCATAGAAGCAAAGCTGAGCAGAGTGAAACAGAGACGTGCAAAAATTGACCAATCATATTGCTCAGAAGACACATCTCGTCTCCGCTCCACTTGTAAAGTTTTGTGGCACAGGACTTAGGTGTTAGATTATAATTATTATAATAACACTAGCTGGTTCCCGGCATGCGTTGCAATGCCACATACAAAGAAATAAATTGTTTATCCCTGCATGTCCTATCCCGTGCGTCCCCGTTCCCCGCCCACATCCCGTTCATCTCCCGCATTCTCCTGCCACCTTCCCCGCCTACCCTTTCCCCTCTCCCACTCCCCGCCAAACCCCTCCTGCGTTCCACATATTCACTCCCAGTACATTCAGTTTTCAAACAACTCGCGTGCCAGCTATTACGATTTTTTATTAAAATTTTCATTTTTCACATATTACAAATATTCATTTTTGTATATTATAAGAACAAGCAATCAAATCTGGTACCTAACATAGGTACCTATTTAAAATATCTATAATAAAAAACCATAGACAATTCTTTTGTAACAAAAAAAAACAGCTGCCTGCTAAATTCAATTTCATAAAACGCGTAAACTGTCAAACGTGCAAAGTTAAAATAGTCATCAAGTTTTCTGAAATTATCCAATTTTCTGCATAATTTTCTTAATTTTTCTTTCTGTAAGAACCTTCTACAAAGTATTAGAAAACTTAAAACAAAATTAATAAAATGACCAAGGGAAACAAGAATTCATGTTTATATACATAGATGACATTTGTATAGCGCAGTTTTGTGTTATTTCACTTCAAGTGCGCTCTACAGTAATTAACTTAAAAATAATCTAGTGTTCAGTCAAATAATTCCTATAGTGCTTGATCTAATACTATGATTAAAAAATGTACAATACAAAGCAATGATAAGTTTAATATAATTTGATACAAAATGTACAATAACAGTGCTATTATAGCACAAGACAATAATAATAACTAGCATGACGTAAAAAAAATGTACAGTACATTATAAAGCAATGATAAGAAAACTACAAATAATCATTAGTAAGGGTGCTATGGCACAGGACAATAGGACAATAGTACAGGATTCTAGCGTTTTTACTCTACGTATTATCTATGTTAGATTATTTTTGAAATGTATTTGAAAATGTATTTTGAAGCCATAAGTATTTGAAATACAAATTACAAAATACCTCAGCAGCAGGTAATTGAAATACCAATTGCAAATTACATTTTTACGAAGTAATTGAAATACAAATACAAAATACGTATTTGAAATACAAGTAATTCAAATACTGCCCAGCCCTGCCTATGGCAGAGGTATTGGTTATCCAATAAATAGTTCCTGGGGCGGCGGTACTCATGCCCGCCTCCCAAATTGAGACCATCTTACAGAATATGGTCAAGGACTGAAGGGTTAATATAATATTGTATTGTTGTTTCTAATCCTTGTCTGTCTGTCTGTAGGATGTGCGGGAAATGGAGCGCCGCAAGCGTGTGGACATCATCATGTCCAGCAAGATCTTCCGCGAAGAGTTGGAGCGCATCCTGGACACGCAGCTGCGCGAGGGAGGCGGCACCGGCCTGCTGCAGCAGATCTCCGAGATGATGGGCGTGCCGGCGTCGCGCGTGCACGCCGGAACCTTCAAGGTATGTCATCCGACACCCCAAAGTTACAGAAGTTTCATACCCAAAGTTTAGAGCATGCTTACAATTTACAGCCCTGACACCTTCAAGGTTACAGCACCTTTGACACCTTAAGGTTGTAACAGTCCTGACGCCCCAAGGTTACAGAAGCTCCGTACCCAAAGAGAAGAACATGCTTAACTTTTACAGCCCTGACACCTTCATGATTATAGCATTTCTGAACGTTCAAGGCTACAGCACCAACACTTTAAGATTGTAACAGGTCTGAAGCCCCAAGGTTACAGCAGTTCTAAACCCAAATATTAGAGCATGCCTAACTTTTGCAGCCCTGGCACCTTAAGATTACTTCAGTATGAATCCGAAAGTTACAGCATCTTTGACACCTTTAGGTTGTAACAGTTCTAACGGCCCAAGGTTACAGAAGTTCCATACCCAAAGATTAAAGCATGCTTAACATTTACAGCCCTGGAACCTTCAAGGTTACAGCACCTTTGACACCTTAAGGTTGTAACATTTCTGACACCCCAATAATAATAATAATAATTGGATAATTTATAAAGCGCGGTTTTTGTGAAAAATCACCTCAAGGGCGCCAAGGTTATAGAAAATTCCAAACCCAAAGGTTAGAGCATGTTTAACTTTTAAAACCCTGGCACCTTCAAGGTTACAGCACCTTTGACACCTAAGATTTTGATGCCCCAAGGTTACAGAAGTTCCATAATAAAAGATTAGAGCATGCTTAACTTGTACAGTTCTGGCACCTTTAACATTAAAGGGGGAGTCTGGTACATCCGATCCAAAAATCTTCCTCTACGTGTGAAGAATACATTCCCAAAGTTATAGCATCAAATTCGACCCTTAACCTGTCAACTGTAGCTGGCCTTTGTTTTTATTCTAAAAAATCTTTTTTTTAAATGCGATTTTAACCCTTCTTTATAAAGAAACTGTATGAAGGAGAAGGTCAGAATCGCTTGCGCCAATATCAATCTGGGACCTATGTTTTATTTGATTATTGTAGCTACTCTGAATGATTTTAAAAGAATTTTCCATGAAATTTACGGGTGACTTTCGGCAGCTGTCAATGGCGGAATATCGATATTTTTACTTTTTCAAATTAGTGTAAAAGTCATCATTTCTTTAAAACTTATTTGAATTGTGTGTTTTCATGTTGGGTATGTATTTAGTTTTATGTAGAAATAATAAAATCAGTTTATATTTGTATGAATATATCTTTTGTCAATTATTTCCAAAATGGGAGATTTTTTAATACTTTTTTTTAGTTAACTATTCTGAAAAACCTCTTACGAAATTATGGAAAATGAGGTTACGGGAAGTAAAGCATTTAAATGGATTTATATTAAGGATGTTATTATTAGAGATGCCCCGAATATTCGGCTACTATTCGGTATTGGGCCTATTCGGCTACTTTTTTTCAACCCATCTGCTTGGTTCAATATATTCGCACCTCACAATACGGAAGTCTCAGTTTCGCGTGAAAAATCAGAAACCGTCACTTTGGATCGAGATTGTAAAATATCTATGCAAGATAGCTCTCATATTTCAAAGACAATAAGATGCATTATTTCATCCTCTTTCTGGTTAAAAGAAAAAAACATATGTTTGCATGAGAGGAAGAGAGATATATAGCTTTTAAAATGTAAGGTCGCTCGGGACGTTTTTGGTCTTATGAAAGTATAATGCGATTACGTGTTTTGGGATGTATTTATTCCTAAACAAGCAGACGGGTTAATATTCGGTATTCGGACGAATATTGCGAACCATTCGGCCGAATATCGAATAATAAAAAAAGTTTAGACAAATATTGCGAACCATTCGGCCGAATACCGAATATCAAATCATGAAAAAAAATACATAAAATACCTATTACTTAGAAATTTTTTTATTTCAATAAAAAATCAACATATTTAATATTTAAAATCTATCAGTGGTAAGTTTTGACGAATAAAACAATTCTTTCGGCATTTGTTAGCAAACGATTGCGCTTTTCCTTATAAATTATACCTGCTTCCGAAAATAGCCGCTTACTATGTACACTGCTACCGTGAGATGATAAATAAATCTTAGCAAATTCTGCTAGGCTTGGATGCTGTTTTCGTCTGCTGACCACGTAAGGGTCTACTGTCCGATCTAGGAAAAACTATTTGCGAAATGTACGTGTCGCCGAATATTCGGCCGCCTAATATTCGGCGCTTCGTCTAAGAGCCTGGCTGAATATTCAGTATTCGACAAAATCACTATTCGTGGCATCCCTAGTTATTATTTATTAAGTTTTTGAGTAAGGCACGTGCCCATGTGACCTTGTTGAATACCAACCTCTAAAAATATTTCCACTCTGTGACGGACATTGAACATATTGTTTGTTTGTGTGTTTTAGAGTTCCAATTGTGTGTTACCCATCAACGACATCCGTGGCATGGAGGGAATGGGTTACGAAAAGGGAGAGAAGATCCTCCGCTGCAAGCTGGCCGCCCTGTACCGCCTCATGGACCTCTACGGCTGGACGCAAGGTAATCCGTCCATATAACATAGTGAGATTGGGTGTAATCTGAAAGTATATTGCGTGTTGTATGCTGATGACGCGGTGCTGATTTCTAACAGTATGGAAGATATACAGTCTCTCGTGTCTAGGATGAGTCAATGGTATCCTGACAACATAACATACCCCCAGTCTGCCCTTGGGATTGGGTGCAAAATTGAGTATTCGGAAAGTGTATTTTGCCTGTTGTATGCTGATGACGTGGTGCTGATTTCTAACAGTATGGAAGGTATACAGTCTCTCGTGTCTAGGATGAGCCAATGGTAGGTACTCTGACAACATAACATACCCTTAGTCTGCCCCTGGGATTGGGTGCAAAATTGAGTAATCTGAAAGTATATTGCCTGTTGTATGCTGATGACGCGGTGCTGATTTCTAACAGTATGGAAGATACACAGTCTCTCGTGTCTACGATGAGCCAATAGTACCCTGACAACATAACATACCCCCAGTCTGTCCATGGGATTGATTGGGTTCAAAATTGAGTATTCGGAAAGTGTGTTGCCTGTTGTATGCTGATGACGTGGTCTGATTTCTAACAGTATGGAAGATATACAGTCTCTCGTGTCTAGGATGAGCCAATGGTACCCTGACAACATAACATACCCCTAGTCTGCCTCTGGGATTGGGTGCAAAATTGAGTATTCGGAAAGTATATTTCCTGTTTTATGCTGATGATGCGGAGCTGATTTCTAACAGTATGGAAGATATACAGTCTCTCGTATCTAGGATGAGCCAATGGTACTCTGACAACATAACATACCCTTAGTCTGCCCCTGGGATTGGTTGCAAAATTGAGTAATCTGAAAGTATATTGCCTGTTGTATGCTGATGACGCGGTGCTGATTTCTAACAGTATGGTAGATACACAGTCTCTCGTTTCTAGGATGAGCCAATGGTACCCTGAAAACATAACATACCCCCATTGGGATTGGGTGCAAAATTGAGTATTCTAAAAGTGTATTTCCTGTTGTATGCTGATGACGCGGTGCTGATTTCTAACAGTATGGAAGATACACAGTCTCTTGTGTCTAGGATGAGCCAATGGTACCCTGAAAACATAACATACCCCCATTGGGATTGGGTGCAAAATTGAGTATTCTAAAAGTGTATTTCCTGTTGTATGCTGATGACGCGGTGCTGATTTCTAACAGTATGGAAGATACACAGTCTCTCGTGTCTAGGATGAGCCAATGGTACCCTGACCACATAACATAACCTCAGTCTGATCCTGGGATTGGGTGCAAAATTGAGTATTCGGAAAGTGTATTTTGCCTGTTGTATGCTGATGACGTGGTGCTGATTTCTAACAGTATGGAAGGTATACAGTCTCTCGTGTCTAGGATGAGCCAATGGTACTCTGACAAAACATACCCTTAGTCTGCCCCTGGGATTGGGTGCAAAATTGAGTATTCGGAAAGTATATTTCCTGTTGTATGCTGATGATGCGGAGCTGATTTCTAACAGTATGGAAGATATACAGTCTCTCGTATCTAGGATGAGCCAATGGTACCCTGAAAACATAACATACCCCCATTGGGATTGGGTGCAAAATTGAGTATTCTAAAAGTGTATTTCCTGTTGTATGCTGATGACGCGGTGCTGATTTCTAAAAGTATGGAAGATACAGTGTGCAGAATGAAGAACCCCCCCGGCTAATTTGTTTAGTTTTAGGAACGATTTCCTCTGCTTCTGTATACCAAACCCCTTGCTTTGTCTGAATCCAAATTGGCATTTGCAACAATTAAAACTTGTGATAGACAAATATCATTTTTATGATTTTTATATTTCTCAAACTATTGTGCAGGAAATTGCATGTGCAAAATCATTTATTTAGTTTTTAATACTGTGAATTGTGTTCCAATTATTAATATCAACGTTGCGTATGAGAATTTTGCAAGGATTTTTTCTACATTGTATGGGTGCTGCAAGTCTGGGTGATGTAATGACCTAAAGATAAATAAAATAACAAAGAGGTACACACTTAGAAATGTTAAAAAAAGGAATCCTTCAAAGTCAAATAAATGTATTTTGCAAAAATAGTACAAAATTAATATAATAAAAAAAATAACATCATATCCTCTGCATATCACTACACAATTCAATTGCCTCGGTATGTAGGTACCATAGACAAATGAATATTAATAGACCTGCCCTAAGCGATAAAAGCGTATTATTTCCCCCTCCCCATACCGGTTCCATTGGAACCGGCTGGGATCGAGTATGGCTTCGCGTGAATCTAAAAAAATTGATGTCATCATTCTTCTGCGAGCCAGCGCCGAGCACTCATCGGTGCATTTTACGAAATAACACAGCAAAAATAGTGGCTTGTGTTTTGAAAACGTGTAAAAATAGAAGTGAAAAAGAGAATAAACCCAATTGTCGTATTACATTCCATAGGAAAGCATTATTTTACTTTATTATAAGCTTATTCAGATCACATAATATGGTCGTTTTTGTAACACACACTATCACTCGAGACACATGGCGTGTGCTCGTCGATGTTTTGTGGGGTAAGTAAATTATGAAACATTTGTAAAAGTTTCTTGACTAAATACGTCAACAAAATATTGGACTATGAAAATAGGCGAACTTTACTTTGCTGTGTTTGGAATTTGTAAATTTGTTCATTTCGCGGCGAGCAATTCGCGCTCCCATGTAAAAAGGTCTATTCATTAAAGAGCAGAGTTTACTTTTAAGAACTAAATGGTGATATTATAATGCGAGATGCCCATATACTCTCAGATTGAGTTATTGACGAATCACATATCACCGAATTCATCTTCCCGCTCTGCGCCCCGCTGTAGTTGGTTTCTTCCCCTCACCTTTATGTTCTGGTCTATTAATATTCATATGTTTATGGTAGGTACATAATATTCACATAATTTTGTGATGCCTAGCTGTCAAATTTGAAAAAATTAAAATGAAATATTTTGAAATATTGTATTTAAAATAAACCCTGTGACGAAAACTGGGCATAGAATATGAACCATGTGAAAAAATCGCATTATAACATGATTTTCCGGTATAAAATAATTAATATTTGGAAGAATGAGTTAATTATGAATGTAAGTAAGTCTAAAGTCATGGCATTTGAAGGAGAGAGTACCAAAACATTATGCAACATAGTTGTGAATGATGAATACTTGGAGCAGGTGGATGAGTTTGTGTATTTGGGAAGTATGTTTACCAGAGATGGGAAGGCTGATAGACATTGAAAGAAGGGTAAATGCAGGTAACTCTATTAATGGAGGACTGAATGCCGTTGGCGCTAATAAAAAATTGTCAAAAGAAGCGAAGCTAGCAGTCCACAATGGAGTCCTGGTACCTACCCTGATGTATAGCAGTGAGGAATGGAACTGGTGGAGGAAGGATGAAAGTAAACTGAATGCTGTTGAAATGACATCCCTGAGGCGTATGTGTGGTAAAACCATGCATGATCGTGTGAGAAATGTGGATATCCGCAAAGAATGTAAGGCTGATGTAAGCGTAATGAGTAAGATTAAGAAACGGACCCTCAGATGGTTTGGGCATGTAGAGCGAATGGACAAAGAAAGTAGTGTAAGAAGAATATATGGCACAAATGTGAATGGTAGGAGAAGTCGGGGACGCCCGAGGAAGACGTGGCACGATCAAGTGAATCAGATACTTGAGACGGGCCATGTCAAAGTCAGAATAATAGAATAGTATGTATGAGACGATGTATGAATGTGAGTGAGGCAAGGAGTGTGTTCCAAGACCGAGTTGTTTGGCGGTCCATCCTCTCTGCCTACCCCTGCGGGGAAAAAAAGGCGTGATGGTTAGTTAGTCCATTGTTTAGCGGGTTACAGAGGGGACAACGTGCTGCCGGCATGGTACTGTGTGAGAGCGTAAATTCCATTTCTTGGATTTCTAGTTGTATCATATGCTTTCTTCGACACGTTCGATGCACTTATAATGAATGAAATATATTTTTCCTAGTTTGTCCTTAGATAGACTTGTTATTTTACATTTCGTTATTTTTTAAACAGTTTTTATCGATTATATCAGAATGTACTGAAGCCGACATGGTTCATATTATGTGTGCAACGACATTATATTATTATAATTGTTTAGATAATGAAATTTGATAATTGAATTTGATTTGTTATCTATGAACTGTTAAGATTACGTTAACCTATTTAAATGTTTTTTAAGTGTTAATTCAATTAGAGATTTATAATTCGCGAAAAATCTGCCCATCCACGGGTATTGCAAATTCTTTAATGACATCGTCGCAAAAAGGTTAATAAAATTGATTTGTGTATTGCAGGCAACGACAACCAGATAACGGCGCGTCTGAATGCGGACGAGGAGGTATTCCTGACGGCCCCGCGAGGTCTGCTCTGCCACGAGGTCTCCGCCTCCTCGCTGGTGAAGGTGGACATGCAGGGAGCCGTCATCGACAGTGGCACCACCAACTTCCCCATCAACGTCAACAGTGAGTATTACTATGATTTGTTATTTCACAATTTATTTCATTTAAAAAAAATTTATTCTATATAATAAACAGCATGTTATATATAGACTCTCAACATATCACCATTTAGAATCGAACTTTCTTGAAATGGCTTTAGCCATCATGTTGGTGATCAGAAGAGTGATTCCTGTATTTTTTGTGGGATCGTTATCGAGATAACGGACGTGATCTCCTGTCAGATGTGTGTGATTTATTTACTTTTTCTATGTACAACGTACATTAACCCCTCCAAAAATCGCCATTTAAGCACTTTAACTGTCTCTAACGAAATGACATTTTATGAAAACTTTTTGTTATTACCGCTTCACAATTAAAGCTCTATAAATGAAACATTTCTGAACGTAGCCGAATAGTAAAAACTGTTTTAGAAAGGTTACAAAATAGGCTTTCAAATTATTATATTACAAATAAATATTAGCATTTGTAAATATTAAAATTTAGAATGCAAACATTAAAAATAGGTTAAAAATGACTCGCGTGATGTTTTTATGTGAAAACGGTACTAAAATCACAGATTATGTAAAAAAAATACTTATTCTATTGTGTATATGTGTAATAAACACTTTTGTCACCTCACTTTTTTATCATTTCGTATAAAAATATTTAATAAAAATTTAAAATGTGGAGCGCGGTGGAGCCGCCGGTAGTAAATTTGAGCGGGTAAATATTTTTGTCTATTACGCGACTGACAGCTGATTCCTGTTATGTATTTCTATAGACAACTTGATAGAGATGTACAGCTTGATCTACTATCGACCTTTTACATTTTGTTTTAGGGATATAACTAAAACAATAACGGAGTTAGAACGATTTCTATGGAAACACACGAGCTGACGTATAGACACGCTTATTGTACTTGACTGCTGTCCTATTTCTACCGCTTATATCTGCTTACGTTGCGGAGGGGTTAAATGAATAAATAATCATGTTTACTTGTAGGAATTTGTGTTTAAAACCATCTAAACTAAAATATGTGACAGTAAATATGTAAAAATCACACAAATCTGACAGGAGATCAGGTCCATTATCTCGATAACGATCCCACAAAAGATACAGAAATCACTCTTCTGATCGAAATCAGATCTGTTTTTTCTGAACTTATTCTTGTTCAAAAGCTCGGCTGTGGAAGGTTGGGGGTACCTCTGTGAACCCTCCCTCCTAAAACATGGGTCTCTTCAAGACCCGCTTCACTTCTTCCTGTCCTAAAAATGACCCTTTACACAGCATCCCCAAAGATGACAAAAGTCCTGAAAGAAATTATTTTCCTCTGGGTCTCCTGTGAGGAGTTAATGATATATAAAAAATGTTATCTTGTCAAGCATATGGTATTGTCTACATGTTGACTTTAATTTAGCATGGTTTTATTGTATACTCGTTAACTTTAACGAAAAAAAACTTTCTGTTTTGGTAATTGTTTGTTTGTGCGTGCGTTCCAGGCTTCATGCTGCACTCGTGGGTGCACGCCGCGCGTCCCGACATCCGCGTGGTGATCCACACGCGCGCGCCGGCCGTGGTAGCCGCGGCTGCCCTGCGCGGGGGTATCCTGCCTCTGGGGCGCGAGGCCGCCTTGCTGGGGGATGTGGCCGCCCATCTGACCACCTCGGGGGCGCTGCTGGACCCCGAGGAGAGAGAGAAGCTGGTGCGCTCGCTGGGACCCCACGCAAAGGTCAGTAACAAACAATCTGGTCTTTATATTTATATAATAACTTGCTGGTACAAAATAAATTGATTCTCCCTGCTACATGTCCTTTCCCGTGCATCCCCGTTCCCTTCCACCTTCCCCTCCTTCTCCCTCCCTCGTCTCTTCCCTCTCCGCGAACCCCACCTTCCCCCTGCCTTTCCTCCCTGCCGCTAAAATATATGAAATACACACATTTTCATTTATACAAATTTCACAATGCCAGAGCTTACCATTATATACAGCCTATGTTAGTCGCTGATAATGTAGCTTTCTATTGGGGAAAGAATTTTTAAAATCGGTTTAGTGGTTTAGGCACGAAAGCGTGACAAACAAACGTTTAATACTGTTAGATTGGGTAATTTGTAGAGCGCCATTTTTGTGAAAAATCACCTCAAGGGCACTGTACAATTTCATATATGCATCTTTGATAGTCTGTAAGCAGTGTGGACAAGATGTCGCTAGCAAGATTAACTGTCCAGTTTGGCTTCAGTATTAATGTGTCGATTGTTGTCTCCAGGTCCTGCTGCTGCAAGGTGGCGGCGGGGGAGCTCTGTGCTGCGGAGCCACGGCCGAGGAGGCATGGCTGCACGCGCGCTGTCTCGCCGCGGCCGCTGACACGCAGCTTAAGGTGGCCGCCGTGCCGCACGACCAGCTCATCACGCTCACCGACGAGGCGCGCAAACAGGTCAGTCAGTCATCTAACAAACAGTGGCGACCATGAACAACACCTTATTGTACTTCAAAAAGACAGGAAAAAGCTATAGAAGGTGTTGTCCAAGTATGGAGTGGATACAAATCTCATATATACACATGCGTCTTATGTGTGAGGGATGCATTTTGCATGTGTTGGGGTGAACGGTGATTTGAAATCACAAAAGGTGTTAAGCAAGGCTGCGTAATGTCACCATGGTTATTCAATCTATGCATGGATAATTGTATGCAAGAATTGAAAAAGATGGGATTGGGTGCGAAATTGAGTAAGGGGGCGTTCAAGTATTACGTAACGCAATTTTTGAAGATTTTTGACCCCCCCTCCCCCCATGTAATGCGCCGTAACGTTTTTCCATTCCCCCCCCCTAAACGTTACGTAACGATCAAGTGACAATTTTTACCTGAAAGTCACAATTAAGTTGCGCAAAGTACTGAAAAGTCGCTTAAATACTCTTTTTTCTTGTTTTAATCGCGTTTGCGGTAATAAATAAAACAAGAGATTTCAAGAACGAAAAGGATTGCCAAGTTGGAAGATTTTAATTCCCTAGTTTTTTTATCTAAATAAAGAAAGACATGTTACGTAACGCGTTGTTCCAACCCTCCCTCCCCCCCCTCGTAACGCACAGTAACTTTTCACAAGACCCCCCCCCCCCAAGTGCGTTACGTAATACTTGAACGGCCCCTAATCTGAAAGTTTGTTGCCTGTTGTATGCTGATGATGCGGTGCTGATTTCTAACAGTATGAAAGATCTACAGTCTCAGTGTCTAGGATGCACAAAGTATGTAAGAAGAATGAGTTAATGATGAATGTAAGTCATGGGAGCTTGGTGTCCCGTCTGCAAGTCTAGTAATAACGTGTACATGTTGTTTGGTGTGTTGCAGATATACGACGAATCTCGTCGCCCGCCTAAGGACTCGGGCCCCAAGTGGCGTGTCGGAGGGGAGGAGTTCGAGGCGCTCATGCGCATGCTGGACAACGCCGGTTTCCGCACCGGATATATCTACCGCCAGCCTCTCGTCAAGGTAAACATAACCTACATTTCCTTACATTTTGTGTTCATATCAAAGGGGTGTGCTAGTCAGTCCTAAAAATGTTACGGTTTATTCTCTGAACCAAATACGCCTTGTATTCTTAAAACTATATGCGGCTGTGCATATATGCGGCTCGTTTCGGAGTGGAAGATACTCTCAGTGTCGTCCTGGTGTTAAGAATTCAGAATTGAGGCGCTCAGCGGAAGAGTGGCCTAACCTTCAAAAATTTCGCAATCAGCAAAAACATATTTTTTTATATATTTTTGTCAAATCTATGAAGCCACAGTGGCCCAATTTTAGTTTTCACTGATTTCAAAGATCAAATGATTTCAAACGATCTTTGAAATAGTGAAAACTAAAATTGGGCCACTATGGCTTCATAGATATGTAGCGATCGTGTACGCTACCCGCTTACTGAGTACATACATACCTACTCAGAAGAATACACGAGAGCTGTCTACCAGCGGCGGCGCACATACCTAAGCAGTACCTCTCGCCAGACCGTAGTACTAACGGTATTGCCACTTACTGGAAAGATCTAGAGCTAGCACCCATATAGTTCATTGTACAGCGCTGAGCCTTCGCGAACCATCGTGTGGCACGTTTTGCCTACCTACCATTGTTTTGCCTGCTACCTGAGCGGTCGACTATTTAAGCGAGAACGGGCCCGCTGCCGGACTTGGTAATTAATTTACCTGCAAACGTACATAGTCGGTGCATATCACTCGCCGTGTCGTTTTCATTCATTTCGTTACGTTCGATGTATTGTACTCACTATTGTTTACATCGCTATAGTTTGTTTAAATAAATAAACCAGTGGTAAATAAATAAATAGTGTATTTATTATTGAACACGTAAGGTGTGGTTAAACTACGCCACCGAAGATATGACAAAAATATATAACAATATGATGTTTTCGCTCATGTGGGTTGGGCCACTCTTCCGCTGAGCGCCCCAATTGAAACGATGCTTTAAATAGCTTTAGTCGTGTCTGGAGACCAAATCTGAATAGTTAGATACTTCTCCACCTTCCTCTTCCTCATCTCCTTCCCCTCTCCACTACCTTACAATTTGTACAGCCGCCCCCAGAACCATTTATTGGATGACCAACACCCCTGCCACAGGTCACAAGAGGTTCGCTAACTTTGGTGACTTAGCAGCGGTGCCCGGGTTCATGGGGTGAAGTTTGTCTAGGTCACTGACCCCCAAATTCCTACTCACCCCAAGAGGTTCGTTACATTTGGTGACTTAGCAGCGGTGCCCGGATTCAGTCTGTCTGACTGACCCTCAGATTCCTACCCACCCCTCATTACATTTTTCCATCCCAGAACTTCCTCTCCTGCCTTTCCTTAAAAAATCGTCTACACAGCATCCTCAAAGATGACAGCAACCCCAAGGGAATTGTTTTCCGCGGGGCCTCCAGTGTGGAGCTATTGTAAAAAAAAAAACTGCCTTCAGCCTCATAACATACCCCAAGTAGAGATGCCATAGTTAAAAAAATGTTCTTGACTAATATTACGACATCCGTGTCTGTTTCCAGGGAGATGTGCCTAAGCCGCGTAATGACATTGAAGTACCTCCCGCGGTGTCCTCGCTGGGTTACCTCCTAGAAGAGGAAGAACTTTACAAGCAGGGGTAAGTCATTATACCTTAATTTATTTATTTATCATGGCGCTGTAAATAAATAAAATAAATCATTAACTGTCGACGGTCACCATCGTTAACCCCTTGAATGCCAAGATATCTAGTATTCAGAACGGTATGTTAACCTCTATGGACGGATGCCGTCGGAGTAACACAATGACGCCAGGAGGCGATGAGTCCCCGATCCTAACAGGACAAGGAAAGAAGATGAAACCACGCTCCTTTGCCCTCCGTTGAACTCTAGTTATGTCAATTGTAATAGAAATTATCCCAAATTCATTGCCCTCCGTTGAATTCTGCACAAATTTCAGCAGGAATAGAAATTATCTCAAATGCCATTGTAGTCTGTTGAATTCTGCACACTTTTCAGCAGTAATAGAAATTATCTCAAATTCCATTGCCTTCTGTTGAATTCTGCACACTTTTCAGCAGTAATAGAAATTATCTCAAATTCCATTGCCTTCTGTTGAATTCTGCACACTTTTCAGCAGTAATAGAAATTATCTCAAATTCCATTGCCTTCTGTTGAATTCTGCACACTTTTCAGCAGTAATAGAAATTATCTCAAATTCCATTGTCCTCTGTTGAATTCTGGATACTTTTCAGCAGTAATAGAAATTATCTCAAATTCCATTGCCTTCTGTTGAATTCTGCACACTTTTCAGCAGTAATAGAAATTATCTCAAATTCCATTGTCCTCTGTTGAATTCTGGATACTTTTCAGCAGTAATAGAAATTATCTCAAATTCCATTGCCTTCTGTTGAATTCTGCACACTTTTCAGCAGCAATAGAAATTATCTCAAATTCCATTGCCTTCTGTTGAATTCTGCACACTTTTCAGCAGTAATAGAAATTATCTCAAATTCCATTGCCTTCTGTTGAATTCTGCACACTTTTCAGCAACAATAGAAATTATCTCAAATTCCATTGTCCTTGTTGAATTCTGCACACTTTTCTGCAGTAATAGAAATTATCCCAAATTCCATTGCCTTCTGTTGAATTCTGCACACTTTTCAGCAGTAATAGAAATTATCTCAAATTCCATTGCGTTCTGGTGAATTCTGCACACTTTTCAGCAGTAATAGAAATTATCTCAAATTCCATTGCGTTCTGTTGAATTCTGCACACTTTTCAGCAACAATAGAAATTATCGCAAATTCCATTGCGTTCTGTTGAATTCTGCACACTTTTCAGCAGTAATAGAAATTATCTCAAATTCCATTGCCTTCTGTTGAATTCTGCACACTTTTCAGCAGCAATAGAAATTATCTCAAATTCCATTGCCTTCTGTTGAATTCTGCACACTTTTCAGCAGTAATAGAAATTATCTCAAATTCCATTGCCTTCTGTTGAATTCTGCACACTTTTCAGCAACAATAGAAATTATCTCAAATTTTATTGTCCTTGTTGAATTCTGCACACTTTTCTGCAGTAATAGAAATTATCCCAAATTCCATTGCCTTCTGTTGAATTCTGCACACTTTTCAGCAGTAATAGAAATTATCTCAAATTCCATTGCGTTCTGGTGAATTCTGCACACTTTTCAGCAGTAATAGAAATTATCTCAAATTCCATTGCGTTCTGTTGAATTCTGCACACTTTTCAGCAACAATAGAAATTATCGCAAATTCCATTGCGTTCTGTTGAATTCTGCACACTTTTCAGCAGTAATAGAAATTATCTCAAATTCCATTGCCTTCTGTTGAATTCTGCACACTTTTCAGCAACAATAGAAATTATCTCAAATTCCATTGCCCTTGTTGTATTCTGCACACTTTTCTGCAGTAATAGAAATTATCCCAAATTCCATTCCCTTCTGTTGAATTCTGCACACTTTTTAGCAGTAATAGAAATTATCTCAAATTCCATTGCCTTCTGTTGAATTCTGCACACTTTTTAACAGTAATAGAAATTATCTCAAATTCCATTGCCTTCTGTTGAATTCTGCACACTTTTCAGCAGTAATAGAAATTATCTCAAATTCCATTGCCCTCCTTTGTTCCTGCTGTCATAGAAATTATCCCAAATTCCATTGCCCTCCGTTGAACTCTGCAGTCATGTCAGCAGTGTTAGCAATTATCCCAAATTAATTGCCCTCTGTTGAACGAGTCACGTCAGCAGTAATAGAAATTATCTCAAATTCCATTGCCCTCCGTTGAACTCTGCAGTCATGTCAGCAGTATTAGCAATTATCCCAAATTAATTGCCCTCTGTTGAACGTGTCACGTCAGCAGTAATAGAAATTATCTCAAATTCCATTGCCCTCCGTTGAACGCTGGTAATTATTGCAGCTGGTATAGCAAGTCAAAGACATTGGCTTGTTGAATTTGGTGCACCTCTTGTATTAATGACCTCTGCAAATGCGTGTACTATTGTGTTGCAGGCTGTGGAAGAAAATGGAGGGTGGCCGCAAGTCGGGAGACCGCACGCGCTGGCTCAACTCTCCCAACGTCTACCAGAAGGTGGAGGTGCTGGAGACTGGCACATCCGATCCCAAGAAGATCACCAAGGTAGAGTACCTCAAAATTGAGGCCGAGTAGGCACACCACACTACACAGACAGACAGACGGACACACCGACAGACAGACAATCACATGAATCGCACCGACAAATAACGGGACCTTTGTGGCCTATACACAGTATCCGAAAACTAGTTGTACAAACCCGGTGAATTTATATCAAATGAAAGAGCTTCCAAAAAAAGATATCAATATAAACATATTCAATATAATCGTTTTTTCTTTTTTCGGAAACTTAAAGATATCCATTTTAAAATGTAATAAACACTTGATATTAACCCCCTATTACAAAAAAATTGACATTTGAACATGATTTACTCGAAAACTAATGCCAAAATAAATAAAACAAAGTTATACCACAAAATCAAATGTGTTTAGTTTTTGTTTGTGCCACTAGTTTTCATACACCGTGTATTCTGTAATAGAAGTTATCCCAAATTCCTTGTTGGTAAATCACCCATGAGTTCAACAGAGGGCGATGGAATTTGGGATAATTTCCGTCTTGATCAAAAAGATCAATAATTATATACAAAAGAGCCACGATCTGCCGAAACCTGAGTTAACCCATCCTAACCTAACATTAACATAAGGAATAACCACTGTAGGTAACCCAACCATTGTGACCAACAACTGACTAACCTAAACTAACATAAATAAACACATTTCGTCCTTTATAAAAAAGATATTGTACTATTATAATAAAAACCATTTAAAGGGAACTCCAATTATAACTTATGCCAAGTTACAAACGAGGATAGAACACATTTTAAAATTACTATATTATTATTGTCAGTTTATTCTAAGCTTATTGTCACACAAATATTTCTATATATATGTTTGTAAATCTGCGCAAATATGTGTGCATTATTTTTATTACGATTACGTAACTAACTAATACGTAATTTTTTTTTCTATACATTTTATAATCTTAATTTTGTGCTTTTACGGGAGCTATTTTATTATGACTTGAATATTATTATTTTTTTACTATTAATTGTTTTTTTTTTTTGGTTTGCGGTGTTTTACAAAAATTTTAATTTATTAGAAATGCAGGCATCTTGGAGACCTTATTTTACAGATGGCCCTTGTGCATTTGAATTTTTGTGAAACACCCTGACAATGCTTTATCATGTTTGTTTAGTGAATTTATATCTACAGGGTGTCCGGAAACTAGTGATACAAGCGGGAAACTGATAAATTACGTAAAGAACCCAAAAAAAAAAAATTTCGATGAATATTTCGATTTTTTTTTTTTTTAAATATTTTTTTCGGCAATTAAAGGGTTAAAAAAATTCATTGCATTTTAAAAGATATTAAACAGCTGATAATGGACACGCTAGTGACCAATTTTTAAAAAAATATTAAAACTCAAAGAATTTCAAATGACTCGATTTATTCAAAAATTAAAACTCAAATCAAAAAAAGTTATCAAACATACAAATTTCAGTTGTCTGTGATGTGCGTTATTCCCGCGGGAAATTATTCGCATATTTACATTCAATTAGCTCAATTTTGCTTTGAATTTTTGTCAATTTCAAAATTTAAATTTGATTGTTTGAAGAATTTTTTTTTTGCATTAGCTTCACACAGGAGGCCTTGACATCTTTGGGGATGCTGTGTGGAGGGGTTTTTTTTTTTAAAGAAAGGAATGAGAGAATAATCTGGGAAGGAAAAAGTTATGAGCAATGGGTAGGAATCCAGGAGTGACAGACATATGAATCCATCCCTCCCACTTCGGTGTGAGGGTCAAGAGAGTCCTGCCGGAGAGGTAAAAAAGGTCTACCTCGACCGGTCTCTCCAAATCTGGCCTGCCAAACATCCGGCCTCAAGACCTAGACAATCCTCTTACCACGAACCCATTCACAACTGCTAATTCAACAAATGTAGCGAAGCTTAGAATATTTCAGATAAGCGAGAAAGTACGTACCTACCTATTTTGGAATTAGTGTAGATTTATTTATACAGAAAAACAATTTTTATATATTTTTCAAAATTTTATATAGTAAAATATCCTGTGATTTTTCACATTTCTGCGATAGTTATCGCAGAAATGCGAAAGTGTGATTTTTAACTTTTTCCTTCAATTGCTCGTGATTTTTTGGTGACCATTTTTAATATTTTCCACCGACATTAAAAAAAATCATATCTCCAAATTTTAGTACCTATGTAAAAAATAGATTTTTTTTTTAATGAATCTAGAGAAAATTTGCCTAAAACTGGCAGCAAAGCAACCCAAGGTATTTTAAATGGTGCCATATTGTGGCAAAAAGCGCTCCAGGGGCTATACCTCAAAATCGACATGTATATTCACCAGTTTCCAGCTTGAACCACTAGTTTCCAAACACCTCGTACGGAGCTATCGAAATCTATTGATATTATTGGGCTTTGGGCAATTGTGAAATTATAATCTATAGAATAGAATATTATATTTTTAATGAATATTTGGTAATATAATTAGTGATAATTTTTATTATAAATTTCGCACTTTAACGGATATTTTTCGCACAAAAGGGAAATTTTTTTCGCCTTTTTTTCATCTCTAAAATAGTTTTTAATTAATCATCCAAATTAACTTTTCTGCAATCGCCGTTTCCTGTTTTATTGCTCTAAATTTGATAAAAAGCTGTTTCTCGGTGATGTTTCGCAAAGACATCACTGTCGGAAGTGTGTATAGTACGCAATATACATCAATTCTGTTTTGTGTTTTTTTGGTCAATTAAAAACTTTTTAAAATTGTGTTTTCTGAACAAGAGTCCCAACTGCTCTCGACTGTATGGAGCACAGAATAAAAAAGAACAAGACAAATGACTTTCATATAGATTTGAATGGAAACCATGTTTGTGGCTGCTCTTGACTCACAATCAGAAGGTCGTAGGATCGAATCCTGGCGTGCGCTAATAATTTTTTTTTTACAATTAGTTCATTTAAAAAACAAATTTAGTGTATTTGCGGCACATTCCAGAGTGGAAAATACTCTCAGTATAATCCTGGTTTAACACCATCATTCAGAACTGGAACGTTGCTTGAAATGGCTTTAGCCATGTTTGGTGACCAGATATGAATTACCAGGTACTTCCCCACCTTCCTCTTCCACATCTCCTTCCTGTCCCCGCTACCTTCTTCAGCCTTACGACAACCCCAATTGGGGTATTATGTTCTGAGGCTGACGTTGTGTTTCGCCAACCCATTTGTATTTCAAAACGACGAAGCATAATTCTGCATATTAAATTTAACAAGTTAGGTATGCCTCGTATGTCACACGTATGTCTGGCAAAGTTATATTGTCTTGAAAACAAGCTTATGGGTCCAAGTGGCTAAACGAGAATTGTCAGACTTTTGAATTGCAAAATGTGACCACACAGAATTTCTTGTGTTCTTTTTTATTCTATGGTTTGGAACCTGTGCTACAATAGCATCCCCAATTAGGGTATGTTCTTAGCCTATTCAGATCTGGTCACCAAACTCGCTTTCGTTTCGATTCTGAATGATGGTCTTTTAGCAGGGCGATACTGAGAGTATATTCCAATTGGTACATATAAAAGAGGAAACGGCGTTTGAATAGCAAGGTTGCTGTCCCTTTAATGAATAATTACTTATTTCATAAATATAACTAAATGTAACAAAAATAATTAGTAGATAGAGGTGCCATTTGTAACATAGAATAGAAAATTTTAAATCCAATGGAGAATGGAAAGTTTTGGGCCCGCCCCTCACTGTAAATACATAATTATTGAAGCAAGCAAACAACACTTTGTGGTTTGACCTTAAACAAATAAAAAAATTCTTATTTTAAAACTGTTTGACGAATATATAGCCGCGCAATATTATTATTCACGACTGCCATTACAATAATAATTACAAATCTATAGTACTTACACCTGCCACTGCCAGGGGATGCTAATCAAGCGATCTGTTAACGTAAGTGGCGTCATCTTTTGGCATTGCTTTAACCTCTTATTGGCCGGAGACGCGCGGGCGCGCGCGCTTTGTACGCATGCGCAAAAAAAATATTTCGGTAAAAATATGTTTGTCTGCGATTTTGACCCCTCTATGTACAGAATTTGTATGAAGAACAAGGTCAGAATCGCTTGCGCTAACATTTCCCATAAGATGGGTAAAAAATTCATTCACCTTGCAACCCCAGAATATTTTAAAACGATTTTATCTGTGGCATCGAAATGTCAAATTTGCCGCAATTCTTTCTGACGAAATCGATGCGTTTTACTTGACGAAAACACCGTAAAACCTATCAATTTACGTAATTAAACGCAAGTAATGTTGTTTTGGTACATAGTTTATTGTTCTAGGAACGTGTTTCAGTCAATAAAATATACGATAGCTCCAAATTAATCCACAAAACATTCAATTCAAAATGGTGTTTTTTAGGAAATTTCCGTATTTTTCGTGGATTTTGAAGGCCTTTGACCGGTTAATTCGGTTCAATTAAAAAAGTACATTTGTATATAACTCCACGTACGGAAACGGTTTTGCATACGGCGCGGCGTCAGAGTTGCATTCTTAGCCGGATTTTTAAATTTCAACTGTACAGTCTCTAGCCTATTAATATTGGTTGATGATTAAAAAAAGCAGATGGCCAAGATTGGGCCCCTGGGGTACACCTGATGTTACGATTATGGGAGGTGATTTTTAACATTCGGACTGTCGCAAGCTATGGGTTAAACTTTGAAAGCTGTTCACAGAAGCCTCAAAATCTCGAGTGGTTAAAAAATCTATCAAGAGGTTTGTCTTTACCTTTGAGGGTGGTCCCAAAATTCAATCATTTTCGCCCATCTCCTTTATTAAAAAATACATATATATCAATAATTACTGACATCTGCAGATCCACATACAACTTATTTTTTCAGTATAACAGAACAAATCTATGAATCGCAAACATAAGTGTGTTTTAGTGATTTATTTTTGGGGTATTACGCCATGTTCAGACAACATTTCGAACAGCATTACAGTGTCCATCAACAGGGTAGATGTGCAATTGAAGATTTTGTTAATATCATTAAAAATTATCAACACAAAATCGCATCTACGTACATAAGCACACATTTTACAACAATCTTCGAATACACATCTGCCCTGATGATGTAGACTGTAATGCTGTCCGAAACATTGTCTAAAGAAGGAGGAAGCGCAGCATTACTTAATATTTCAAAGATAAACACAATAATTAATACTTTTGGCCGTAATTTTTTTTTTGCCACCTGCGAAGTTAAGCATGTCAATCTGTAATTCCAAAAACATAAATCATTCCAAAAGTGTTATGTATAATTATATATGTTTGTTGTTTTTAACAATTTAATTAAATAATAGAAAGAATGTCATTGGATTTAAAAAATATATATATATATATATATATTGTCGCTTTACTATGTGTGTCGAGGTTGAAAAAAGTGCGCGTGGGGAGTGGAAGGAGATAAGTAAGGCGAAGGTTGAATTCTTACAAAACCGTTTGACAATATAAATAAATAACTTATGTTATATAAGCACATTTTATGCAGATGACACCACAAATTTGAAAAAATTGATTTTGTTTTCAACGGCTATATCTGTACCAGATATTTGCTGTTTCTACGACAGTTGATACCCTGACAGTTGGCCTCCCATCTATGTACAATACACAGTCAGCTTAGGGAAAATATGGTGTACCTACTTACATAAAATATAACTTAGTGTCCCTGAAAGGATGTGCAGAGAGGATGTACCGCCGAATGACAAAAGTATAAAACATTTTCATTCAAATGCATCAAGGATAAAACTACTTGTCTATATACTGAATATATCAGTGTTTAACCACTTATTGGCCGGAGACGCGCGGGCGCGCGCGTATTACGCGCAGGCGCAAGAAAATAATTCGAAAAAAATTTGAACAAAACATTGCAAAATCGCAGACAAACATTACAAACATGTTTGTCTGCGATTTTGACCCTTCTATGTACAGAATTTGTATGAAGAACAAGGTCAGAATCGCTTGCGCCAACATTACCCCATAAGATGGGTAAAAATTTCATTCACCTTGCAACTCCAGAATATTTTTAAACGATTTTATTTGTGGCATAGAATTATTATTGCCGCAAATTTTAGCTGTCAAAATTGATACGTGTTCCTCATCTAAAACATCGTAAAACCTATTCATTTACGTAATTAACGCAAGTAATGTTGTTTTGATACATAGCTTATTGTTCTAGGAATGTGTTTCAGTCAATAAAATATACGATAGCTCAAAATTAATCCGCAAAACATTCAATTCAAAATTCAAAGTGGTGCTTTTTTAGTGAATTTTCGTGAAATGGCCTGGCCTTTAAGAGGTTAAAAGTATTTTTTAAGTCGATTTTAGGTTTGAAGTTGGTAAATAATGCACAATAATCATAATTTTATAATAATTATTATAATTTCGGGGGCCAAATGTTGAGGGATCAACTGTTGCGTACTTGCGTACCTCTGTGGAAGAATTTATTGTCTTTATGCATAAAGTGTGTTAAACAGTCATTCATAGGGGTGCTGTTTTGAGCAGCAAACGGATTAAAATCACAACAAATTTGATTTTTTTTATGTACCAATGAACAGATAATTCTTTGAAGTGCAATCGGTAATGTAAATTTAAGACATTTCGACTCCTAGGCCCTAAACGGGTTGATGAAATTAATTATCTGCTTGTGAGAAAATTGTTTCAATCTTTGAAATTTTTTTGTCAAAACCACCAGAAGAAAGAAAAAATGTAATCAATTTTATTTTATTTTATTTTTTATTATTATTGTATAACAGAATAATTCCAATTACCGTACAATTTAGTTACCCTATCAGCATTTAGGCAAGTGACTCTTCAATAATATTTTTAAGGCATATAAAGAACAGTCACTTACATCCACATGGTTTGCAATTTCATTTAACAGCACCACTCCTCTCGTCATGCTATGCTTTGCCAAGACGTCTGTTCTGCCGTTCGGTACTTTAAATAAGTCATGATGTCGATTTCGGCTGTAGTGGTCTGGTACATATAAATCATAGCATCCCAAGAGAAATGGGCTATCGATGAAATTGTTCCAAATTTTGAAAGATAAAATAGCAAGACTTGCTTTCCTTCTAGTTTCTAGACTCACAGAATCAGTTTCATCAAGTAAGTCAATATGTAAGGAAAAGTAAGGAAAAATTGGGATCAATTTCACTGAAGTAAGGAAAAATTTACAATCAATTTTACCGGTAAGGAAAAATTATGATCAATTTCAGTAGTAAGGAAAAATTGTGATCAATTTCACTAGTAAGGAAAAATTTTAATCAATTTTACCGGTAAGGAAAAATTTTGATCAATTTCACCAGTAAGGAAAAATTGTGATCAATTTCACCGATAGTAGGGAAAATTGTGATCAATTTTCCCGGAAGTTATGAAAAAATTGTGATCAATTTCATCTAAAGTAAGGAAAAATTGAGATCAATTTCACTGGAAGTAAGGAAAAATTGTGATCAATTTCATAGAAAGTAAGGAAAAATTGGGATCAATTTCATTGAAAGTAAAGAAAAATTGTGATCAATTTCACCGAAAGTTGGGAAAAATTGTAATCAATTTCACCAAAAGTAAGGAAAAATTGTGATCAATTTCACCAGAAGTAAGGAAAAATTGTGAACAATTTCACCGAAAGTAGGGAAAAATTGTGATCAATTTTACCGGAAGTAAGGAAAAATTGAGCCTACAATGCACTTCTATTAGTTTTATTTCTTCAGTGGTGCATATCTGTTTGTCGTGATGATGTTAAAAAAAAATCATTTTCAATTTTTTTTTTTTTCATATTTACGAAAAAAACTTGATTTGTATAAAAAATAATAACAATTTGTATTTTTTTTGTTTGTTTTGGAAAATGTCCTCATTTTAATATTATATTATTATATATTAGGTTTATATAACATATTATAAATAATTTATATAATTACATGCTTTCATTATATAAACAAAACTTGTGGTTATTTGGCTCTAACAGTCTCTTTCTGTCTCTCGCCTGTAATACCATTCTCCGTGCGGTTAATATTATACTTTTTGGTTTGACTTAGATCCCCGTGTGTTATCACTAACCACTCGCATAACAAAAAAAATCAATAATAACAACAGACGTGTTATTACTAATAATAATTATGATATATTTTGTTAAAATGTCGACAGTATTTCTAATACATAATAATTTCTTTAGATTTTCTTTGTAAGGTATTTTTAGGTTCAATACATTATATAAATTATTCGTTGTAAAAATAATAATTTTTATTATTACGAAATTTTGTGTGGTGTTTTTAAAACTCTGTTTAAGAAAAGATTGTATTTAGACCAATGACAATACAAATTTTATAGACACGTTGTAGAGATTTAAAAATGGCAAGCCAAAGATAGGGTAATTGCCTTACTTTCGATTTAGTACTACCGATTTAGGTCACATGCTATCTTGGGAGGTGGGTATGTGTTCCCCATACAACATCCCTGCCATAAGTCACCCCAGGTGGTTCGCTACGTTTGATAACTTTGCCGGGGTGCTTGGATTCATGGGGTGAGGTTTGTCTAGGTCTTGGCGGCGGATGTGTCTGCCCACCAGCTGCGTGGCAGGCCGGATCGGGAGAGACTGGTTGAGGGAGACGTTTTGACCTTTCCAGCCAGACTCTCTTGATCGATTGCCTTGCACTGCAGTGGAAAGGATGGATTCATTCGCCCGTCACTCCCGGACACACTAACTCCCAAATTCCTACCCACCCCTCATACCTTTTTCCTTCCCAGAATTTCCTCTGCTTCCTTCCCCTATAAAGACTCCACACAGCATCCCCAAAGATGAAATATGCCCTTTGTGGAATTTTTTTCCTTAGTGCCTCCTGTGTTTTTTTTTTTTTACATGAGCTTCACACAGGAGGCCCTGAGTAAAATAATTTCCCTCAGGGCCTATGTCATCTTTGAGGATGCTGTGTGGAGGGTTTTATTAAGGAAATGAAGGAGAGGAGAGTTCTGGGAAGGAAAAGGGTTTAAGGGGTGGGTAGGAATCTGGGGTTCAGTGTGTCCTGGTCATCCGCCTCCAAGATCTAGACAAACCTCACCCCATGAACCCAGGCACCCCTGCTAAATCACCAAACGTAGCAAACCACTTGGGGTGACCTATGGCAGAGGTGTTGGTCATCCAATAAAGGTTCCCGGGGCGGTGGTAGCCATTTCCGCCTTCCAAATTGTAAACTGTGTGGAGGTAATGTAAAAAGAAGCGAGTTAGCATATTTTGTCATCTCAGTCACACCTGTTATGTAGAATTGGACGCAACTTTTAATTACGCAAACGTTGCCTGGTCTTACACATATATCTCGCTCATACACACATTCTTCCCAAGCATTGTCGTACATGCATGTACATTTGAATTAAGAATTTGCTAGAACCATAAAAGTGTTTTGTTACTTGCCATATTTTGTGTGACAATAACATCTCTATATGTTTGTAATGTCATTGTTTTAAAAATGTTTATTTTAATAAGATAATTTTTAATTTTTATTGCAATAAATTTTGTTGTAATAACTTTTGAAAGTTATAAACATCAATGTAATATATCATTGAATAAGAAGATAATACTAATAAATCTAAACAAAAGTATGAAAAAGAACAAGACACAGAAAAAAAAAAAAAAATTATCGGTTGCAACTGGGATTCGAATCCGAGATCTCTTGTCTTAGCTGGATAAACGCCTTGACCAAAGTAATTTTTGTCAATCTCATATATTTCAACCACCACAACACGGGCATGTGCCTAGCATGGTGGTCAAAAAATCCCCAACTTTTGTAAAAAAAAAAATCTTCATTGAATAAAGAAACTTAAAAAAAAAAAAAAAAAATTTCAAATTCAAAATTTTCGACTAATTTTTTCCCATATTTTTTGTTGCTACTTTTTTTTTTAAATGATCACAAAGTTCTCAAAAAGTGGTTTGTAACCTAGATAGTGTCTCGGATGAACATAAACGATTTTTTTTTTAATAGATTGCGGCCACAAATATGGGAAAATTTTTTTGAAGATTATATTATTTTAGATTTTTACCGCCAAAAGTATTTTTGTTATTTATTTTTGGGGTGTTATGCCATGTTGCGCTACCTCCTCCTTTAGCCAAGTTTTTTGTTTCGGACAGCGTTACAGTGTCCATCATCAGGGCAGATGTAACACGGCATAACACCCCAAAAATAAATAACAAAAAAAGAAGATAATATTTTTAATTCTGAATTTGAATTATGAGATTGACAAAAATGACTTAAAAATAAGAGGTCCCAATGGTTAGTTAAGGTGTTAGGGAATGGATACCGCCACCCTGGGAACCATGTATTTGATAACCAACACCTCTGCCGTAGGTCACCCCAAGTGGTTCGCTACGTTTGGTGACTTAGCAGGGGTGTCCGGGTTCATGGGGTGAGGTTTGTCCGGGTCTTGGACCTGGACACACTGAACCCCGGATTCCTACCCATCCCTCATACCCTTTTCCTTTCCAAAACTTCCTTTCGTTAAAAAGACCCGTCATACAGCATCCCCAAAGATGACATAGGCCCTGAGGGAAATTATTTTCCTCAGGGCTTCCGTGCGGAGTTAATGCAAAAAAAAACTTTTTATTTTTCTGTGTCTTGTTCTTTGTCATATTTTCGTTCGGATTAATTAGTATTTTCTCCTTCTTCGAAGACAATATTTGATTAGCAGATTTTTTTTCAATAATTATATATTTAACCTGGTTATAATGATTCAACCACCCAATCCGACCTCTGTATATATTTTTCTACTTTTAGAATTTTTTGATAATATGCCCAACTTAAATCATTTGATTTTATATTTTATTTTAAATATTTTCCAACAAACTATCCAATGTTAAATAATGTAATATGTGTGAAGGTTTCTCCTAACTCTAGATAATATAGGTATCACAAACAGAGCTAAATCCAACACAGTACTTGTACAAATGCATTGGTTGCATCATACCACCGCATGTTTCAAAAATTAAAAAAAGTAAATTTTTTAAAAATAATATTTTTAATATTTAATTAAATGAAGACAATATTAACGAAACTCAATCGAAAATCTGAAGACAGAAAAATCAGAAAAGATATTGGCTCGGCTGGGACTCGAACCCAGGACCCTTTGCTTACATGGCAAGAGCTCTACCGATTGAGCTACGGAACCCATATCAATTCGGTCACTTTTAACTGTATCATACTTCGACTAAGAACTACCAACATTATCTTCATTTTTTTTAACGCACATATTATTGGCTGCTATCTTTATATACGATTGCAAGATTCAACTCAAACTAAATGCAATCCAGATAGTGTCTGGATAAATTTATCCATTTTATTTTTAATACGCGACATCTATTGACTTTTCTGCAAGTCTAGGATGAATATTTTATTTTTAATTTTTTTTGGATCTTGCAATCGTATATAAAGATAGCAGCCAATAATATGTGCGTTAAGAAAAATGAAGATAATGTTGGTAGCTCTTAGTCGAAGTATGATACAGTTAAAAGTGACCGAATTGATATGGGTTCCGTAGCTCAATCGGTAGAGCTCTTGCCATGTAAGCAAAGGGTCCTGGGTTCGAGTCCCAGCGGAGCCAATATCTTTTCTGATTTTTCTGTCTCCAGTTTTTTGATTGAGTTTCGTCAATATTGTCTTCATTTAATTAAATATTATAATTTGATTTTACTCATAAAGTTTAAAAAATTAAAAATAAAATCTAATATTTTAAATTTGATGATTGTGTATGCTTGCTGTCCCTTTCTTGCTAATAACAATAAGTAAATGTAAGATAGACCAAATGCTGTTTCTCAGTGATGTTTTGTATCACTGTATAAATTTAACAGTAGAGTAAAAAAAAAATTTTTGAAGAAGAAAAATTAAATAAAATCACTTTTCAGAATTGAAACGTTGCTTGAAATGGCTCTAGCCATATTGGAGACCAGAACTGAATAGCTAGTTTCTTCCCTACCTTCCTCTTTCACATCTCTTTCCCTCCCTACTTATCTTCAGCCTCGCAACATACCCCAATTGAGGATGCTATGTTCTCATTGGCTGTCTCCCAGGGTTGGGAGCAGTTGGGACTCTTGTGCGGTATTCACATTAAAAAAAACTTGCATATTTCTGTAGAAGTCCCCAGCGATTATTATATATTTTTTTATATGAATGCCTCACAAGAGTCCCAGCTGCTCCCGTCTGGAGCCAGTGAGATTATGGCATCCCCAATTGGCGTATGTTGTGAGGCTCAAGGTAGTGGGAAGGGAAAAGAAATGGGAAAAAGGAAGGTGAGGAAGTGCCAGGATATTCAGATCGGGTCACCAAACACAGTTAAAGTCATTTCAAGCAACGTTTCAATTCTGAATGGTGGTCTTACTCCAGGACGATACTGAGAGTATCTTCCACTCTGGAACGTGTCGCAAATACAATATATATTATTTTTTTAAATTAAAGAATTTTGAAATACCACAAATTAATCAAATAAAATTTATTTGCGCACACCGGGTTCGAACCCGCGTCCTTCGGATTGTGACTCGAAAGTCTCACTTCGAGATCACGGAGGCCGTCGATATGCACCAATACACACAGCAGTATATGTTATTTAACTCTGATTGTGTTACCCAAACTCCATTATTTTTTTTTTTACTTGTGATAATTTAGTTCTGCATTATAAAATGACGCAGAAATTTTTTCCCCAAATTTGAATTTATGTTTTTGTTTTGTGTTTATAATATGTATGGATTGTGTTCTTTGTTTTTGCTTTGTTCAAATAACGTGTGGCTACATTTCATTGTGTGTTCTTTCCCTTTACAGTGGGTAGGCAGCAGCGAATCAGAGGTAATAGTCCCCTCAGATTTATTATACTCTTTCTAAATTAACACTAATTTACTAACTATTATATATGTATGTATATTTATCAACCCCCGGATCTACGGCTTTTTCATTGATCAATTGGCGCCCCTCTCAAACCGTAAAGTTCTAGATGCGACGGGGATTCCCCTGGCAGTGGCATCACCAAAGATATTAAAATATGAGAGATGTGCTATCGGCAGTTTTTACTGGGTGGGACATGTTTCCTGGTGTCACCAATATTATTAACCAATATTACTACACATTTAAAAAAAATCGACTAAATGAACGAATTTTTTCAGTATTAACTTTTTACCCGCGTTGATCTACTCCATTTTTTCAATACCCATACGCGGTATGTATATGTCATATTTCAAGTACCACGAGGCACGAGGACACATTCACTTGATTATAGATGTTTTTTACGAAAAAAAAAAAAATTTACTTTCAAAATATGCCTGAATATGTCAGCATCGTGATAGTTACACGAATATCCTAGCGAGCGGGAAAAAATACTGTGACATAGTAGCGCTGTTATATCGTCAGTCGAAGTTAGCGTAACAAGGGCTGATACGGGCGCGTGTGAGGCATGGCTTTTGCCGTATCAACTGTTGTTACGATCGCGTGGAAAAGGTTAATTAATTTGGGAGATGGGTATGGCTACCGCCGCTCTGGGAACCGTTTATTGGATAACCAACACCTCTGCCATGATCACACCAAGTAGTTTGCTACGTTTGGTGACTTAGCGGGGGTGCCCGGGTTCATGGGTTGAGGTTTGTCCGGGTCTTGACGACAGATGCGTCTGCCCACCAGCTGCATGGCAGGCCGGATCGGGACAGAATGGTTGAGGGAGTCCCTTTGACTTCTGCAGCTGTACTTGTACTGTACTTCTAATATCTCGGAACATAGCCTTTCACTGCAATGGGAGGGATGGATTCATGCGTCTGTCACTCCTGGACTCACTGACCTCCAGATTCCTACCTATCCCTCATATCCTTTTGCTTCCCAAAACTTCCTCTCCTTCCTTTCCTAAAAAGACCCTCCACACAACATCTCCAAAGATGGCATAGGCCTTGAGAGGAATTATTTTCCTCAGGGCCTCATGTGTGGATGTAAAGTAAAAAAAATAATTCAAATTATATTGTTAACCAATACTACTGCACACTTTAAGAAAATCAACTAAATGAACAAGTTCTTTCCGTATTCAAACTGCATTGGTTAACTATGTTGTTAACCGTTACTGCACACCTTCAAAACATCAACTAAATTTCGTATTCAAACTAGGACCATTAGACTGCTGTTCGCCGACGGTCTGGCGGTCATCACAGCATATCTCTTGTATTTCAATATCTTTGGACATCACGTACACTATGCAAGCGTTCAAATCGATTTAGGATGTGTTCCAAAACCAACTGGGCATTTTAAAAACAAATGAATAATCAATCGAATAACGTGAGTTGGATGCCAGGCGCTTTGTGAATTAAGTTTTTTTTTCAATCAAACATATAAATTACAATTTTGACGCCTTCTAAAAGTGCCGCCCGGTTTGCCCCCCCGTAGATCCGGGACTGATACCATATTATATTGCGTATGACGCAGGTCACCTAATGCTTGATATTGTATGCCATACATTTTACCGTCGGCACACATAGGAAGGAGTTTGTTAGAGGGAGGTCAATACTTTTCTCACGGCCGTCCATTTTAATAGAAAGCTAAATCGAGAACTAATTTAAATTTTAACGCCTCGACCGTATTATTTCAAAGCGTCAAAGTATTTCCTTTCAATTTCCTTAATTTTATAAATCGAAATATACATTCGGACAATGTTCGGACATCATGACCCGGATCGACGCACCACGGTGTGTTAATTTTCCATAGAAAGGCCTAGTTTTGTTCAATCACCGTCAGAGCGATTTGTATGCGCTTGGATTTTTTTGTATAGAGTATGTTGTGCGGGTTCTAACACGCACTAAATGGGAATAGGTTGAAACGGTTTTCGGTGGCGCGGGTTTTAACGTCTTATTGATTGTGCGCATGCGCGAAAAAAATACGTTTGTCTGCGATTTTGACCCTTCTATGTACAGAATTTGTATGAAGGACAAGGTCAGAATCGCTTGCGCCAATATTTCCCCATAAGATGGGTAAAAATTTCATTCACCTTGCAACCCCAGAATATTTTTTCAATGATTTTATCTGCGGCATCAAAATTTCAAATTTGCCGCGATTCTTTCTGTTAAAGTTCGATGCGTGTTACTTGACGAAAACATCGTAAAACCTATCAATTTACGTAATTAATGCAAGTAATGTTGTTTTGGTACATAGTTTATTGTTCTAGGAATGTGTTTCGGTCAATAAAATATACGATAGCTCAAAATTAATCCACAAAACATTCAATTCAAAATTCAAAGTCGTGCTTTGTTAGGGAATTTCCGTGTTTTTTACGGCTTGTGACAGGTTAAGAGAAAACTGCCACTGCTTTCGAAAACCGATTAAATAGACTTTAAGTGTTAAAACAATATCTTACAAACCGTATCACATAGATATCAAATCACGCAAATGATATTCAACCACACCAGCGCCGTCTGCTTTTAACTTCCCAGATTACCTGACATTGAATGAAAAACAGTACTTGTCATCCTTATTTAAAAATATTTAACTTCAATTTCCCTTTACTAAAATAAATGTCCATTTTTTATATAAAAATCGATACGTCGGATGTTTTGATACATCATAATCTTTTCAAACCCTGTTTAGGAGTAACTTCTTCTTGCTTGTTTGCTTTTTCCTTAGCTTCTTTCGCTTCTATCAATTTCTTACACTGTCTTACTCCACACACTATTTTCATTTCTATAATACAGTGCTCTTTCACTAATCTGCTACCTCACTTATCTTCTGAATATAACAGTGCACACATATAAAATATGCAATAAACTCAAACAGGTATTTCGTAAAAACCAAAAAACAATGCCAACTTGCGTAAAATTTCCATTTGTTATTTAAAGTTAAAAATGCCATTGACAGTTGATCCCCTGATATTTTGCCCCCCCGGCATACTTATTGTCAATACGCAGTCGGTTTAGGGAAAATACGGTATATCCACTTACACAAAATATACCTAAGTGTCTCAAAGGGGTAATAAGTGATGATGTACCGCCGAATAACAAAAGTATAAAACATATTTTCATTCAAATGCATGTTAACATAACATCATTATTTTTAACACAAGTTAACATATCAAAAATTCTTTGATGGCAGTAGATAACATAAGAATGGAACACATTAAATTTAATAACACATTTAAAAAAAAATACAATAAGCATTTGCTGTTACAGTTTGTCAAATAAGAGTAGAAAATATATGAGGGCGCCACTGTTGTTCAAATGGCAATACTAAACACATAACTCATGGTGTTAAAGTAAAGCTGAGTAACCTACTTTATTATAAAAAATTAAAAAGGCATAATAGTGGAAAAAATATTTTTTCATTGCAGTATAGTGATACCCGCCGATCTCAAAATTAGAATTGCGTATAGGTATATTATTATTATACCTTTGCAATTTTGTGTTAACATAATGAAGAATAACAATATTGTAATAAAATATAAAGCACAGTTTAGAAATTGCTCACATTTATTTAATACTAGATAAAGTACCTAGCGTTGCCTGGGCTTTAGGTCATGTCTCTAATTTTAGATCTGTATATATTTAACTCATTCAGATCTAAAAGTAGTGTAACTAAACTCACCATTAGTGATTCTTCCTTTCTATCTATTGTTAAATTCAAATTTATGTTGAAATTAAATTAAAGCAAATCGCTTTATAAATCACATTTTAATCAAATTTATGTCATGAAGAAAAAATGTTTTTTAAAATGTGGTTTACTGTGTTCTATACATTCAGTGTCATTGCACTTCAAAAAAATATTTGACAGTTAAATTGGTGTTGCCAGTCTACAAATTTAGTAGTTCCAGTTTTTATATTTTCTACTCTTTTTTGACAGACTATAAATGGGATTACAGTCATATTAAATTGACAATATTTATTTGTATATATATTTCTGGAGGGGCACATTATTTTCTTTCTCAAATGTTCCATCACATTCATAACATTTTGTTGTTATTCTGCTCTCTCATCACATTCATAACATTTTGTTGTTATTCTGCTCTCTCATCATATTCATAACATTTTATTATTATTCTTCTCTCACATTATATTATTCTGCTCTCTAATCATGACAAATTAACACTATTGTATTATAAAAACTAACATAATACAACAATAATTCTAATCAATAACATGTTAACATATTCTGCTCTCTCATCATATTCATAACATTTTATTATTATTCTTCTCTCACATTATATTATTCTGCTCTCTAATCATGACAAATTAACACTATTGTATTATAAAAACTAACATAATACAACAATAATTCTAATCAATAACATGTTAACATAACAAATTTCTACTAAGGAACAAGTTAACATAACAAAATTATATTTAAATACAAGTTAACATAAAATAAATTCTGTAAAGGTAGGTATGCAGTTAGTGTACAATTATTAGGTATGCTTACTAATAATTAATGTATCATTCTAAATAATGTGTACAAATTAACATAAATATAGTCATTTCATTTTAGTACAAGTTAACATAATTCTTTCCTATTTTAGAAAAAGCTAACATAATTCAATCCTATTTTAGTACAATTTGACATTGCTTAATTCTATTTTAGTACAAGTTAACAAGACTCAATCCTATTTTAGTACAAGTTAACATAACTTAATTCTATTTTAGTACAAGTTAACATAATTTAATTCTATTGTAGTACAAGTTTAAAAAACTTACACTATTTTATGACAAGTTAACTTAACTTAATTTTATTGTAGTACAAGTTAACATAATTTAATATTATTTTAATTCAAGTTAACATAACTCTATCTTAGTACAAGTAAACATAACTTAATTCTATTTTAATACAAGTTAACATAACATAACTCTTTTTTAATACAAGTTTACATAACATATAATTAATTCTTTTTTAATACAAGTTAACATGATAATGATGGTAGTAGTTAACATTCATGGAATTATCATTTTGGTATTACATATTTTTTATTAATTGTTATCAAATTTTACTTATTTTTACAATAACATCACCATTTTGGTGTTATTGTAAAATCTTAAAAAATAATTGTTATTTAAAAATGTTTATATTTTAAAGTTTTGTAATGAGTGTAATCTTAGTGTTGTAAGTTTAGGTTTGTTTGATTGTAAGCTTGCCACTCTATCCTCTGTCTGTATGTCTACTATTTGATTTGTGTGTCTCGGTGCAGGTGCTCTCTCTGTCTCGGTTACGGTCTCGCTATCTCGGGTTATGATTATTGTTAGTCAACGCAAACCAAAAAGTATAACCAAACTGCGCCGTCCTATTTCCTTCCATTCCGTTCCTTTCCACACTCCCCCCGTGTTGAAACTTACTTCATTTTAATATCTACGCAATACGTCAAAGCTGACGCCAATTCCGACACCAACCAATATTGCATTAATACAATCTAAAGGTCAACCAAATTTCATAAAATGTGTTATGTTGTGACTTGTAAAGTTCTTACTTTTATCTTATTGCGCTCTCATACTATCAGAAAAATGCACTTGAACATACAACTGTCGTCTTAAGGTGATCTACATAAGTAGATGTTTTTTCTTTTGGCGATTTTTGTTTGCTTAAGTTGGAAGGTATGTTATTAAAAATAATATGCCTAGAGAAATTCCAGAGTGATATGTATCAGTGACTTTTCAGTGAGCTAGAGTGGTGGGATTGAAAAATACGACATTAAATTTGATGTTGTAGCTGAAAAAATATATATTTTCAGCTACAAAAATGTCATTGATGTCGTATTTTTCAATCTTATGACTCTAGCAGTCACGGACCGCCACTGGTATGGGTGTTGAATATTCATACATAAGAACATTGTCTAGGCATTCCATACGTTGCCTATTCTTTCTGCACATTGTCTAGGCATTCTGTGCATTGCCTAGTCATTCTACACTGTGCCTAGGCATTCTGCACAATATATAGGCATTCTGCACATTGCCTAGGTTTTCTATATATTGCCTAGACATTATGTACACTGCCTGGCCATTTAACACATTGCTTAGTCATTTTACACAATGCCTAGTCATTCTACACCTTGATTGGGCATTCTATACATTGCCTAGTCATTCTACACAACGCCTTGTCATTCTAAGCCTTGATTGGGCATTCTATACATTGCCTAGTCATTCTACACAATGCCTTGTCATTCTACACCTGGATTGGGCATTCTATACATTGCCTGGTCATTCTACACAATGCCTTGTCATTCTACATCTTGATTGGGCATTATATACATTGCCTAGTCATTCTACACCATGCCTAGTCATTCTACACAATGCCTAGTCATTCTACATCTTGACTGGGCATTCTATACATTGCCTGGTCATTCTGCACATTGTCTAGGTATTTTATATCATCATTCTACACCATTGCCTAGGCATTCTGCACATTCTCTAAGCATTGTGTACATTGCCTAGTCATTCTACACATTGTCTAGGTATTTTATATCATCATTCTACACCATTGCCTAGCCATTCTGCACATTCTCTAAGCACTGTGTACATTGCCTAGTCATTCTACACATTGTCTAGGTATTTTATATCATCATTCTATACCATTGCCTAGGCAATCTGTACATTGCCTAGTCATTCTGCACATTCTCTAAGCATTCTATACATTGCCTAGTCATTTTGCTCATTGTCTAGGCAATCTGTTCATTGCCTAGGTCATTCTGCACATTGCCTAGGCATTCTGCACACTGTCTAGGCATTCTACACATTGCTTTGTCATTCTGCACATTATCTAGGCATTCTATACATCGCCTAGTCATTCTATACCTCGCCTAGGTATTCTATACTTTCCTAGGCATTCCACACATTGTGAAATGCCCGATAAACACAATTATACATCAACTCATTTCTGAAAATTATGACAAATGCCCTGTGAATTTGACAAATGTTGATGTGAACATAAATATATTTTTATATAAGGAAGAATAGTGTATAAAGTCATTTCTATAACAAATTTAATACTCTTAAGAGATATGTTTTAGTGCTTTTTTGTGCAATGGGAGAAAAGTAATGTAATATAATTACGCACCATTAAGATGTAGATAATGCATAATATGTATATTGTACGGACCGGTCAGTGCCTGAGCTGTTCCCGCCCAGGCGTTGTGAGTTTAATTCCTCTGCTGGCTAAGTCCTCCATCACGACACAAGCATCATTTCCGCTTACTGTGAAATATTGTCAGGTTATTCGTAACCCGGAAATGTTTGTCATTCTTAAAAAAATAAATCCTTACTTTGGTTGATGTTTAGGTTCTTGTATATTGGTGTTGGTATTGTGATGTCATTGTTGAGTTGGACGGAGCTGCACAGCTGTCGTAAGGGACATTGGATGCGGCCTCAAGCTCAAGAAGCAGCAAATTAAATCAGTACTGAGCTGGCTGGGGGTTATGCAATTTTATAGACAAGCTAAAACTATATTTTCGAATTGACTTGACAAACATAAAAGTTGTTTTGGAAAGAACTAAAAAATTGTACCTATCAGGCCATCACAGTACCGAATTGTTGCATTTAAAATATAAATTATATCAATGCTGGAAAGGAAAAATGGCTCAAGCGCCATATATCAAGCCTCAAGCCATTATCCTTTCCAGCGTCAATATAGTCTTTTGATTTTTAAGACATCTACTAGAAAAGGATTCTGAATTTGGGTATGAAAACTGCAATTTCTGTCAAAAAATTAAGTTTAAAAAAAAAAGTAAGAAACAAAATGCATTGTGGAGAAAATTGACAGTAAAAATTTCTTCTGGGCAGATAAAAATATGTAATTGATAACTTTGTAATCTTCCTCACGATATTTTTCTCAAACAGACTCAACGAGGGCTTAATAAAAAAGGTTAATTGTTAAATTTGATTGATTTACCCGGGGCTATAGGTTTCCCAGAAATATTGCGTAAAAAATACATCACAGAATGTGCAATTGAAAAAAGGAAGATAGAACCCTCTAGTGCACAATTTATTGGAAAATGGGAGATAGAACCTTTCTATTAGATAATGTATTGGAAAATGGGAGATAGAACCTTTCTATTTGATAATGTATGGGAAAATGGGAGCTAGAACTCTTATTATATAATGTATGGGAAAGTAGGAGATAAAACCTTTATTACATAATGTATTGGAAAGTGGGAGATGAAACCTTTTTTACATAATGTATTGGAAAATGAAGATAGAACCTCTAGTAGATAATGTATGGGAAAATGGGAGCTAGAACATTTATTGCATAATGTATTGGAAAATGTTAGCTAGAATATTTATTGTATAATGTATTGGAAAGTGGGAGATAGAACCTCTATTACATAATGTATGGGAAAATGGGAGATAGAACCTCTAATTAATGTATTGGAAAATGGAAGCTAGAATCTTTATTACATAATGTGTGGAAAAATGGGAGACAAAATCTCTATTATTTTTTTATTTTTTTACATGATAACGCACAAGATTTCCAACTGCTCCTGTCTGGAGCCAGTGGGACTATGACATCCCTAATTGGGGTATGTTGTGAGGCTGAAGGTAGTGGGGTGGGGAAGGAGATAGGGAAGAGGAAGGTGGGGAAGTACCTGGCTATTCAGATCTGGTCACCAAACACGGCACAAGCCATTTCAAGCAACGTTTCAATTCTGAATGGTGGTCTTACACCAGGGCTATACTGAGAGTATCTTCCACTCTGGAACATGCTATTAGATAATGTATGGGAAATTGGGAGCTAGAACCTCCATTACGTATGTATTGGAAAACACGAGATAAAACCTCTATTACATAATGTATTGGAAAGTGGGAGATAAAACCTCGATTACATGGAAAATGGGAGATAGAACTCCTATTAGATAATGTATTGGAAAATGGTAGATAGAACCTCTTATTAGATAATGTCCGGGAGTTAGAACTTCTATTACACAATGTATTGGAAATTGGGAGATATCTGTAATTATTTTTCCCCTACTAATCATAATACTACATCCGCGTATACAGCGTTTTCACTTGGTGATTTTTCACGCATACAGTGTTTGGTTGCAAAATATATACGAACTCACAGCTGCAAAGGAGGTCACAATTCATTTTTAAAAGGTGGGTAGTATGTACAGGGGTACATTAAAAAATGCAATAAAACAAATTTTGAAAAGAAATGGCTTACGTAATGTTTTACCCTGGAACAGCGGAATGCTCACAGGATGAATAATTGTAGCTGGGAGCCAAGGAGCAGACCGCCCCATATACCTACACGAGATCTACGTTTCAACTGATTTCCCTTTTCTTCCCCCGTCTGGTGTGGCTTTCTTATACTTTTGGTTGTGTTTCTGTTAGTTCATCTGTAATAAATAGGGACCTGAAATTTTTATGTGGAATTTGTTATTTTCATCATATCGACACCAGAAAGGAAAAATGGCTAAAGCGCGCTGTACAGATGAACCTACACAGCTGGACTCTCTTGACCTTGCCTTTCACTGCAATGGGAGGGATGGATTCACACGTCACTCCTGGACACACTGATTCCCAGATTCCTACCCATCCTTCATACTGTTTTCCTTCCCAGAACTTTCTTTTCTACCTTTACTTCAAAAGATTCTTCTCACAATATCCGCAGAAATCGCAAACTCCAGAATGTATGTACCACTACTGTAAGTCACCCCAAGTGGTTCTCTACGTTTGGTGACATAGCAGGGATGCCCGGGTTCATGGGGTGAGGGTTGTCCAGGTCTTGGCGGTGGATGCATTAGCCCACCTACTGCGTAGCAGGCCGTATCGGGACAGACTGATTGAGAGAAATCTAACCTAGACCTCTCCCAAGGGCGGATTTAGAGGGAGGGGGGGGGGGGGGGGGATGCACGGGGGCACGTGCCCCCCCCAGACGGTATTTTTGTGTACTGTGGAGATTCCATCACAGTACAGAAAACTGTCTTTATTAAACATTTAATTTTTCTATTGTTTTGACACTTTCATAAACCTTCCTACACATACTTGAACTTGTAGAAATAAACTTGAAGTATGATAATTTATGTTTATTTCTAACAGTAATTGTTGATTTTTTTGCCCGTCTGCCCCTTGTGCCCCCCCCCAGAAAAAAATCCTAACAGTAATTGTTGATTTTTTTGCCCGTCTGCCCCTTGTGCCCCCCCCCCAGAAAAAAATCCTAACAGTAATTGTTGATTTTTTTACCCGTCTGCCCCTTGTGCCCCCCCCTAGAAAAAAATCCTAACAGTAATTGTTGATTTTTTTACCCGTCTGCCCCTTGTGCCCCCCCCCCCAGAAAAAAATCCTAACAGTAATTGTTGATTTTTTTACCCGTCTGCCCCTTGTGCCCCCCCCTAGAAAAAAATCCTAACAGTAATTGTTGATTTTTTTACCCGTCTGCCCCTTGTGCCCCCCCCCAGAAAAAAATCCTAACAGTAATTGTTGATTTTTTTACCCGTCTGCCCCTTGTGCCCCCCCCTAGAAAAAAATCCTAACAGTAATTGTTGATTTTTTTGCCCGTCTGCCCCTTGTGCCCCCCCCCAGAAAAAAATCCTAACAGTAATTGTTGATTTTTTTGCCCGTCTGCCCCTTGTGCCCCCCCCCCAGAAAAAAATCCTAACAGTAATTGTTGATTTTTTTGCCCGTCAGCCCCTTGTGCCCCCCCCCCAGAAAAAAATCCTGGATCCGCCCTTGACCTCTCCTGCCAAACTCTTTCAAAACATTGCCTTGCACCACAGTGGGAGAGATGGATTCATACATTCGTCTCTCCTGGACACACTGACAATCGGATTCCTACCCACCCCTCTTACATTTTTCCTTCCCAGAATTTCCCCTCTTTCCTTTCCTAAAAAACCCTCCACACAACATCCTCAAAGATGAAATAGGCCCTAGGGGAATTAATTTCCTCAGGACCTCTTGTGTGCTGCTAACATGAAAAATAAACAAGAATTAGTTCATTTTTAATGAATGAAGACAATATCATCAATATTCAAAATCATAAAAAGATACGGTCACATCTGGGACACAAACCCAGGACCTATGACATGCCGGGTCAGTGCTCTACCAACTGAGCTAATGTGTCTCTGATTCGCTCATATTTAACTGTATCATTCTTCGACCAAAAACTACTAACATTATCTTCATTTTCTTAACGCATATTTTTATTGGCTGCTATCTTTATGTATGAACTTAATTTGATAAGGACACATTTAGCTCAGTTGGTAAAGCACTGACCCGGCAAGTCATAGATCCTGGGTTCGAATCCCAGATGTAACCGAATATTTTTCTGATTGAGTTTCCCTAATATTGTCTTCATTTAATTAAATATTACAATTTGAGGTTTTACTTCATTAAGTTAAAAATAAAAATTAGTTAATTTAAATTCAAATTGTTAGATTTTTAAAAATTTTTTTGCAAATTATAACCCGAGATATCGGTAACAAGGTTCGTTGAACTTTGCTTGGTTTTCGTGCGCAGACAGTTACACCTCACCTCGAATATAGAGTCTAATTGAGCCCTACGAGCGTGCTCTGTTCTAACTGTTGCTTGTGTGTGTCTGTCTGTAGTGGGTGTCTGACGGATCTCCTGCGCACACAACGGGCACTCCGGTCAAGATAGACGGGGCACTCATGTTCGTGCCCAAGAATACCAACCCCAAGGAATTTAAACAGCTACAGCAACAGGTAAAACTAACAACTTCTGATATTTGTATTTATTTATTTATTTGCAACCCCCCCCCCCAATGAACTTTCGCGTAATAATATAAATTCTAGCTTTTTGTCCGTTGTAGGCAACTAATTGGTAAAAGTAGTAAGTGGTTTGATGTTTGAATGTGGGTGGATGAAACAAGGAGTGTGTGAACTTTGAACTTTTTTGATTGATGAATTTTTTAGATTTTTAACTTTATTAATCTTTGAAATTTTTTGATTTTTGAACTTTGAACTTTTATTGATTTTATGAACTTTGAACTTTTTCTTTTCTGATCTTTGACATTTTTTGATTTATGAACTTTGAACTTTTACTTTTCTGATCTTTGACATTTTTTGATTTATGAACTTTGAACTTTTACTTTTTGATCTTTGAACTTTTTTGATTATTGAACTTTTTTTAACTTTGAACCTTTTTGAATTTTTACAATTTTTTAACTTTGAACTTTTATTGATTTTATCAACTTTGAACTTTTTCTTTTCTGATCTTTGACATTTTTTGATTTATGAACTTTGAACTTTTACTTTTTTGGTCTTTGAACTTTTTTGATTATTGAACTTTTTTTTAACTCTGAAACTTTTTGAATTTTTAAAACTTTTAAAATTTTGAACTTATAACATATAGAAACAGTAAGAATGCTACCTACCACTTTTTAGGTTTTGTATAACTAGCAATAGACCTGTGACAAATCACGGGATGTCAATTGTGAAAAAATTAGAATCTTAATAATTTTCTGTTAAAATATTATATCATATGTAGGTACCTACTTTATCGCTTGTGTGAATTCCTCACACAACTGAAAATGATACTCATACAAATTCAAACAAATTTGAGTTCATTACTAACATTATTTCGTGAGTTGTTATTTTGATGATGAAAAATTAACCGCTACGTACAATGGCAAGACCTAGTTGCGCCATCCTTTCATACAATTTCAAATAAATGCTTGTGTGTGCGTGAGTTACACCGAAAGTTGATAGAATACATTGCCATTGACAATGAGTCTATCTGCCGAGTTTCAGCTCGATCGGGTGTCGGGAAGTGGGTTAATTTCCACTTACAAGATTTGCATTCATTCATTCAAGAAAACAGTATAGAAATTCAAATAGATGTATTTAAAAAAATAAAATAGATATTTCTGAATGTGTTTGTATTAATATTTGGCTCGGTCTTCTCGTGTGCGTAGATCAAGGACTACCGGCGTTCAGACAAGCTGTCCGCCGGGCCGCAGTCGCACATCCTCGAGGGAGTCACATGGGACGAGGCCTCCAAGATCCAGGATGCCTCCGCAACACAGACCGGGGACCACGTGGTGAGTACCGTAGATTCCCTTCATCATTTCCACACTCCGGACTTCTAGTACACCCATTACATTCATACAAGCTAACCAACAATCCAGTCTCCTTCAACAGAAGCAATCCTCCCAAAAAGCCTTTCATTGACATGCTCGTTGTAACTTTAAGACTGTCCCATCCCTCAATCATTCCCACACTCCAGACTTCTACTCCATCCTTTACACTCATACAAGTTAAGCAACAACCCAGTCTCCTTTGATGGAAGCAATCTCCCCAACAAGACTTTTACTGACATGCTCGGTCTGTCATTTCAACCTTAAGCCTGTTGTGGAGCCCCAAAATGTCCCTGTAGTGTGGCTCTTTGTACCCTTTGGTTGGCAAAAAGCGGTCACTCATCCTATTCCAAAGAAGGGTGACCGCTCCAATCTGGCCAACTACCACCCCATAGCGATCACATCTGCTCTATCCAAAGTGATGGAACGTGTGATCAACGACCAACTGCTCACATACCTCGAGAAAAAAAAATTTATTAACGATCGTCAATACGGGTTCCGGCGGAACCGCTTGTGCGGTGATCTTCTCACGTATGTGACGTATGTTTGAAGACAATGCCTGGAACATTGCAGAGAGACCTAAACTGTTGCACTGGACATTTTCAAGGCCTTTGACCGAGTTTGGCATCGAAGACTTTCGTCAACAATCTGCCTTACTGATTTCTCACATCCTTGTACACATGGATTGCTGACTTTTTGACGGAGAGGTTGATTCAGATGGTTGCTAATGGTTTCACCTCTTTCTCGTGTTCACTTCACCTCACATTACTCCTGCATACATTCTGGAAAAAACTATTATTATTTTTATTATTAGAAGGCTAAGTAAAGTTAACTTCTAGGTCAACTTACAATAAACTGTCCTAAATTTGTGACTCACCTCATTTTCATCTCTTCACCTAGTTTGCTGACTTGCTGCTGATTTTTGTTTGCAGGTCCTGATGGGAGCCGCTTCCAAGGGAATCATCCAGCGCGGTCACCAGCACAATGCGGCCGTGTATAAGGCGCCTTACGCAAAGAATCCCTTCGATCAGGTCACCGACGACGAGATCAACGAGTACAAGCGCACCGTGGAGCGCAAGGCTAGAGGAGAGTGTGAGTACAGACCTTGCATCATTCTTCGTCTATTATCTGTACACTACCCTTCATCGTGCGGATTCCATGAAACTGAATTTGCTCACTCACAAAGATACTTATCCTCTCCCAATAATGGATTTGTTTTTTGAATTCTACAGAATGCTTGCTTGAGTTAGTCAGTTATCACTATGCGTTAGCTTCCGTGTATAATTAATACATTCTTACTGAGGTTACCGCACATAACATAGCCGTCGATTGAATCTTGACATGTAGCTGTAAGCATAAATTAACTAATATAAAATCAATATTTGCTTAGATCGAACGCAATACTATCCTAAAATTCTAAACATGCGCAGTTCAACGGAAAGCAATCTTCACCCATATACAAAGAACACAGGCTAATGCAACGTTTTCCACCAGCGCACAAAGTTATTGTGCAAAGCCGAGCTGTTGAATTCAAGAACGAGTCGTAGAACTGACCCGTTCTCATGTCAAACGTGTACATATGTTTGTGCACCGGTGACGTAGGGATCAAAGATGCTAGTTTCTCAGAGCATCTTCCATTGACATACCGGTAGAACGAGTGCTCTCATTTGAGATGCTGGGTGGAGGGTCTTTTTGAGGAGAGGAAGGAATGAACATTGGTCTTGAAGAGACCCATGTTGTGGGAAGGAGGGAACTTAGAGGAACTTAAATTGGTAAAACGTTTTCTGACCTTGAACAATGGGGCTAATGTGTGTGTTTTGTTTTTTTTTGCAGATGACACAGACTACTCGGAATCAGAGGCGCTGAGCGGAGCGCAGATCATGTCACCCTCGGAGGCAGAGGACGAATCACGCACAGGTAACCTTTATTCCATCACATTTAGGTTGGGTTGTTTTAACAAAAATTCAATTGTAACATTATCAACAAATGGCCAACAGTGTGATTGTGAATGGAATAATTACATCTTCGCAATAAAAAAATTGTCTTTATTTAGACTAAAAATTCTTATAATCAGGAATCAGAGTGTAGAACGGCCTGGAGGCTTATTTCCTCTCTATTATGCTCTCAAATTATCTTTGTAGCTAAAAACCTACTAGCCCACTTCAGTTCTGAACATGGAGGGGCAAACCTATATACTACCGACATCTGTTGGATAAGTCAATAACCTTTTAGATCTATCTACACTAGAGCCATCTATCTCTTGTACCTCGAACTATCACCAGTGCCATTTGTCCTTTTGACATATTAACCCTTCAGCTAATTGTTTCACTTTTGGGAACAACTCACGTAGGTCTCATAGAAATCATTGTGTCTCTCTTGCTGTTATGAAACCATAGTATCTGACCGAATTTTGAAAAAAAAAAAAATTATCAATTGTTTTTACATAAAATGACAAAAAAGTGAGTTGAGGATAATATGCATAATAAATTTGTCGAATAAAACAAAATGTGTTTTTTTATTATTAGTAATTTTATTTAAAAGTCCCCATTAAATGCCAATTTTAGGTGTGTGTCATAGGTCCCAAATGAAAAGTGATTTAATGTTTGCAGAAGCGCGAGTGCTCAGAATAGAGACCAAGCATGCGCCCAAGCCCAGCCAGCCCGAGGTAGTCCTCAGCGACGGTAAGTGCCATTTAACTTCATCGTTACATAATTTCATTGATTCATCGTTGCATCATTTCATCGTCACATTGTTTCATCGTTACATCATTGCATCGTCACATTGTTTCATCGTTACATCATTTCATCATTACATCATTTCACCGATACATCATTTTTCATTACATCATTTCATCGTTACATCATTTCATCGTTACATCATTTCATCGTTACATTATTTCATCCTTGCATAATTTCATCGTTACATCATACGGAACGATGCCATTAGCAGATCAAAATAATGTTCTTATGACAATTGACTGTTAAGCATGCTATTTTATTTTCGAATGACGTGTTTCGAATGATTTTTATTTTGAAAATGCTAAATAATTTTAATACATAATAATTTTTTTTCTTTTTAGTAACTTTCTAGAAGTGATTTTTGACTGACTTCTTTCTGCTAGTGTTGAATGAATTTTGAAATTTCTAATATTTCATTTAATTTTTCTAATTTAAAAATAAATAAAATGATTCTTTTTGCCATTCAAGTTATTTATAACGGCTCACGATTCTCGGACCGATTCTCTTCGATCGAAATTTGAAATTAAATGCTTGCCGGCTGTAACGGGATCATTTTAGAACTGGCAAATGTCGTAAAAATTCACTTCAATGGCAAAAAAAGAAAACATTTTGTTTATTTTGATTATATTTTGTTGTTGTTTTTAGTTGATTGTGTGTTTTATTGTTTGTTTATTTTGTAGTTAGCTCAGATTTCCTCAACACGGAAAGGTCATTGGCTGAACAGTCCTTCAAAGGTATTTATACCCTACAATATTTATATCATGTATTTATTATTCATTGTTCTAGAACTGTCCACTCACTACTAGTGAAATATTTCCCACATATTTTCAATACTAGGGAAATATATCCCATATATTTTCAATACCAGGGAAATATTTCCCATATATTTTCAATACCAGGGAAATATTTCCCATATATTTTCAATACCAGGGAAATATTTCCCATATATTTTCAATACTAGGGAAATATTTCCCACATATTTTCAATACTAGGGAAATATTTCCCATATATTTTCAATACTAGGGAAATATTTCCCATATATTTTCAATACTAGGGAAATATTTCCCATATATTTTCAATACTAGGGAAATATTTCCCATATATTTTCAATACTAAGGAAATATTTCCCATATATTTTCAATACTAGGGGTATATTTTTATGTATTTCAATACTAGTGAAATATTTCCCACATAACCTCAAAACTGGTGAAATATTTCACATATTTTTTAACTAGTGATATAATTCTCCAGTTGTGAGATTATTTATTCACACTTAGATTACTTTTTCCAGTTTTTATCATGCAATAAGTTAGGTTAGGTTATAATATTATGGATTCAAAAGGCAAAAGGAAATACTGTATTATCAATTTATACTTAACTTGTCAAGGGCCGAAATTCCCTAACGAAGCACGACTTTGAATTTTGAATTGAATGTTTTGTGGATTAATTTTGAGCTACCATATATTTTATTGACTGAAACACATTCCTAGAACAATAAACTATGTACCAAAACAACATTACTTGCTTTAATTATGTAAATTGATAGGTTTTACTATGTTTTTGTCAAGTAACACACATCGGATTTTGACAGAAAGAATTGCGGCAAATTTGACATTTCGATGCCACAAATATGGGTAAATGTTGGCGCAAGCGATTCTGACCTTGTTCTTTATACAAATTCTGTACATAAAAGGGTCAAAATCGCATACAAACATATTTTTTTCATCCGCGCGTCTCTGGCAAATAAGAGGTTAAAGTGTAAAAATGCTCCCCCGAAAATCGAAAAATCTTTTCTCCAAATAGAAAGATTCTTTTGGAATTTGGAAGATGTCAAAAAACTGACATTGACCCGTTTAGGAGCAAGTCATAGATAAAGCATTATTTCCTTTTTTCTTTTTAATAAATACCGCATGGCGTAACGCATAAATGTGTTAAGTGCAATTAGAAAATTCAACTTATCATTACAATTAACACATCATTATATTATTAATGTTAACATTGACGAATCGATAATATATGTCTAACATTAATTTGCTTGTAAGGTTTGGGCGTTATAAACTCTATTGCATGTGACGGCCATCGAATCGAAGATCAACGCCATTTTTAATTTTGGGCATTTAAATGGTCCTTGTAAAATGCCGTTTCTCGGTCCGTTTCAGCTTTTGGTCAAACTGTGATCAGCCGAAGAGCATAACAACGTGATGGTTGTGCTGATTGCAATTTGATCAAAAGCTGAAACGGGCCGAAAATCACCCTTTTGACGGTGATGATGATCGGTGCCATTTTAAATTTCAGTCATTAAAATGGTCCTCGTAAAATTCCGATTCTCGCCCCGTTTCAGCGTTTGATCAAATTGTGATCAGCCGACAAGCATAACAATATGACCGTTGTGGCGAGATCGCAATTTGATCAAAAGCTGAAACGGGCCGAGAATTTAATGGTGACGATAATCAATACAATTTTGATCACTTGAATGGTTCTAATAAAATGCCAATTCACGGCCCGTTTCGGCATTTGAACAAATAATAACCGTTACACTTGTCGGCCGATTACGATTCAATCATCATAACAAGAAACGTTCAAATGTCAAAAATAAAAAAAGGCTATGCCGTCGTCTATTTGATGGTTGCACTCAGCACATTTGCGTGTCTTGCTATTAACATGTTGCATGCCCGGTGAGTGGTTCGGTACGACAGCACCGCATGGTAGATTTTGTGTGAATTTTGCATGGCCGTAGTTAGCGCAACCATACATCTAGTAGTAAAACATATTTTTCATTTCATTTCTTCTTCTTCTCCTATAATTCTATCTCAGGTTTCCAAATGTTTGCCACTTGTGGTTGACGGCCGATTCTCGGCCTGTCAGCATTTGATCAAATTTAAATGGTGCCGATTGCTGATTTTATAATAATTTTGAATGTGGCAAACAAGTACTAGGACAGAAGGTGAACCAGAGCATTTTGATTGTTCGGAGTTACAGTTTACATTGTACGGAGATTAGATCACCCAAAGTGAGGTTAGGTTGGCTGTCCTGAGCCGACTATGGCATCCGGAAATTAGGGTATATTGAGAGACTGAAGGGAAAGGGAGAGTATCTAACGATGCAAATCGCTTTTACGTGGTCTCGCATTGACGTGACTCACATTGACGTGACTCTAATTGACATGACTCACAATCATGTGACTCGAATTGACGTGTCATGTTGAAGTGACTCGCATTGACGTGACTCGCATTGATGTGACTCGCATTGACGTGACTTGCATTGATTCGACTCGCATTGACGTGACCCGCATTGATGTAATTCACAATCACATGACTCCATTGATGTGAATCGCACTGACGTGACTCACATTGATGTGTCATGTTTATATGGTTCACATTGATGTGTAATGTTTATATGGCTCACATTGACGTGAATCGTATTGACGTGACTCACATTGATGTGTCTTGTTTATATGGCTCACATTGATGTGTAATGTTTATATGGCTCACATTGACGTGAGTCGCATTGACGTGAGTCGCATTCACTTGGCACACAATGACGTGATGATGAGCGAGTAATGAGAGGTTTGATTGTGGGATACCAGCTCAAGGAGGAGCGGAAACTGGAGGGGAGGAATCGGTTTGGAGTGAGGACGAGGTGTTCACGTCGGGTGGAAAAGTGCTCTTGCTCCACGAGCAGTCGCAGCCAGCGCAGGGAGTGCACCAGGACTCTACCCTCATCGTACGCCAGTACACCGTGCCCCAACAGCAGCACCTCTCTCAACTGTCCAAAGGTTCACATAGTGCTACGTTGTCCTTTCCAAACTGGCTTCAAGTGTCCTTCAAACTGGCTTCAAGTGTCCTTCAAACTAGTTTCAAGTATCATTCAAACTGTCTTGAAGTGTCCCTCAAACTAGTTACAAGTGTCCCTCAATCACTGTGGCTTGTTCCAAATATAGCTTAAACTGGCTTCGGGTGTCCTTCAATCGAAACAGCCTTTTGCTCTCCAAACAGACCTCAAATGTCCTTCAATCATTTTATTGGTTCCTTGCAGATGTTGCTCAAATATGCTTGAAATATTCTTCATACTGATTTTATGTGTCCTCCAAACTGTCTTGAAGTGTTATTCAAACTTTCTTGAAGTGTTATTCAAACTAGCTACAAATGTCCTTGAATCATTGCGCCTTCTTCCAAATATTGCTTAAACTGGCTTCAGATGTCCTTCAATCAAAGTAACTCATCACTCAGTATGACCCCTCCAAACAAACTTCATGTCTCCTTCAATCATTTCATCAACTTGTTCCACCAGATGTTGCTCAAAAATGCTTGAGTTGTCCTTCATACTGATTTTAAGTGTCCCTCAAACTGGCTTCAAGTGTCCTTCAACCACAACGATTTGTTCCAGATGTCACTCAAATTTGCTTAAATCTTAAAGTGTCCTACATACAAATTGGCTCAAAGTGACCTTAAACCACAGCAGTTTATTTTAACAATTATCCCCTTAAACTATCTCAAAGCCTCTTTTATACTACTGGCTTTAAGTTTCCTTCAATTTGGCTCTAAGTGTCCTTCAATCACACCGAATTGTTGATACCATATGTCCTTTTACCATAGCAGCTTGTTTCAAATATAGCTTCAAGTGCCCTTCATAGCGACTTGTTGCAACAGTTGCCCTCCAAACTGGCTTGTACCAAATGTTGCTCTGATTGGCTTAAAATGTTCTTCAACGTGACCGCCGGGCAAAAGTCTTGTCTTTTATACCTTTTTTCTTGTAAACTGCAAGACAATAGGTGTTTTACAACTGTATATGTTATTATTATTCCTACATAATATGGCTTAGAGTATCCTTCATACGTCTGCAATTTCCGTATTGTCCAAGATTAAAATCATCAATCATTATTAGTAAGTTATCACAGCTTCTTTTGGCAAAACAGAGCCTCACCTTTTTTAACGTAAAGTGTGCAAAATTTAAATAACAAAAATTCTGCTTTAAAAGTTGGGAAGAGGGAGTGGAAGGGGACCTTCCTCTTGTTTAGAAGGTCAAGTGTGCAAAATTTCATCAATCTCTTTGAATTTGTTGAAAAAGCAAACCCACACTGGAACACTCTTCTTTATATATTATTCTAGCGCACACTCGTGAAAAGTCACAGGATTATCTGAATTCTCGACAAATCAATTCCAATCATTCTGAAAATGGCAATTAAAATTGGAGGAGTTTGACATTTTATCGCTTGTCTGAAACTTAAATTCAAAGCGAATTTGAGTTCATTGAACCAGATTTCACGAAGGACTAACGCACAAACAACCGAAACTAGTATTTTTAATAGATGAACTTTAAAAAATACCCTTACCAAAAATTTTCTCTAAGGGTGAGGCACTGTTTTTGCAACAAGATTCCGTATATATTATTTATTATTCTTTCATTTCATTTCACTGTTCATTCATCACTAAAACATCACTATACCATCACTAAACCGCTGCTTTCTGTCGCTCTGTGTTCTGCGCTTTGTGCTGTGTTCATAGCTTTTGTGTGTCCCTTACTTGCAGTTACCCGCTATTCATCGGTGTCGGATAACCCAATCATAACCCGAGAGACAAATAACTCCACCGATGCAACTCTCCTAACCCAAGCCACACATAACCCTGCAACAACTATAACCCAGCAATTGAATAACCCCAATGTTACAACTCAAGATACTATATGTAATAACCCTGTAACGTGTACTGCCGAACGTGGCGTACAGTGTAGTGTTACTTGCGCCAATAAGATTGTGCAAACGTGCATGGATCTTGTGAATGTCCCTTTATGTGTTAATTGCGAGCATGCCTTGAAAACTGAAAGCAAAAATGTAATTTCCCCCGTTGAGATTGATAGAAATTGTTGCAAAAAGCTTGTCGAAAAAGAGTCAGATTTAGAATGTTGTCCGATTGTCAATTCACGTTGCAAGATGAATTTAAATCCAAAGCTCGATGTTGTGAAGAATTTTAGCGATTTTGATTCGCGCTTTCGAGATGTCGACGTCAATCTGTCTTCGAATCTGTCGAAAAGCGAAGCGAATAGGACCGTCCGTTCCTTTTACAATACTTTGCCAAACGTGCGCAAAGATACTCTGAACATTCCGGGATTTTTGAACACCCGTTCGCACATCGAGATCAATAACCCGTTCCCCGGAGATTTTAGCGCTTTGGATGCTAAAATCGACGCATCTACGTCGAAAATTAACAAATTTATCAAAAAGAGACAAAGCGGTAAAAAATCGGCGAGTTTGTTTAAATTCTATCGAAGCAATTCGCATTCTGGATTTTTAAACACGTTTATGAGCTATCCGAAACCAAAGCATTTTCACATTCCCAAGTCGAATGCGTATGCGTTTTCGTTACAGCGTTCGGCTAGCGCGTGCGAATACCGCGGCAAATATGCCAGTCGCATCTCTGCCAGGAGGCTGCGTGAATTCGGTGACAATCCGTTTCGGCTGGAGTCATGCAGTCTGACATGTTCTCCCAATTCTGAAGGGTTGTATTCTCCATTTGACACCAGCAAGTCATTCTCTAGTAATGCTTATTTAGAGTGCGGTTCTGCCCCTGACACACCCATGAAAAGTTACGACGGTCCCTGCAAGGTTGGTGGCACTCGTGCAGAATGCTTGTTCAGTGAAGTTATAAGGTTGCCTGAGAAAGAAGTCGCAGTCATCCAGCTGTTGGAATCTAGCGGGAATACAGACGAGTCATCTGGTGTCGTAGAGACCTCTTTAAAACAAGAATCACCTGATCAAAGAGCTTCAGATGTTGTGGAAACTTTGGATGTTTTAGACAAGTTTGAAAAACAACATGATCAACGTTTAGAAGTTGATTTGTCAGAATGCGGTGATTCGGATGATTGCGATTCCATGGAAGTTTCCTTGGAAGGCGGAGAATACATGAATTTCTCAGACGATTTGGATTCCGATCATTCATCTTCGTCCGGTTCAGATTATGAGAGTCCTGTCCGTGCATTGATCAGCAAGGATATCCGGAATTATTCCCTACCCATGTCACTGTACACCGTGGATTTATCTCCCGAGAAACTTGGAGACTTGTCCGATCAGGACGGAGGTGACTCCTGGACGGCAGATCCTGGAGAGGAGGTGCGCTCTCCCAGCAAGAAGAAGCAGATCTGCAAGCGGGGATCTTTGGAGACTATCCTGGAAGAGTCCAAGTCCACTTATACCGATGATACGGGATTGTCGAGTCAGATTTCTGATGTTTCTAAAGATATCACGGAGTCTAGCATTGATAAAAATGCCGTCAAGGAGGCTGTTGAAGATACTTGTGCTGACAAGGAGGCTGTAGAAGGTACATGTGCTGACAAGGAGGCTGTTGAAGATACTTGTGATGACAAGGAGGCTGTAGAAGGAACGTGTGCTGACAAGGAGGCTGTTGAAGATACTTGTGCTGACAAGGATACATGTGCTGACAAGGAGATTGTTGAAGGGACATGTGCTCACAAGGAGACTGTTGAAGATACTTTTGCTGACAAAGAGGCTGTAGAAGGAACATGTGCTGACAAGGAGGCTGTTGAAGCTACTTGTGCTGACAAGGATACATGTGCTGACAAGGAGATTGTTGAAGGGAAATGTGCTCACAAGGAGGCTGAAGTTGAAGTTGTTGAAGATACTTGTATTAACAAGGGGGCTGTTGAAGGTATATGTGTTAAAAATACTTGTGCTGAAAAGGAGACTGTTGAAGACACTAATTGTATTGATAAGGAAACTGTTGAAGATTCATGTATTGCCAAGGAGGCTGTCGGAGGTATAAATATTGACCATCTTACTTCCGATAATGATACCGGAGATGTGGATGATCTGATGAAAGACCTCCAGGAGATGGTGGGCGATGTTGAAACTGCGGTGAATCTTTTGAACGATATAAACACAGTCATCGATGATATGCTCACTTCGGTCGAGTGTCAAGCCGACGTACAGAAGACTGAACAAGCCACCCAACAGTCGGACAAAGACTTGACAAATATGAACAGTGAACGAGACTCTGAAAAGCCAAACACGGGTAGAATTTTCGATAAACAATTGGATGCCAACACGATAGTGGTTGATGAACATCACGTAAAACAGCTGAATGCTTATGGAAAGACAATTGGACAAGATGAGAAACCAGTTAATGCTGACGAATTGACCAGTGAACAACATGTGAAACAAGCGAATGCCGGCGAATTGACAGATGAACAAGACATGAAACGATTGGATGCTGACGAATTGACCAGCAAACGAAATCAGGAAAAAATGAATGCTGATGATTTGACCAGTGAACAAGAAGAAAATCAAGCTGTGCTTGCAGAAAACCAAGCAGCGAATGCTGGAGAATTGACCGATGAGCAAGAGGTGAAAAGTACTGATGGATTGACCAGCGGAAGAGACATGGAACAAGCATGCGCCGAAGAAAATAAAATCTCGTCAGAATTGAGCCCTGGAAAAGTGGCCATCGGCGTGACGGACGACATCTTGGCGCGTGCGGCGCGCACTTTTCAAGCGAGCGTGGAAACGGCCGTGACGGAGGCGTGCGACCGCATGGCCCGGCACTCGCCCCCTGCTGACCTCAAGTGCGAGCTGCTTAATATGGTCAGTGACGAACTGGCGGCCAGGAGTGTCGGAAACGAAGCCAAAGAGTGCACCGCTAGAAATATTATTGGTAATGTGCTCAAAGACACTTGTGGCCATTTGAATTCTAAGGAACATTCGGCACTACTTTCCGGAGTGTCTGAAGCATTAAAAATCTTGGATTCCTTCGATTCTACCGTTGAATTTGAGTGTCTCGAGCTCATGTCCGAAGTCATTGATAAGTTTTCTAATATCACCACGGAGAGAAATGTTTTGAGCGATGATTCTGCAAGCGATGTTAATGTTTTTGTAGGGAGCGGATCGGTGGAAAGAGCGGTTGATATTCCATCAGAATCAGGTGATATTCCGCCCGAATCTGGCTCCATTCCATCCGATTTGGATGATTTGAAATCGATTTCGGATGATTTTGATATGCAATTTGAATCGGGCGTTAAAACATTTGAATCTGCTAATATTCCGACGGAATCGGGTGATATGCCATCTCAATTGGAAGTTATATCGTCAGAATCGAGTGATGTGCTGTCTCAATCGGGTCGTATGCCGTTGGAATCTGGTGATATGCCGCCTCAATCAGGTGATATATCGTCTGAATCGGGTGATATGCCACCTCAATCGCGTGATATATCGCCTGAATCAGGTGACATACTATCTGAATCTGGTGATATATCGCCTGAATCGGATGATATACCATATGAATCTGGTGACGTTTTGCCTGAATCAGATTATATACCATCTGAATCTGGTGATATGCCTTCTGAATCGGACGATTTACATCCTGAATTGGGTGAAATGCCCTCCGAGCCATCTCAACTTGGTGATAAACCTCTTGAATCGCAAGACACAATAGCTTTAACTGGTACACCATTGGATGTGGAAACTTCTTCCAGAGCAACTGAATCAGCCTTGGATTTGGTAGAATTGGACGGCTGCATGTTCGCCATGGAGCAGTCCAGCGAGTTTATCGACAATCTGTGCACGGTTGTCAAACGCACAGTCGACCTAATGGAAGGATCGAAAGAATTGCTGGACGAGACTGTCGATTTTGTCACTGGAATGGAAGATTCACTTGGTAGAACCATCGAAAACACAGTAGTGGGTGAACCCGGTCATATAGCAACCGGAAACTCAGAGTTACTCATCAAAACAGATGATTCAGATGACCGAAACACTGATTGTGTAAAGGAGTCAGATTTAGACAAAGCTCAGTCGAATTTCGTAAAAATTTTCAGTAGAAAAGATAAGAGAAAGAGGAAAAAGGCTAACAAGAAGGCGAGTTTCATCAGAGCCCTTCTAGATAATGTGAAAAAAGATACTTCTGAAGTCGGGAGAGATAAAAATAGCTCTGCTGAAATGACGGATAGCACTACTGCATCATCTCCGAGTGAAGATACCGAAGAGGACAAAAACAACAAGGACTCTGATGATGACAATGTAGATAAAACCAGTTCTGATGATACTCATGATACCGATAAAGACCCTCCTGATGGCAAGAAAGATGCTACCGATGATAATACAGATGGAGGTGCTGATGACAAAGACCCTGCCGATGAAACCGCAGATAAATATCCCGGCAGTGAAGAAAGATATAAAGACATCTCTGATTGCAAGAAAGTCAATGATGAGTCCACGGATAAAGATACTCCTTACGAATGCCTATCGATAACCAGCTGCGTCAACATCAGCATCGTTTCATCAGACGAATATTTAGATATATCTCAGGATCTTCTCAACCGGAACATCAACTCTGAAATGCTTCTCCAGGAAACTACTCAACTAAGCCAACATTCCAACCAAATTGTTGGACAGCAAAACCAGCTGTTTGATGGGATATATTCCTTCCTTCCGGAGCCCGGTAGCAATAGTCTCTCTGAGACGAGAAACACAGAATTGGGTCGACTGAATGAAGCGTTCATCGAGTATGATAGTACTGATAATACCATAAAGCCAACGAATACTGAATTCAACGATTCAGATTTAAACATAAACAATTGTCGTTTAGATTCGGCATTTGAATATGACTTCAAAGAAAAGCCTTCCTCGTTATCCACACAGAAGCGAAGATCCCCATTTCGAGACCCGAAGTCAAAAAAACGCACAAGGGTTGACTCCTTGAATGCCACTTTTGACGGCAATGTCTCTGTCACTGCTATGACCCAGGATTGCCATCTCGGTGGTGTCAAATACTGGCTCACGTTTGACGAAGTCAACATGCACCACATGTCTAATTCTACTCCGACAACATCGCGCAGGCGTTTCTCTTTCATCAACGACGCAGCTGAAAAGTTACCCAGTTTTCTGACGGGAGACTTTAATGAAATCGAAGATCGGAATAGAAACTGTCTTCTAACGAAGAAATGTCCGAAATCAATCTGCAAAAAGAAACAGTTCTTTTACCACGACCTGACCGACTGCTGTAAAGATATAGAAAGTTCTTTAAGTCACGACGATCAGCTTGAAACTCGTTTGTCTGCTGTAAGTAAAGATTCTTTTGAATGTTGTAAAAATGATTTTAACACAAATAATCAGCGCATTCGTTCGACACTCGCTGACGATTTTGAGTTAGAGAAATCGACTGTTTTTGACGTAAAGAATAATTTCGACATTTTGCACGATTCGATTGTGGATAAGACAGACGACTTCAATGTTTTGCAGGATTCCGTCATGGATAAGACAACCGACTTCAATGTTTCGCAGGATTCCGTAATGGATAAGACAATCGACTTCAATATTTCACAGGATTCCATCATGGATAAGACAAGCGATTTCAATGTTTCGCAAGATTCCGTCATGGATAAGACAAATGACTTCAATTTTTCACAGGATTCCGTCATGGATAAGACAAATGATTTCAATATTTCGCACAATTCAACCGTTGAGATATCAAAAAGCGCTGTAAACAATATAGAACTGAACTATTCAAACATATCTGTCAACATATTAAGTGAAGATTATTTCTCTGCTCATAGTTCTAGTATTGTAGAATCAAACAGTGATTCCGGTAAAACTCTTTTGTACAGGAGTAGAAGTAATAGGAACGGACGTAGAAACAAGAACTTCACGTGGCCCGCTTACGAAGACACTACTTTGTATCGCGTCATCCGCAACTTTCGAATGTCGCAGAGCTTTGATCTCGGAGATTTCGATGCGTAAAATGCGATGTTCTATTTTAATGCGCTTACCGCTCTCCCTGATAGAACGTAATATTTTTACAAAGGTAGTTACCACGTCGGATTTAATGCGCGTTGCACTACTTTATTGAAAATTAGTAACAAATTGTTTTAGATGACCTGTGAGAAGTAAACAGACATTATAAGAAATAACATTTTTTTTATCGAAGTTAGGTTAGGTTACAGAAATACATTCTTTTATAAAAACATCTCATCATACATAATCTGTTTAAATGTTACGTTAGGTCAAACAAATTGGTTGTTTTTAAAATTCCCACGGCAACTACTCGCGGCATCTCATTTCTTGAGTGAGAGAGATGTAAGAAAATGATTACTTTACCTTTTACGTTTTGAGAATATTAAATTTTATGACTTCTATATGTTGCCTATAGCCTGGTTGATAAAATCACAAGATATTAAAACATGATTTTTTTAATTTGTTACACACGATCAATAATGATTTAGTGCCACACTGCGGCCAACTTCCAACTTCAAACGTTTGGACGATTGTGTGGGAGGGGCAGTTCGTGCGTTGGAAGTTCGAGTTGGAAGGTTGGAGTTCGAGCTGGATTGCCTATGGCTGGTTCGTGCGAGTTGGCCCAACACTTCAGTCTATGCAATATTACGGGAGAGTTATACAAAAATTGTTTGAAATTATTATTTTTTTAGCTTTACGAATCGAAACTAATCTTATGGAAACCGAAGCACCGCCTGCACAATTGAAGGCAATTCATAAGATACGGCGTCGAATCAGCTGTTCGGCGTTTGCCATTTTGAAGTTCGGAATTTGAAGTTGGGCGGTTGGCCGCAGCCACCACACGATCGGCCAACCTTCCAACTCCAAACTAAGTTCGGAGTTGGAAGGTTGGCTTTGGTGTGGAGGAAGCATAAGAAAAAATACTGCAATAATTTCGGTTTGCGAAATGTTAATAAAAAATAATTCAGCAGAGATATGAGACATCTGTTGTTTAAGTGTGAAACTACTAAGTTAGCTTTATGATTAATCGAAGTACACGCGCGGGAACTTTTGAAATTTTTGTTTAAATTGACCACATTTTGGCCAGTGAACGCTCGAGGGTATTTGCAAATTGGAAATGTGGCCAAAAATGCTCCAGTCGATAACAAAAAAAAAATTGTGTTATATTTTTGTAGTTAATTTTTATTTTCAACATTTCCTGTCAGTTTTCAAGGCATGCCTCACTGTTTTATTTTGTTCTTTCATTACATAAATATTATCAATTTAATTTTTTTTAAATTTAAAATAAACTTGTTTTGCGATTCTTTTTATTTGTTTTATTGTTTTTTCAAGTGTATTGTTATGTTATTAAAATGTATTGGTTAATTGTGGTGGTGATGGGTGCTGTGTTAACATTATACTAATTATTTAATACGAACTAAATCAAATTAATACAATAATATTAATTCTTCACCACTCATACAAATTTTCACACAATTATGAACAACTCATGAAAAATCACAGGATAGTCGGAATTTTCGAAAAATCAGTTTCAATTTTTAAAATGGCTATTAAAATAATTTTCTGTTAAAAATATTGCAGGTAGATTAGATACTTTATATAGCTTGTCTGAATTCTTCAAACAATCTGTTAAAATTTTGTAAATAACACTTAAATTCAAAGCAAAATTGAGTTCATTAGACGAGATTTCACACATTTTTAAATACATCTATTTGAATTTTATTTTTATTTGTTTGAATGAAGCGGAATTTTGGAAGTGGAAATTAACCCACTTCCTGACTTCCGAACGAGCTGAAACTCGGCAGATAGACTTTTTGTCGGTGCCAATGCATTCTATCAAATTTTGGTAGCAATCATGCAAACACATGCGGACATATATACATTTTTCTGAAATCCAAAAAAATTAAAGCACTTGAAATTCAAAGTAAATTTCAGTTTCAATGATCGGGTTAATAATGCGTTTGATTCCAATCACTGGGTAGGAAGGTTCAAACCTCAGGCAAACAGATTATTATTATTTTTAACTTTTAAAATATGTTTGGAAATAGATTGAATTACATTTCCACTTTTTTTTACTTCAAATAAGTTCAGCAACCAATGGTTTTAGTATTTTGGATACGTGCTCTACCTTGTGTTTAGCATCTCGAACATAAACACGCATGAAACGCATCTGCACACCACGCACTGCACGCACCGTTGCACCATTGCCGCTTGTTTGTCTGTTTGTGTCACGTGTGACGTGTTGTTTGTCACGCATGCACGCTCCGCCGCTTTAGCCATGCGATGGGTCTTCAGGAACACTGTGCTGACCACCAGGCCACAAGGTACGCTTGCTAACTGCTAATTACTAAGTCTATTACTACTAATACTAATTGAACTAATTGAAATATGTTTCTACCCCAAAACAAGTGGTAAAAGTCTTTCTCATGTTATATTTGTCTTTTGTGTGGTGGAATATTTTATTAAAGGGCACAAATATATTGATGGGTCAGTATTATTAATTGGAAACAAGTCCGAAATATCATAAAATACGATATGGGGATCAAAACAAGTCCGAAAAACCATAAAATATGCGATATGGGTATTAACCACTCATTTGCCGCTCGTGCGCCGGCGTGTCCTGATTTTGACACGCGATTTTGACCCTTATGTATAAAGAAAGTGTATGAAGAACACGGTCAGAATCGCTTGCTCTATTATCGCTCTTTACCATAGAGAAAACCGCAATTAGATTGGTGACTCCATATAATTTATATTAATGATTTACCGGAGCGCGGGAGCGTGCGCAGTTCTTGCGCATGCGCGGGAAAAATTCTTTGGTCTTCAACTTTGACCTTTCTATGTACGAAATTTCTCAAGGACGCTGTCAGAATCGCGGGACATTGGGTGTCATGGCTGCCGCTTTTTGCGAACGCTAATTGGTTACAACCAACCCCATTTACTCGCGGCATTCAACGAGTTAAAACAAGTCAGAAAAAACCATAAAATATGCGATATGGGTATCAAAACAAGTCCGAAAAACCATAAAATACACGATATGGGTATCAAAAGATTCGGCAAAAGAGATCTTCCCAGTTTTAAACAGCAAAAAAAAATTAACAAAAAAATTTGAGAGTCGAAAAATCTGTTTGAAAATACCCAAATATTTTATACAAACTATTTCGAATTGTTTCCAATTAAAACTGATGAGATTGTTTTAAAAACACGAGTGCATTTGAGATAATGTAGAAAATTCAGCGAAAAATAATAAAATTCACATTTTGGATATGTATTTTGATATGCACATAAACAAAACATTTAATACTGGGCCATCAAAATATGTAACCCTTTTTAAATGGATTAAATACTAATTATTATTTTTGGACTACATATGTAGTGCTGTTTTTGTGGGAAAATCACCTCAAGGAAACTTTACAACTTAAATTATTTAACCAGTAACTTACGACTTACATGGTATTTCACCATCCTCTCGATCCATTATAATAAAAAAATACTTGCAACAGGTAGAAAACCGGCTAAGGGAACGTACCCAAACTACGTGACCAACTTTTTGCGATTTTTAACCCCCCCCCCCCCCCCGGTGACCAAAATCCTAAGCAACCCGCCGCTCATTTGTATGGAGCGTGACCTTTTGAAGACCCCCCCCCCCCTAAAAGTGTCACGTAGTATGGGTACGTTCCCTAACTTATTTGAAACACAGCAACTGAACAGCAACTTTAGTTGGAGTACTAAATATTAAATTCAAACTTTATAAGTAGGTTATATTTATTTTGACTAAAGCATCGATGACACGTGGCGAGTTTACAAGCTACTATCTACTAAGTGATTGTCATGATGACACACAAAACTGTCCACTTGCTCAGAAGCGTAGGAAACTGAGGCCGCTACTAGCGCCAGTAACAAGAGTAACGACGCCTGCGTGAACTAATTCTTCAAATGTTTGTCAGTCGACATCAGCTGTTTATCGGAAGCCATGTTGGAAACATAAATAAATCAATCACGAGCAAGCGTGTAGGCGAGTAAAGTCGACAACCTTTCAAATTTTTTTCGTAGATTGTCAACAATCTGCTAGTTAGCAAGTAACACAATGACACTGAGCGAGTTTACTAACAGATAGTGAATTTCCCAGATAGTAGCTTGTAAACTCGCCACGTGTCATCGACGCTTTAGGAAAGTTGTATTGGAGTCTGAATAACATTCAGTAGGCTAATCGACAGTTAACGAGATAGTGAAATATCCCCTAATAATGTTTTAATTAATTATATAAAAAGCCAGCTGGTTTCGGGCCACTTTTTTTTCAACATTTCCCTTCATCAAGATAAAATTTAAACTAACACCAATTATTTTTACTGTTTTTTTTTTCAGTTTGTAAAATACTCTAAAAATTGCATTAACAGATTCACAGTTTGAATGCTTGGGAAAATTATGCACTCACCGATTGGTGTGTGCAACAGTGAAAATCTGACGGAAGACCTGCCTAGCGATTCCGTATTTTTTGTGGTATCGTTATTGGATAACGGACGTTATCTCCCTTTAGATTTGTGTGATTTTTACATATATTTACTGTCACGTATTATAGTTTAGATCGATTTAAACACGAATTCCTGCAAGTATGCGTGATTCCTTATTCATTTAACCTATCCGAAAATCGCAAATATTCACTTATATTGTCTCAAACGAAATGACATTTTACGAAAACTTTGTGTTATTACCGCTTCACAATTAAAGCTCTATAAATGAAACATTTCTGAACATAGCCGAATAGTAAAAACTGTTTTGGAAAGGTTACAAAATCAAAATTGTTATATCTATATAAATAAAAATGAATCGCCGAAATGTATGTACGCGCATAACTTCCGAACGACTGCACCAAATTGGATAATTCTTTTTTTTCTGTATTTGTTATTGTTAGGACAAGGTTTGTATAAAACTACTGGTGAGCTCTGGCATTATGAAATTTGTATAAAAAAATTGCAGTAGGTGGCACGCGAGCTGTTTGAAAGCTGAATGTACCGGGAATGAATGCATAGAACGCGGGAGGGGGTAAGGGGGAGGGGGATACGGGAGAAGGGGGGGAGTGGAGTGGGGAGAGGGAAGGTGGAGGAGGCGAAGAGAGAACGCGAGAGGGGAAGGGGACGCGGGAGAAGAAGGGGAGGCGGAAGGGGGACGGGAAAAATGGAAAAGGATACGCAGGGAAAAATAATTTCTTTATTAAAGGGCATAGCAACGCATGCCTGGAACCAGCTAGTTACAAATAAATATTAACATTTGTAAATATTAAAATTTAGAATGCAAACATTAAAAGAATGTAAAAATGACTCTCATGATGTTTTTATGTGAAAACGGTACTAAAATCACAGATTATGTAAACAACAATACTTATTCTATTGTATAAATGTATAATAAACACTTTTGTCACTTCACATTTTTATCATTTCATATAAAAATATTTAATAAAAATTAACAATGTCAAGCGCGGTCGAGCCGCCCGTAGGAAATTTGGCGGGTAAAATTTTGTGTCAGACCACGCGAATGACAGAATATTCTTGTTATGTATTTCTATGGATGATAGGGATGTACAGCTTGATCCACTATCGATCTTTTACTTTTTGTTTTAGGGATGTCACTAAAACAATAACGGAGTTAGAACGATTTCTATGGAGATATACGAGTTGACGCATAAACACGCTTATTCTACTTGACTGCTATCGTATTTTTAACGCATATATCTGCTTACGTTGCTGGCCGGTTAATGTACTTGTACATAGAAAAAGCAAATAACAGCCATAAAAATCATACAAATCTGACAGGAGATTACGTACTCTATCTAATAACGATCCCACAAAAAATACGGAATCGCTAGACTGACAAAGAACCTGAATGAATCAAAAATTGTTATTCTTGCATACTTTTTAACTAGCTTCTCTAGTAATATGGGTGACGGGAGTTCTCCAAGTTTACATATGTCTTCGCCATCCATAGCTGACAGTGAATCTGTTAATATACAAGTCCTAACAAGAGATTGTACTTGACGTCATGGTTTTAGTATCTTCTGTTTTTTTCATTTTCAAACAAGACGCGTGAGAAGGAAGAGGATGAATGTCGATGACGTCCGTACGAGCTCTTGCCGGGACTAGTTTATTCTACAATTGATATATAAATGAGTAATATGCATTATTGTGTGATGATAAATGAGCTAATTGTGTGTATGTATGTGTGTTACAGGAGAAAATACGCTGAACGGAGATCACTCGGACGCACACGCCAGCACTTTCTCTCACAGCAGCAAAGAGGTCAGTCAATCAATAAATCAATTAATAAATCTATCAATAAATCAATTCATCATTCAATCAATAAACGCAATAAACATACGTTCCTTAATCTGTCAAGGGCCGTTTTCTAACAAGAAATTCCCTAACCAGCACCACTTTGAATTTTGAATTGAATGTTTTGTGGATTAATTTTGAGCTATCGCATATTTTATTGACCGAAACACATTCCTAGAACAATAAACTATGTACCAAAACAACAATACTTGCGTTAATTTGATAAATTGTTAGGTTTTACGATGTTTTCGTCAAGTATCACGCATCGGACTTTGCAGATTTAATAGCGGCAAATTTGACATTTTGATGCCACAGATAAAATCATTTAAAAATATTCTGGTGTCGCCAGGGAATGAAACCAGTGGCTATATCATCAACGATGTTGGCGCAAGCGATTCTGACCTTGTCCTTCATACAAATTCTGTACACAGAAGGGTCAAAATCGCATTCAAAAATATTTTTTAGAAATTTTTTCCGCGCGCATGCGCACACACCGCACGCGTGTTAGAAATAAGAGGTTAATACATAATGTTGCAGCTCTTTCAAAATATGAGGTACACAATGTACGTAGGTCTGTTTCCTCCAAAGGAAAAGGTTATCATTTTCTTACATCTCTCTCGCACACCGCACTGTAACGTCTATGTAGACCCCTGTAATACTTCCGTGACGATAATTTTGAAAGTATGGAATATAGTTACGATGATAGTATTGAAGTTTATTTTTATTTTATATGAATACCTCAGAAGAGTCCCAGCTGCTCCCATCTGGAGCCAGTGATTCTATGGTATCCCCAATTGGAGTATGTTGTGAGGCTGAATGTAGTGGGGAAGAGAAGAGGATCGTAGGGAAGTACCTGGCTATTCAGATCTGGTCACCAAACACGGTTAAAGCCATTTCAAGCAACGTTTCAATTCTGAATGGTGGTCTTACACCAGGGCGATACTTACAGCATCTTCCACTCTGGAACGTGCAGCAAATATACAAACAACATTGCTTGAAATGGCTTTAGCCTTGTTTGGTAACCAGATCTGAAAAGCCAGGTACTTCCCGTCCGAGTCATATAATTTCCAGCTAAATCCGATTTTTTGACTAAAATTGAGTTTCAAAACCTTCCTTATGACGGCCAAAAACCATGTTAAAACTGCGAGTGAGAAACGAAACCCACTGTATCATTCAGGAAGTCACTATTAAAACCCGCTATATCAGAATTCAACACAAGCAGTGATTTTGCCAATCATATGTCAAAATTATCTAATCGCGAGTTTCTGAACCCGCCATGTCATGTCAGTTGAGTTTCAAAAGCCTCTATATCGTGAGCGAACTACGAAATAAGTATCAAAATCCGCTATATCCATTTTATTCATCGAAATTATTTAAATATTGCAAGACATACGTAAAAAAATTAACACTTTTCAAAATTATATTATTTTTTTATAAAAACTTTTGAAGGTTATTCCCATCAATGTAATACATCATTGAAGTAGAAGATAACAATAATAATCTAAACAAAAATATGAAAGAGAACAAAACATAGAAAAATAAAAAGATAACGGTTGCAATTGGGACTCGAACCCACAACCTCTTGTTTTACCACGATAATTATGTGTTCCAAATAAAAATAAAATCAGATATATTTATCCGAGATGCTACAGTCTGTCAAATAAGAGTAGAAAAAACATAGGAGGGCGCCACTGTCGTTCAAATGGCAATACTAAAAATATAATCATGGTGTTAATCTAAAACTGTGTAACCTACATTTTAATTAAAAATTAAAAAGGCATAAAACTGAAAAAAAAAATTTTCTTTCCACTGATCTTAAATTAGAATTGCATAAAGGTATACATATTATTATTATTATATCTTTACAATTTTATGTAAACATAATGTAGAATAACGATATTGTAATAAAATATAAAGCACACTTTAGAAATTGTTCACATTTATTTAATATTAGCTTAACCGGTTATTTGCCGGAGACGCACCGGCGCGCGTGTCATATGCGCAGGCGCAAGAAAATAATTCAAATATTTGAAATGAAAAACTTTTGGTCTGCGATTTTTACCCTTATATGTACGAATTTGTATGAAGAACAGTGTCAAAATCGCTTGCGCCATCATTACTCAAGGTGGTGTTGAAAGTTTCACTCGACTTGGCACACTGGAATATTTTTAAAACGATTTCTTCTACGACAATGCGCTGTCAGATTTGCCGCGAAATTAACGGTCGCAATCACATCGCGATGTATGTGTATCGCAAATAAAATGTCGTAAAACCTATTAATTTACGTAATAAATGCAAGTAATGTGGTTTTAGTAGATAGTTTATTGTGTTGTGAGTTGTGAACGTGTTTCAGTCAATAAAATATACAATAGCTCAAAATTTATCAACAAAACATTCAATTCAAAATTCAAAGTGGTGGTTTTTTTGTGCCTTGTATGGCAGCCTTTGACGGGTTAAGTACCTACTAGCGTTGTCCAGGCTTTAGATCATATCTCTAATTTTAGATCTGTATACATTTAACTCACTCAGATCTAAAAGTAGTGTAACTAAACTCACCATTAACCCGTCAAAGGCCAGGCCATTTTGCGAAAATTTACAAAAAAACACTAAAAAAGCACCATTTTGAACTTTGAATTGAATGTTTTGTTGATTAATTTTGAGCTATTGTATATTTTATTGACTGAAACACGTTCACAACACAATAAACTATCTACCAAAACAACATTACTTACGTTTATTACGTAAATTAATAGGTTTTACGATGTTTTATTCGCGGAACACGTATTTATTGCGACAGTTGAAATCGCGGCAAATTCTGACAGCGGATTGTCATAGATGAAATCGCTTTAAAAATATTCCAGGGCTGCAAGGTGAATGAAACTTGTAGCGTCTCCGAGAGTAATGATGGCGCAAGCGATTCTGTCACTGTTCTTCATACAATTTGTATACATAGAAGGGCCAAAATCGCAGACCAAAAGTTTTTTGTTGAAAATATTATTCAACTATTTGAATTATTTTCTCGCGCATGCGCGTATGACGCACGCGCCGGCGCGTCTCTGGCCTGTCACCGGTTAATGATTCTTCTTTTCTACCTACTGTTAAATTCAAATTTATGTTAAATTAAATGGAGTCCAATCACTTTATGGAACACAATTTAATCAAATTATGTCATTAAGTAGGTACCTTAACAACAGTGCTACCTCGATTTAATTTTTTTTAGGAACAGACAAATGTATTTTTAAATGTGTATAGTCTACGGTGTTCTGCATTTTTGGTGTGATTGCATTTTAAAATAATATTTGACAGGTAAATTGGTGTTGCCAGCCTACAAATTTTGTAGTTCAATTTTTTTATATTTTCTACTCCTATTTGACAGACTAATCTAGGTTACAAACCAATTCTTAGAATGATTGTTTCCGTTGAAAAATGTAGTTGCCTGTGATGTGGAAAAAAAAAATTGTCAAAGATAATATTGTTAATACTAAAATTTTAAATATGAGATTGACAAGTATGATGGTTTGGTGGAAGGTAGCAATAGTCGAATTGGTAGAGGCGCCCGTCCCGGTAAGACGAGAGGTTCTGGGTTCGAGTCCCAGTTGCGACCGTTATCTTTTTATTTTTCTGTGTCTTGTTCTCTTTTAAATGTTCGTTTAGATTATTAGTGTTATCTTCTTATTCAATGATATATTACTCCAATTCATTATTCAAAAAATTGTAATGCCATTACTTGTTTATGCTAGAGATGTGACAGTTTTTTGTGGTTTTCTCCAAATCAATGAAAGTTTTTTTTTTTTTTTTTACGTAACTCCACACAGGAGGCCTTGAGGAAAATAATTTCCCTCAGGGCCTATGTCATCTGGGATGCTGTGTGGAGGGTCTTTTTGAGGAGAGGAAGGAATGAACATTGGTCTTGAAGAGACCCATGTTGTAGAAAGGAGGAAACACAGAGGCCGGCAAATCATTCAAGAACGAGTTGAAGAAACGACCTGTTCTCATGTGACAAATGTCAACCGTGTACAAATGTTGGGCACGCGTTTCGCGTGTTTCCTGACTATGCACCAGTGCCAAAGGGATCAATGATGCTAGTTCCTCGGAGCATCTTCCATTGTAATACCGGTAGAACAAGGATAGCATTCCCACCCGACGCCTGTGCTCTAAAGATTGCAATCCGTCTGTTAAGATGGGAGAATCTATCAAACAGACCGCCCGTTTCTGCACAGAGTCGAGGGTATTTTTCAGGTATTTTGGAGCTCCAGACCAGAGGTGGCTGCCAAATTCAACCGTGGGGTGTACTTGTGATTTGTACAGGGTTAGCAGTTGTGTACTATTAAAGTATCTGCGGGCTCTGTAGAGTACGCCCAGTTTTTGAGAGGCTAACTTTACTCTGGCTTCGATAGAGCCCACATACCTGAGCTGGTGTTGTTGATGCCGATGTAGCGGATATAGACATTACATGACTCACCTCCCTCTTCCCCATCTCCTTCACACAAATGATGTTTATTGTACTGAATTTGAATGGTGTTGTGTTTTGTGTGTTCCAGGGGTCACCATCCAAGGACATGTCACTGGAAGAGTCCCCCAAGAAGGACAAGAAGAAGAAGAAGGGGTTGAGGACACCTTCCTTCCTCAAGAAGAAGAAGGAGAAGAAGCGGCCACAGGAGGCGGCGTAAACGGTAATCATCCACATTCATACATCTTTTATTATAGTCAACCTAATTGATCGAGTGATAGAGAATTCCGGGCATTCACGAGGCATTCATAATCCTTGGGGAGGAATTTGTAGGAAAGAAAAATATATGAGGGGTGGGTAGGAATCTGGGGTTCAGTTTGTCCAGGAGCGAGTTCAGATGGATGTATGAATCCAGGTGATACGACAGTTGGACCCCTAAATGATATTAACCTGTCCGATTTATGGCAAATACTCACTTGTCAAATGAAATGTCAGTTTTATGAAAACTTTGTGTTATTACCGCTTCACAATTAAAGCTCTATAATGAAACATTTCTGAAAGTAGCCAAATACTAAAAACTGCTTTAGAAAGGTTACGAAATAAGCTTTCAAATTATTATATTACAAATAAATATTAACATTTGTAAATATTAAAATTTAGAATGCAAACATTAAAAAAATGTAAAAATGACTCATGTGATGTTTTTATGTGGAAACGGTACTAAAATCACGGATTATGTAAACAATACTTATTCTATTGTATAAATGTATAATAAACAATTTTGTCATCTCACTTTTTTATCATTTCATACTAAATATTTGATAAAGATTAACAATATCCAGCGGCCCGTAGGTGATTTGGCGGGAAAAATAAATGTCAACCGTATGTCTGACAGAATAGGTCTTTTTACATATTTCTATGGACAACTTGAATAGGGATGTACAGCATGATTCACTATCGACCTTTTACTTTTTGTTTTAACCATTCAGGTACGTAAGCGGATATACACGATAATATAACAATAGCAGTTAAGTACAATAAGCGTGTTTTCACGTCAACGCGTGTGTTCCCACAGAAATCGTTATAACTCCGTTATTGTTCTAGTGACATCCCTAATGCAAAAAGTAGAATGTCGATAATAAATTAAGCTGCACATCCCTATTCATAGAAATTCATAAAAAGACCTATTCTGTCAGATACACGGTAGATACAGATTTTACCCGCCAAATCGCCTACGGGCGCTAGACATTGTTATTTTTTTATTACATATTCTTGTATGAAATGATAAAATTTTTTTGAAACATATGTGATATTTTTTTGGTACAAAGTATAAAATATGGACCCTTTATTTTTTTTTTTTCCAAATCACGAAATCCATTTTTTTTTTCAAAACTTACGGCCATTTTAGCGGGCTAATAGTGAACCATAATTTCATTTATTTTTACTTTTTTGAATAGCTACAGATCATACAAAAGTTTTGAGACCCCGGGCGTTTAAAAATAAGGCCATTTTTTGTCTCTCTATGGAGAGCGACACAAGCTATTATATATGGCTTACAATATTATTAACTACTTTAATTAATTAATCTGTTTGTTTGTTTCAGATCCAGCTGCAGCACCCATCGCCATCGCGCTTTTTTTGTTAAGAGAAAAAAAATCGAAATCAAAAAAAAAAAAAAAATACACAACACCTACAACTACATACATATATTATTATAATAGAGATATTGATTTCAAACAACAAGAAAGAGATGCGTTATTATATTATTATTATTACACTATAAATATATATTTAATATAATATACTATTGTATGATTTTAAGAAAAAAAAAATTATATAGTAATTAAAAATTAAAATTAGCGAGTTTAGCTTCTTTATTTTTTAAGGTACTTTTTACAAAAATCTTTTTTCACAAAAATAAATCATGTAAAGGTGTCGCAAGAGGACTTTCGTAAATATATATCTATATATATTATACCTAATTTAAAAAAAATTGTCATTGCATGTTGTTTTTTTAATAATCTGACAAATTTTTTATTGAGTTTTTTTTATGTCTTGTGAAAAAGTTGTACTATTAGAAAAATTGTTTTTTTCTTTGTAATTTGAAACTTTTGCGATACCTATCTGAATAAATTCATTAAAATCTATGGAAATCAGATATAAATTCATTATTAATCTATGGAAATTGGATAGAAATTCATTATCGATCTATGGAATTTATTTTTTAAAAATCGTTATCTATAGAACTCAAATGTTTGAAAATCCATGGAAAATGAATGAAAAATTGATATTTTCTATTGATTTCGATGAAAATTCATTAAATTGTTTAAAAATTTTACAACCATTCATGAAACTTGAATGAAAAATTCTAGTGTTTAAAACTTTTGCGATACCTATCTGAATAAATTCTTTAAAATCTACGGAAATCGGGTAGAAATTCATTATTTATCTATGGAAATTGGATAGAAATTCAGTATCGATCTATGGAATTTATTTAAAAAAAAATCGTTATCTATGGAATTCAAATCTTTGACAATCCATGGAAATTGGGTGAAAAATTGATATCTTCTATTGATTTTGATGAAAATTCATTAAATTGTTTAAAAATTTTACGAATTGGATGAAAAATTCAAATGTTTAAAAGTTTTATGACAATTTACAAGGAAATTGTATGAATATTAGCTGATATCTATGAGAATCGATAGCATTTTACTGCGAAATCATTTAATCTAAATTCCTTCATAGACTTCTCGTGTAAATATAAAACGTTCACAAAAATGTCGACAAAATCTTCCAAAAAAATTAAAATTCTCACTGCCTCTTGTGACGTAAAAATATTCTTAATAATTGTTCATTACTTGAAAAAGCACGCAAAAAGAAAATCACTCCATTTCAATGTTGTAAAAATGTATTATTTTCAAAAGCGCAAATTCTTCGACGGAATTAAGACTTGTTTTTGGGCGCTTTCGAAAGCCCCACCGCAATTTTAACGTAATAGTTGATAAGATCACCCATTTATTCAGACCTATTCACGTATTCAGACGCAGTTTGAAATGCAATATGTCGATGCAACAAATGACCACCATTTTTCATACATACAACAGCAGAGTATATGTAGTTTTTTTATGACATACTTTTTGACATATTATTTTTTCTGTTAATATTACGTCTTGGTCGTGTTGTAATTTCAGACTGTGTCTAGCTCCAAGTTCGTAATGCGTATTTCTAATAATTCTTCTCACAATAATAATGAATATTATTATTATTGAACATTTATGGTCGCCGTTGTTCGATATTGGTTAGGTTCTAATAATAATTTTAATATGCAATAGAGTTAAGCGTTGATTTAAAACATTGGAGAAAGTGAGAGATTATCTACCAGATTAGAGACAGATTGCTATTCATCAGATTAGGTATTGTCGGCTAGAATGGCCAGATTACCATCTATATATACTGTCTGTCAGATTGCCATTTGCCAGATTACAATCTGCCAAATTACTATCTTCCAGATTGCAGTCTGCCGGATTATACTATCTTGTCAGATTGCCATCTGCCAGATCACTAATCTATCAGATTATTGTCTACCAGATTGCCATTTGTCAGATTAATATCTGCCAGATTACTATCTTACGGATTGCTGTCTGCCAGATTATACTATCTGCCAGATTTTCATCTGTCAAGATTACTGTCTTCCAGATTGCAGACTCCCAGATTATACTATCTTGTCAGATTGCCATCTGCCAGATCACTATATATCAGATTATTGTCTACCAGATTGCCATTTGTCAGATTAATATCTGCCAGATTACTATCTTACGGATTTGATGTCTGCCGGATTATACTATCTGTCAGATTTATCATCTGCCAGATTACCAAGTATCAGATATCAATTGGTCAGATTGCCATTTGTCAGATTACTATCTACCGGATTGCCATCTGCCAGATTGCTATCTACCATATTACTGACTGCCAGATTGCCATTTGCCAGGCCTGCCAGATAATGAACTGTCAGATTGCCATCTTCCAGATTACTATTTAAAAATTGTTGTGTGCCAGATTGCTATCTGTCTGATTACTATCTGCCGGATTATCTGTGTGATTTGCTTGTGCCAGATTTCCATGGGTGAGATTGCCATCTGCCAGTTTGCCATCTGCCAGTTTGCCATCTGCCAGATTGCCATCTGCCAGATCGTCATCTGACAGATTGTCATCTACCAGATTGCCAACTGCCTGGTTTGTTTGTTTGATTGTTTGTCCAGCAGAGCGCTCGGGAGCCAACGTAATATCGTATCCACTTTGTCCGACACCCGCCATACTTAATACATTCATTTTAAGGAAATACTATACATATATAATTATTGTCATGTATTATATCTAGCGTAAGAATGACTAAATCCTTTTGACTTCGCCCGGGCAATGTTGTCTGGGCCCTTTCGTCCCATTCTAGCCTCTTTAACCAACACCTTCCTACATAAAGGCCCCGTAAATTACTCCAAAATGGCCGCCCATCGCATCCAAGATGGCCGCACATCTAGTTCAAACATCATTTAGTTAGGGACTGACATGTCGAAAAAATCGCCTTTTTAAGATAAACTTTGCAAATAAACCTTTCTAAAAAGCTCAAAATACAAAATAATTATTCATGTATAATAAAAATAAAAATGTGTGTTAAAAATACACATTTTCATAAGTCCACAAATTACAAAATGGGACAAAGAGGGACTTATTTGAATTTTATAATTCCATAAAAACTTTTTTATAAATGTAATGGCTAATAGCTGACCTAACAAATGCTGTGGGTTTAATTCCTCTGCTTTCAAGTCTTTTTTCCACAGGGATACGCAAGTGTCCGATATTCACATCCCAAATACTTCGCCACTGACATCACAAGACCCGCGTCGCCATCAATCATTCTTGAATACTTCAAACGTCAAAACTAGAGTCCTTTCATAAATGCACTCACAACCAAACAGTTGATTTAGTTGTCATTTTTATATCCTGTCATTGTTTGTTGACTGCTTTTTTTCTAACATTGATCTAGCACGCATATAGCTACAAAATGTCTTGACACGAGTGAACAACACAAAAAGTTTACAAAATGTCGACAACTTGTCTGTACAGACCTCTGCGCAGATGTATGGATTAATTCGGTTCCTCATTGCTGTGGATCATGACCTCTACTCCAATTTCCATGATGGACAAGGCTCTTCCACTCCTCGTGGTTATGCGCTGCGTGGAGAGCCAATGACACTCTTGTACCGGACGCCAGTGATACTTGGTCACTCCAGCACATTAGCGACTGAGTTTCTCCAAGTTGGAGTCTTTAGTTTGACAAACAACATGTCCAAAGTATCTTAGGATACATGTAGGCAGATTGAAGGCCTATTGTGAACGCTTAGCTCTTCCAGAATGTACACATTTGTGCGTCTGTCTGTCAATGGAATCCTGAGCATTTTTCTCCAGCACCGCATTTCGAGGACATCTATCCGCTTTCTTGTCGAAGATGCGAAGATTCTTCAATCGTCCAATCGAATACTTGTATATCCCTGTGGAAGAGTGACATAAGTCCTCGATCATCACACAAGCAACATTTTACCACATTATGATGATAATATAAGAAATTCAAATAAATGTTGTCAGTTTATTCGTAAACATGGAAGTTTTTTGTGAAATGGCAAAACGTACTGACTACAAATTAACTGTCAAATTGACAATCTGTAGAAACAATGTTGCCAGTTTAAAAACCAAACCTCTAAAAAAAAAACACCCAATATATATATGTACATTTGTAGGCCTTTATGTAGGAAGGTTTTGCTCCCGCCCAACGAGAGATTGGGTGCAAGACTCGCGTTGCAAGACGGAGCGAACGCGCAAGTCGAGACAACGGACCCCCGCTTCCGTCATCGGCCACCGTTTTACCGCGCTATGGTATTTTTTTATCGATGAAATAATTAAACTTTGTTATTTGCCTTGACGTGTATTGTTACGCAGTGTTTATTTTTTTAATAGGACGTAAAATGCTTTTTAAATGTTAGCATCGCCTTTTGTATTCTAAATTTAATGAAAAAAAATGCAAACATTATAAATATAATATGTGAATATATTACATACAATTATTTTTACTTTTTATTGTGCTTTTAAAATGGTTCTTTATGAATATTATAAGTTATTGAAATTAATGTAAACGTAGTTTTTTTTATCATATTACATTGAAATGTTTACAAGTGTCTGTAATATTATGACCCATGGATAGTAAAAACAAAGGAGATGTGCAACGCACCATAAAAAGTATGAACCACATGTCACCAACATTGCTGCTCGCATTTGTTTTTACCTCAACACCAAATGCGTTACTTTTTTACATTATTAACAAGCATAGCCGATTTGATAGTAGCGAGAGACATGCCATATCTTCATTTGTTTCTATTATCATATAATATCATATTATTTACAAAAACTGTCAGATTAAAGATTTATTTTGAAAAATACCCCCGTGACATTTAATTTTAAAAATTTTAACATGTGTTTGGTAAACATCTGAATGCAAAGAGGCATTTGGTGGTTATTTTATACATCTGACCATATTATCAAAGAAGATAGAACAAGTTTTTGCTGTATCAGTTGGTGACAGATGTGAGGCAGTATACAAGTTGAGGCTGTATCAGCTGGTGACAGATACGGCACAATGTGACTCAACAGTTTTTGGTGTTTTTTTTTTTTTTTTTACATGAGCTCCACACAGGAGGCCCTGAGGAAAATAATTTCCCTAAGGGCCTATGTCATCTTTGGGGATGCTGTGTGGAGGGTTTTTTTTAAGGAAAGGAAGGAGAGGAGAGTTCTGGGAAGGAAAAGGGTTTAAGGGGTGTGTAGGAATCTGGGGTTCAGTGTGTCCTGGTCATCCGCCTCCAAGACCTAGACAAACCTCACCCCATGAACCCGGTTTTAAATGCAAAGAAACAGCATTGGTTGGAAAAAAGCGGTTATCCATCCTATTCCAAAGAAGGGTGACCGCTCCAACCCGGCCAACTACCGCCCCATAGCGAACACATCAGTTCTGTCTAAGGTGATGGAACGTGTGATCAACGACAAACTGCTCACATACCTCGAGAAGAACAAAATTATTAACGACCGTCAATACGGATTCCGGCGGAACCGCTCGTGCGGTGATCTTCTCGCGTATGTGACGCATGTTTGGGGGCGATGCCTGGAACGTTTCGGTGAGACCCAAACGGTTGCACTGGACATCTCCAAGGCCTTTGACCGGGTTTGGCACCGAGGACTTGTCAACAAACTGCATTCTTACGGACTTCCCGCATCCTTGTGTATGTGGATTGCCGACTTCTTGAGGGAGAGGTCGATTCAGACGGTAGTCGATGGTTTCACTTCTTCCTCACACTCGATAAATGCTGGCGTCCCGCAGGGATCGGTTCTGTCTCCGACTTTGTTTTTGTTGCACATCAACGACCTTTTGTCATGTGCACCAATTCACTGTTACGCGGATGACAGTACAGTTCATGATAGCTTTTTGTTTGACAAGCCCCCAAAGGGCTCACAAACTCCAACAGCTCGTAGGGCTTTGAAGCAAAGAATGGACGGTTACCTCGAGAGTGTTTTCTCTTGGGGTAAAAATAATCTCGTTGAATTTAATGTTTCAAAGACCCAATCTTGTCTGATTACGTCTAAAAGGGATCGAAATGAAAATCTAGTCTCTTTCAACGGAAGCAATCTTCCGAACAGGCCCTCCATTGATATGCTTGGTGTAACCCTAAGTGACCAGCTCAGGTATGGGGGCTCCATCGAAGCCAGAGTAAAGTTAGCCTCCCAAAAACTGGGCGTACTGTACAGGGCCCGCAGATACTTTAATAGTACACAACTGCTAACCTTGTACAAATCACAAGTACGCCCCACGGTTGAATTTGGCAGCCATCTCTGGTCTGGAGCTCCAAAATACCTGAAAAATACCCTCGACTCTGTGCAGAAACGGGCGGTCCGTTTGATAGATTCTCCCATCTTAACAGACGGATTGCAATCTTTAGAGCACAGGCGTCGGGTGGGAATGCTATCCTTGTTCTACCGGTATTACAATGGAAGATGCTCTGAAGAACTAGCATCATTGATCCCTTCGGCACCGGTGCATAGTCGGGAAACACGCCAAACGCGTGCCCAACATTTGTACACGGTTGACATTTGTCACATGAGAACGGGTCGTTTCTTCGACTCGTTCTTGTGTTCAACAGCTCGGCTGTGGAATGATTTGCCGGCCTCTGTGTTTCCTCCTTCCTACAACATGGGTCTCTTCAAGACCAATGTTCATTCCTTCCTCTCCTCAAAAAGACTCTCCACACAGCATCCCAGATGACATAGGCCCTGAGGGAAATTATTTTCCTCAGGGCCTCCTGTGTGGAGATAATGTAAAAAAAAAAAAAAAAAAAAATTGTGTTCTCTCTTTCTAAAACTATTCATTTCATATATCTGACTATATTATAAAAGGAGATAGAACAAGTTTTATGAGGCTGTGTCAGTCGGTGACAGATATGGCACACCGTGACTCAAAAGCTTTGATGTTTCGTGACAAATAATCCGATCTATGGACAACTTTTAAATACAAAGAAATAGCTTGGTGTTCTCTCTTTCTAAAACTGTTTATTTCATATATCTGACCATAATATAAAAGGAGATAAAACAAGTTTTATTAAGCTGTATCAGTTGATGACCGATATGGCACAAAATGACTCAACAGCTTTTGATGTTTAGTGATAAATGATACCATATAGGTAAACTTTTAAGTACAGGGATATAGAACAAGTTTTATGAGGCTGTATCAGTTGGTGACATATAAAGCACACCGTGACTCAAAAACTTTTGATGTTTCGTGACAAATACAGCACTTTGTGATCCAAGTGATTAACTGCAGTTGGATTAAGTTGGTATATATTATATTACTTTCAACTCTGAAAATATCTGCTAAAATACAAAAACTCACATTAATAATGCCTCAATTGGGGGATGCCGTAGTCCCAATTTCTTCGAAACAGTTGGGATTCTTGTGCGGTATTCACATTATAAAAAAATTTGCTAAATCGAGAGTAAAACTTAACAATTTTTATTATAACATCTGCAATATTTCGAAAACAGATGTATAAAATAGACCGGTTTGCAGCCAAATGGGGTTCAATACGCTACTAGCTGAGTCATCCATTATTGCACAAGCAAAATTTTCCCGCTATAATGATGGTAAAGGGACGAATGAAAATATTCTCAGTTTATTTGTATCAAGAGAATGTTTGTCTGTATTAAAAAAAAAAAGAGTAAGTTATTATTGACTGCGGCAACACCATGTTTGATGAAAACCATAGATATTGAGCAATTTTGGCGCAAACCAGCTGCAAGACACTTCTAGACATTTCCGTGTTCTATGGTTATATATTATGTTTTATTCATGACAAGCCATGACGGAATGTGACACCATTTTAGCTTCAATAAAACAATGTTAACGGAAAGAAATATTGTACAATAGAATCCATTACATCGAAGATACTCTCAGATACGTCCTTATCGACCATTCAGAATAATTCAAACATTGCTTGAAATGACATTAGACATGTCTGGTGACCAGATCTTCCTAACATCCTATTGGGGATGCCATAGTCCCATTTGCTCCGGAGTGGTTGGGACTCTTGTGTGGAATTCAAATTTTAAAAGTGTGTCACATTCCTCCAAACCAATTTGAACAAAATTAAATAAATTTACAACAAAAACCTTGTGAAAAATATTAATATATTTTTTATTTTTAAAAAGGTGCTGTAATGTTTCTTCTTTCGTAAATATACTATGAAAAAATTATATATTAAAATTAGGCATTATATTTTATGATTATAATAATTTTAATTTGGTTTGTATTGAACATTGTATTGCGTACACTTAATGTTCCAACTTGTATCAACTATTTATTTCAATACATTCTTTTTACGCTGTACTGATTTTTTATTCTTCTGTGTTTAACTATTCTACCGTCATAAGTAAAAATATAATATCGATACTCTCAATGAGGATATTGTGTTTTTATTTATGACGGAAGTATTCCCCACCCTGAAGAAAATGCCCAATGAAAATACTAACATAACAATTTGGAAGGCTATATGGGTACCACCGCCCCGGGAACCATTTATAGCATAACCAACACCCCTGCCATGGGTCACCCCAGATGGATTGCTACATTTGTTGACATAGCAGGGGTTTGTTTCCAGGTTCTTGGTTGTGAGGTTTATACAGGTCATGGCGGCACATGCGTTTACCAGTTGTGTAGTGGGCCGGATCAGAAGAGACTGATGGAGGGAGATCTTTTTAACTCTCTCCTGAACCATCGACTTGTACCGCAGTAGTGGGAGAGATGGATTCATAGGTCCTCACCTCCTGGACACACCGACTCCCAAATTTCTACCTACCACTTATGCCTTTTTCCTTCCCAGAGCTTCCTCTCCTTCCTTTCCCTAAAAAGATCCTCCACACAGCATCCCCAAAGATGACATCGGCCCTGAGTAAATTTATACCACTTTGCATACAAATCATTTCGCAAGTTTGTCATATATAAGATGGCTGCCAGGCAATTTCCTCTTAACCTAGATACCACCCTAGTATAATAGTATCCTAGTATAATATTCTAGATCTACACAGCATCCTCAAAGATGTCATAGGCTCTGAGGGAAATTGTTTTCTTCGGGGTCCCCTGTGTGGAGCTAATCTAAAAAAAACAAAGAACATTATTGCATTACAAAAGTAACGAACAGTGATTCTGAATGGTCAATTGGAAATTTTAAAAAAATTGGATATATTTTGTATTAGATGGTGCCAAAGATATTGAAATATAAGAAATGTGCTATCAGCAGTTTTTACTAGGTGGGACTGCGCTTCCGGGTGTTGCTAATATTGTATACCAATTAACTAATAAACTAAATGAACGAATCAACTAAACGAACGTTAAATTAAATGAACGAATTCTTTCCGTATTCAAACTATGTATATTGTTAACCAATACTCCTGAAAACTTTAAAAAGTCAACGAAATGAACAAATTCTTTTCGTATGCAAACTACTCCTATTAGGTAGTAGTCCGCCGACAGTCTCGCAGACATCATAACATATCTCTTTTGTATTTGAATATCTTTGGATGATGCTGTATTATAAAAACTTAGGTAAAATTGAAGATGGTTTTTACCGATGACAAGTAGAAGTAGTATTCATTGAACAACGTCTGACATTGAATAAGTTTCTTTTTGCTAAGTTTGGCCATGTTAAATGATAACCACTACAGCATTTTTGGTCACATTTTGGCCAATTTTAAAACACCCTCGAGCGTTACTGGCCAAAATGTGGTCAATTTGAAGAGATATTTGTAAACATTTATTAGAAAACACCCTCAAGCGTTCACTGGATATTTGTAAACATTTATTAGAAAACACCCTCAAGCGTTCACTGGATATTTGTAAACATTTATTAGAAAACACCCTCAAGCGTTCACTGGATATTTGTAAACATTTATTGGAAAACATCCTCAAGCGTTCACTGGATATTTGTAAACATTTATTGGAAAACACCCTCAAGCGTTCACTGGATATTTGTAAACATTTATTGGAAAACATCCTCAAGCGTTCACTCAGTGGCGGCGTAGGGTAGATTGGCACCCGGGGCGGTTTTGTATTGAACACCCTACATAAAATAAAACACCAAATACTAAACATGCTTACGAGACTTCATTTTACTCAAATATTCGATCACAATATCAAGATTGTTTTCCATGTCTCTTTCAATTGATAACATATAAAAATTGGATATTCGCGCTTAGCTCATTGTGGACCTTAATAAGATTTTATTAAGGAGACAGAAAAAGATATTGGCACCTCTGGGACTCGAACGCAAGACCTTATGTTTACATGGAAACAGCTCTACCAACTGAGCTAAGATGTCTATATCCAATTCGGTCACTTTTAACTGTATCATTCTTCGACTAAGAACTACCAATTTTATCTTCATTTTCTTAAGGAACATATTATTGGCTGCTACCTTTATATATGATTGCAAGATTCAAACCCGAACTAAATGTTATCTTCAAGGGCGGATCCAGGATTTTTTTCTGGGGGGGGGGCACAAGTAGTTGCGACGCATTTCAAAATATGATAATGTAAGTAGCTAGATACAAGAGTACGTAGTTATTTATTGAAATGTCTTTACAGCGGGAGATTTTGTGCGCATTCTTTGTCTGTACGAGTGGGTTGTCGTTGTCACCCCTTGGTGCTTGGCACCCGGAGCGGACCGCCCCCTCCACCCCCCCCTTACGCCGCCACTGCGTTCACTGGATATTTGTAAACATTTATTGGAAAACACCCTCAAGCATTCACTGGCCAAAATGTGGTCAATTTGAGGAGATATTTGTAAACATTTATTGGAATTATTTCAAAAGTTCTCAAGCTTTGCATATTTCGATTAAGGTTAAACATCACGTTCGTTATAATATACGCATTCACAGATAACGCCAATTAAATTATTGAAGGTTTTTAATACTTTTTGAACGATACGCTTTAAAATATTAAGGTTAATTAATTGTTTGCGCCCTTACATATTTAATATGAATATAAACATATAATTTTGTCCGTAAACAATCCCAAATCTTTCAAGAAAGGCTGAGAAATACAATATTGGATTGGGTCACCGATACAAAATTGCATTTTTCAGCCTCAATAAACATGCAAAAAGTTAGTATTTTAAAAACCTAAAGTAATTTAATTGGCGCCATCTGTGAATGCGTAAATTATATCGTTCGTGACGTTTAACCTTAATTATAAAGATTCCTAAGTAGTTTCACTTTTTAACAAGAGATGTCTCACATCTCTTCTGAATTATTCGTTATTGAAATTTTGCAAATTGAAATTGTTGAAATATAATTTCTCACACCATTGATCATGTGTTTACATATTAGATTTGTCTGTGATTATTAAGGCTCTGCAACCGGGCCCGAAAAGAAGAAGATGGAGAGATACGAGATTACGAATGTTAGAGGAGAGCGCTAACATTTACAGCGACAAAATCGATGCGAAAATGTTTAATAAAACACGACTCGTTTAAAATAGAGCAAAAATCTCGCGGGCATTATCTTAAACAGCATTTAAAGAGAGACTGTGAATTTTTTCATACATATAACTTATAAAATAACTTACACAAACGCGTCAATAATAATTTTTGAAGCATACTTTGCGATTTTTTTCCATCGAGGGAATTTTATATAATTTGCGTTTCGGCGCGGGCAAAGTCTAGATATTATCTTCAAGAATAAAATATATTTTTTTAAGAGCTTTAAAACTTAGGTACCGTGTAATAAATCGGTACAAATCCGGATTGCGGGCCCTTAACTAAGCTAATCTCTCCGGATATGGAAAGATTGACGGCAGTGCCGTAAATAGGGCGGTGCCACCGGTGCCCAGGCACAGGGCGTAGACTCTGGGGGGCGCGAGAATGGCCAGACTAGGCAGGACTATTATTTTTTCGTTTTGCTCCTGATTGCTCCTGATAAGTTCCCGCCCCTAGTGTTCGATTTCAACACATACGTACCTACATGCCCGTATAATCAAAAACGTCTGTTCAATTAGACAAAACATCGCGCTCATCGCAAACAAACTTTGCATGGTATTTTATTATCGAAGTATGAAGACCAAAGTGGTCCAAAAATTAAATCTTAAGCATCAGGGTGGGCAACGCATTTGCACTAGTGAACTTGCGTTTGAGTTTTACTGAGTGAGACACATTGGGTTGTATTATTATAATAAGCGAATGGTCCACTTAAATAGGGCGCAGTTATAGAAGCTCGCACAGGGCGCAGAAAAGGCTATTTACGGCACTGATTGACGGTAATACTTAGAGTTGTGAATAATAGTATCACGCGGCGGCCGGTATTAATTAAACCGGAATTCAAACCTTATTGTCATCTATAGAAGTGTTATTTTAGCGGTCTGATCCCGAACCTTACATCACCAATGATTTCGATCGATCATTTTGAAAATGTTGTGTTCAAAATTGCCCGTACTAAAAAAATATTTACTTTCATTTGAACTTAGCGGCGTGTTCCTAGTTTATTCATAGAAATAATTTCTATTTTTATCTAGACTCTAGACTAGCATTGCTTTTATCTGAATCTGACCGTCTATGATGCAATCTGTCAAAATATAGCATTTAACCTAACCTCAATACAGTTTCATAACATTGCAATCATGCTCAAGTTCCCGGTGTTGATCGTAAGGAATTTTGCCCCGAAGCAGCTGTTCGAGCGCTCCTTCCTCGTCCGGTGCGATGTCGCGCAGGTCAGGTACACGGCGCAGACGGCGACGTCAGTCCGTGAAATTATGCAGAAAAACAAGCCAGTTGTTACTACGAACGCTGGTGGATCTCCTTTTATGAAGTGGTTCCTGCTGGTGATGCCCGTAACGGCGTTCGGACTGGGCTGCTGGCAGATACAGCGGCTCAGATGGAAGCAGAATCTAATAAGGAAACTGAAAATGAAAGCTGCGGCTCCTGCTGTCGAATTCCCGGAAGATTTGACACTTCTAGAAGACCTAGAATTTTCTCCTGTGAAGGTGCGTGGAGAATTTTTACACGATAAAGAGATCGTGATGGGGCCGCGCTCCTTCATAGAACCAGACGGCAGTGGTCAACCTTCAGGTTCTTTCATGCAAGATCGCACTAAGAGCAACGGGTTTCTTGTAATAACGCCGTTCAAACTGAGCGACAGGGACCTCACGATCATGGTGAATCGCGGCTGGGTGCCCAACGCTCTAAAAAACCCTGCAAAACGCCCGCAAGGCCAAATCACAGGGGAATTAGAGCTGACAGGAATTGTACGTTTACATGAAAATCGTCCTCCGTTCATGCCGTCGAACGATCTGGAAAAGCGGCAGTTCTTCTACCGGAATCTTGAGGAGCTGGGAGCGGTGCTGGGTACTGCTCCGGTGTGGCTGGACGCACGCGGAAAGCGACCGCTGCCCGACGGATGGCCCGAGGCAAACCAGACGAGAGTCACACTGCGCAACGAGCACATGTCTTACCTCTTCACATGGTTTTCTTTATCTGCCTTCACGGCGTACATGTGGGTGAACAAGTTCGGCCGCAGGGTGCCGAAGAAATTCTGCGTGTAATGTTGTGAATTCTGAATATTCATTTAGGTAATTATCCAGATATGCTGAACATCATTAATACGCACAAATTATTTTTAAAATACTTTATATCAGTTTTGCAGCAATGAGGAGTATCTATTGCGGTCTTCGGAGAAGCAAAAATAATGCATTTAAATAGTTATGCATTTTACTTAAATTAAAATAAAATATTACTTCAGTAAAATATTAAATTTAAATAAATCGGTTTTGGATAAACTCATAATGGGTCTCATAAAAGTCGTTGTGTATCCCTTATTATCATAGTGAGAAATCTTTATCTTTTCTAAGTATAAAATGAAGTCACTTACTCTATGTGCGCTTATATCTTTTAAACTATGCAACGGATTTTCATGCGGTTTTCACCAATAGATAGAGTGATTGATGAGGAAGGTTTTTAGGTATATAATTTGTCAAGGTTTTGTGTAAATTGGTTGAAATACATAATATATCTGGCCAAGCGGCAGCGGGCAGCGTGGTGTGGATTTCATTTAACAGATGGCGTTGGTTATAAAGGTTTCATTAGCCACAGCAACGTGTGGCCGGGTATGCTAGTATGATATAAAGGGTGCTAGAAATAAAAAAAAAAACTGCTCTATATTCAGATACAAAAACTAATACAAAAGAAGTAAAATGTACACCTTTGTGAAACCAAAGTTTCGAACCGCAATATGAAATAAATTTATGAAACTGAGATTTTTTTTATTAATTATTTTTACAAAGTTTATAATACATTTGCCTAATGAAATCTGTATGTGTTTTTTTTTCATTACCAGTAATTTTAGTTAGAAAAAACGTAAGGTGAGCCATTTTTAAAACTTTTTTACGTTTGCATTTAAATTTTAAAAACTACGTTTATTTCCACTTATAAAATTTGATAGCGTATTTCATCACCTTTAAAAAAAAGTTTTTTTTGGATACATTCAGAAATATTCTATTTTTTTGGAATTTATTGCAAAGTGAAAATATTTTGAATGACGGGTGTATTCATACAGCAATGAACTTTAAAGATGGCCGCCATGTAAACACAACGAATTTATAATATTTATTATTTTGCTTCTTGGAGATTGAAATGGATGCTCCTCTTTGCGATTAAACTGGGTTTTAAAAATGTCTCAAGTTTACAAAAATAATTTGTGTGTATTTTAACCACTCATTTGCCGCTTATGCGCCGGCGTGTCCTGATTTTGACACGCGATTTTGACCCTTATGTATAAAGAAAGTGTATGAAGAACACGGTCAGAATCGCTTGCTCTATTATCGCTCTTTACCATAGAGAAAACCGCAATTCGCTTGGTCACTCCATATAATTTATATTAATGATTTACCGGAGCGCGGGAAAAATTCTTTGGTCTTCAACTTTGACCTTTCTATGTACGAAATTTCTCAAGGACGCTGTCAGAATCGCCGGACATTTGGTGTCATGGCTGCCGCTTTTTGCGAACGCTAATTGGTTACAACCAACCCCATTTACTCCCGGCATTCAACGAGTTAAGGATGTTCTGCGTATCTAGATATTTGTGTCATTTTGTTATAATATAATATATCGACTAGTTTGGTAAGGGGGCATACATTAATTACTTGAGCAGTTTTTCTTCCAATCTAGACCCCCCCCCACCCCTCTTGGTGTGATAAATTTTATTTGGGCCACTTCGTATATTCTTTTCAAGCAGCATGAGATTTTGCTGGACCCTACCCCCCCCCCCCCCCCTTTGAGCTCATGTAATTAATGTATGCCGCCTAAAACCCTTCAAGCCACAAAATGAAAACTTTACTTTTTTTTTTGGGAGGAATGCAGATCCGGGCACAGTTTGGAAATTTAATAAAAAGGCACTTTCTAGATGAGAAAAGTGTGGAAAAGCTGAATAAAACAAAAATTAAGGCGCGCTCGGCAAAATTGAGGGAGATACAACCGTTCAAAGTATTTAAAATTTCACTTTACAAACTGATATTGACAGTCCGCCCCGCGTCCGCCCGCCATTTTTTTTATAACCTAATACGCTAAACATGGTTTGTGATACAAAAAAAGTACCCCTTTATAACGCCTGTCCACGTCACGGCAAGAAAAACATCCCAGTTTTCAAGTGGTTTAGCGGCTACGCTAGGTTTGTGTAACATGGTTTGTGATTCTGGTGTACTATTAATTCTGTATTAGGTCTGGGATCCAACATACCTAAGCAGTGAAAACATGGCGAACGAACAACGAACTGTCAATATCAGTTCGCGAAGTGAATTTTTAAATACTTTGAACGGTTGTATCTCCCTCAATTTTGCCGAGCGCGCCTTAATTTATTTTTTATTCATCTTCTCCACACTTTTCTCATCTAGAAAGTGCCTTTTTATTAAATTTTCAAACTGTGCCCGGATCTGCATTTCACCCTTTTTTTTACCTGGGCTCCACACAGGAGGCCCTGAGGAACATAATTTCCCTCAGGGCCTATGTCATCTTTATGCTCACCTATGATGCTGTGTGGAGGGGTTTTTTAAGGAAAGGAAGGAGAGGAGAGTTCTGGGAAGGAAAGGGGTTTAAGGGGTGGGTAAGGAATCTTTGGTTCAGTATGTCCTGGTCATCCGCCTCCAAGACCTAGACAAACCTCACCCCATGAACCTGGGCACCCCTGCTAAATCACCAAACGTAGTGAACCACTTGGGGTGACCTATGGGAGAGGTGTTGGTTATCCAATAAAGGTTCCCGGGGCGGCGGTACCCATTCCCGCCTCCAAAATTATAACAATTAACATGAGACAATAAAAATGAATATTTTTCAAATTCCCAATTCCTTCAGGGTAGTTTGTTTCTTTCTCGGAACAGTTCATAAAGGTCTCATAGAAATGTTGTGTCTCCCTTATTTACCTGATGGTTAGAAATTTGATCTAAAAGGTGTTAGATAAAAAAACACCATGCTTTATATTCAAATCTAAAAGCTAACCACAACAAATGTACAACTTTATGAAACTAAAGTTGTCAAATGCAATTTGAAAAAAAAAATTACGAAACTTTAAGAACCTACTGACCAAATTGGTCTGAAGCCTGAGGGGTAAAAAAGGCTCTATTCTGTTTGAAACCATTGAAAAGTAACATTCCCAAAAAAAGTGTCTTGAAAAAGTTTTACCAAAACACAGTCGATATTATAAGAGACATAGATATTAGAAACAAGGGAGATATGTCATATTTCTGTGCTGGATTATCTGTCATAAGACCAAACTGTACTGACTATCAAAGCGGCTATGCAATGAAAGTTATGCATTTGGTGTGCAGATAGAGACAAAGGTGGGGCGCCACTTGTGCAATTCAATTTGCAGTATTGTGTGTGAATGATACACACAACACTTTCGATGTGCCCGGTTTCATATTAATGAGGTATTTTCATAAACTATTGATACTCTTAAAAACAAAACAAAATTTAAAGTTTAATAACTATTACCATCTAAAATCAAACATTTCAAATTGATTTGAACTGGCTACAGTGTCATCAAAAAACGAAGCTGGCATATACTGGTCAGTGGCTGAGTGGGCATTGCGTTTGGGTCCCACCCGGACGTCGCATGTTCGATTCCTCGGCTGGCTAAGTCCTCCATCACGACACAAGCAACATTTTCCTCTTACTGTGGTGGTAGTAGGAGATTTTTAAACATTGCTGGGTTATTCGTAACCCAGGAATGTTTGTCTTTCTTTTTAAATGATAAATAATATTTTAAATCGTTATGGAAAATTTATTCATCAACGTGAAAATAAAATTTAAAATGCCATCAATACTATAATTTTCTTAAATTTTTTTCAACAATTAAAAAATATTGTGAAAATACAGGGTGTAACAGAACGTACTCGAGGGATTTTAACCATCGATTCCTGAGCATATTTGGAGAAAAAAATGTAAATGAAATATTGGTCTCCGGTGATATTTTTTATGTTTTTTTTATTTATTTTTTCTACAAAAACATTAAAAAATGGTGGGTGTTTGACAGTTGGAGGCGGGGTGAGGGGTTGGCTGGTTACTCGGCTGAGTGACCAATGACAACAAGCGGAAGAAATTTTTTTTGTTTGAATTTGAAAAAAAAAAAAATTAAAAAAAAATAAAAAATGTCATAAAAAAAGTCACCGGAGACCAAAATTTCATTTACATTTTTTACTCCAAATATGATCAGGAATCGCTGGTTAAAATCCCTCGGGTACGTCCTGTTACACCCTGTATATATTTTTTTAAATTTTTTACACAGGAAAATAATTCCTCTCAATGTCATCTTTGGGGATGCTGTGTCGAGGGTCATTTTATAAAAACAAGGAAAAAGGTACGAAGGGTGGGTAGGAATCCGGGGATCAGTGTCTGTATGAATTCATTCCTCCCACTGTGAGGCGTGGCAATGTTCCGAGAGAGTCCCGCTGGAGAGATCGAAAGGTCTTTCTCAACCAGTCTCTCCGATCCGGCCTACCACGCAGTTGGTGGGCAGACGCATCCGCCACCAAGACCCGGACAATCTCAAAATACAAAATCACCAAATGTAGCGAACCACTTATCCATGGTTCCCGGAGCGGTGGTACCCAGACCTGCCACCCAAATTGTTTGTTTCAGTACTGTTATCCTGTTACATTTCATGACGTATCTCCTATGTTTCTATTATCAATAATTTGAAATATTCCCTGAGGTTCTATTGCAATTTTTTCCTATTTATCCACCCCTTCTAAAAGATATATTATTTTCCTTCAATTTATATTAGTTTTAATTATTGTATTTAAACAAAGTTGGTAGCGTTGTTATAATACCTAAATCATTCTTTAGCCAACGTTTCAGACAGCCTTACAATTCCAGCATCGGGGCAAACTGTCACCCCAATAGGTCACCCACCTGCCATAGGTCACCCCAAGTGGTTCGCTATGTTTGGTGATACCCCTCACGGGTGCCCGGGTTCATGGGGTGAGGTTTGTCCGGGTCCTGGCGGCGGATGCGTCTGCCCACCAGCTGTATGGCAACAAACAAAAATATAGAATTGTTCGGCTGAGTTTATAAGTATTGTTTATAGTTGAATAGGTGTAAACTATATTTGTCTTTGAATTTTTTTTTTGAAAATGTAAATATTAAATATTTTGTCAAATTGAAACTTGTTTCTCTTATATTTACTTATTATTCCGCAGATATTTTAATAGTACACAGCTGCTAACCCTGTACAAATCACAAGTGCGCCCCACGGTTGAATTTGGCAGCCACCTCTGGTCTGGAGCTCCAAATACCTGAAAAATACCCTCGACTCTGTGCAAAAACGTGTGGTCCGTTTGATAGATTCTCCCATCTTAACAGACGGATTGCAATCTTTAGAGCACAGGCGTCGGGTGGGAATGCTATCCTTGTTCTACCGATATTACAATTGAAGATGCTCCGAGGAACTAGCGTCATTGATCCCTTCGGCACCGGTGCATAGTCGGGAAACACGCCAAACGCGTACCCAACATATATATATATTTTTTTTACATGAGCTCCACACAGGAGGCCCTGAGGAAAATAATTACCCTCAGGGCCAATGTCATCTTTGGGGATGCTGTGTGGAGGGTTTTTTTTAAGGAAAGGAAAGAGAGGAGAGTTCGGGAAGGAAAAGGGTTTAAGGGGTGGGTAGGAATCTGGGGTTCAGTATGTCCTGGTCATCCGCCTCCAAGACCTAGACAAACCTCACCCCATGAACCCGGGCACCCCTGCTAAATCACCAAACGTAGCGAACCACTTGGGGTGACCTATGGCAGAGGTGTTGGTTATCCATAAAGGTTCGCAGGGCGGAGGTACCCATTCCCGCCTCCCAAATTGTGTACACGGTTGACATTTGTCACGTGAGAACGGGTCGCTTCTTCCGCTCGATTTTGTGTTCAACAGCTCGGCTGTGGAACGATTTGCCGGCCTTTGTGTTTCATCCATCCTACAACATGGGTCTCTTCAAGACCAATGTTCATTCCTTTCTCTCTTCAAAAAGACCCTCCACACAGCATCTCGAGATGACATGGGAGGCCCCGAGGGAAATTATTTTCCTCAGGGCGTCCTGTGTGGAGTTAATGTAAAAAGAAATATGTATATATTTTTTCTGTCACGCGAAGCTAGCAGTCCACAATGGAGTGCTGGTACCAACCCTGATGTATGGCAGTGAGGTGTGGAACTGGCAGAGGAAGGATGAAAGTAGACTGAATGCTGTACAAATGAGATCCCTGTAGGACTAGCAGTGCACAATGGAATGCTGATACCAACCCTGATGAATGGCAGTGAGGCATGGAACTGGCAGAGGAAGGATGAAAATAGACTAGATGCATGGCTGACATAAAAATGAATTTGATCAAGAAAGGGACGCTTAGACGGTTTGGGTATGTAGAGTGGGTGAACGAAGAAATGTGTGTATAGAACTCGAGATTGGTTGCGTGCTGGAAGTCTTTATTGAGCTCTAACAAGATTACAATTTTACAAATCAATTCTGAACTGGACAGCGGAATAGATTAAATACACTACCGGTACTACGTAAACAAACGAATGTAGATTTTTACTGGGTCAAAGTTAACTGCGGTTGCGTGAGGCGAGAATACTGAATGCTATGTAAACACTGGAAACACTGTACTGTGTGCATTGCTAAGTGCCTTTATATAGTCCAGCGAGTCGGAGTATTGCTTTGTCTAGTAGTAATTCTTCACTCGGCGACTTTCTCGAAAGCGCCCGAACTATGCATTTCAGGCGCGCAATGGTTCGTACCTTTTCTGGAACGCGTGAGAGTTAAATAGGTCTGCAGCTCATTATCGATGCGATAGGTACCTACACATCCAGCCATAGTAATGCCGGCGCTAGGTGTATTTAACGAGAGGCGGCCGGAACGTTCTTGTTAGTTCGGTATTCAAACACTTTAACATGGGCGTCGCTTCTGGAAAGATCCATATATTTCGGAAATAATCCAGAGCTTGTGGTAGCAGAGGCAGGCTGCTACGTGTGTAAGGATAATGTATGACGTGGAAGTGAATGGTGGAAGTCAGGGACGCCCGAGGAAGACATGGCACGATCAAGTGAATCATTATGGTCTCTACATATTATAAATTAAAGTCCTCCGCCGCGTCTCAATGTCTGTCTGTTCGCGATAAACTCAAAAACTACTGAACGGTTTTTCATGCGGTTTTCACCAATAGATAGAGTGTTTCATGACGAAGGTTTAGGTATATAATTTGTCAAGTTTTTGTGTATATAGAACTATGATCAGTTTGTATGTCTCCATATTAAAATTCGGAGGAATGATTTTTTTAATGTGGGCGGAAAATATTCAAAATGATAACCAAAAAATCTCGAGCAATCGGAGAAAAAAGTTTTAAATTGCGCTGTAGCTCCAGTGGTTAATGGCCCACAATTTATCATATAAAACACAAAATAAATAAAGTAGTACAGGGGGCGTTCAAGTATTACATAACGCAATTTTTGAAGATTTTTGACCCCCATGTAACGCGCCGTAACGTTTTTCTGTACCCTCCCCCCCTAAATGTTATGTAACGCCCAAATGACCATTTTTACCTGAAAGTCACAATTATGTCGCGCAAAGTACTGGAAAGTCGCTTAAATACCTTTTTCTTGTTTTAATCGCGTTTGCGGCAATAAATAAAACAAGAGATTTCGAGAACGAAAAGGATTGCCAACTTGGAAAATTTTAATTTTTTTATCTAAATAAAGGAAAACATGTTACGTAACGCGTTGTTCAGCCCCCCTTCCCCCCCCCCGTAACGCACAGTAACGTTTCACAAGACCCCCCCCAAGTGCGTTACGTAATACTTGAACGGCCCCACTAATACTTACAATTTGATATAACTTTTGATTACAAATATATATTTTTTAATTTGGCGTATTTTGGCATTAAATCCAAATTTAATATTTGCATGAAAAGGCCGGACAGGCTTTCCCCTAGTCATTGTCATTATAATAATATCGAATTAAATAGGTAGGGTTCTAACACATATTTTTAAATGGCTGCAAATAATTTCACCAAACAGCCTTATAAAAATCCACCATCTTGTCTTGTCTCCAGCCCAGCTACTGTCGGCCGCTTTCTTTTTGCTGTACTATAAAAATCTCTCAATATGAACCAGTTTGTGAGGTAAAACAGAGGTAAATACATTGTTTTATTTATTAAACTAATAATATTATCGACTTTTACGTAATCTTGATTGGTTTCCGCATTGAATATGTCAATTATTTAGTGCGGCCGATTGTAAAGTGGTTCTTGTATTCTATTGTCTCGAATGTACGCCATAATGTAAACACCTGTCAAATGTCACATTGCTGTCAAAACAAATAAACAAAATATAAGCGATGATAATACTAAGCTAATTAGGAAAGGTGTGCAATATGAATAAGGCTAAGAAAGGATCGCTTGTTAGTTTTTCGATATTTTTAGTAACCGGCTGGGAGTCATTTTTCAGTGCTTGTGTATAAAATTGCAGAATGTTAACATTGCCTCAGGCCTAATTTTTCGGAAGCTCAAAATATTTCTGCTTTGAAATAAAATCCAAATAAATTAGGTATTTCTGAATGCATATTAAAACTAAAAACTGTTTGGGAGGAATGCAGATCCGGGCACAGTTTGGAAATTTAATAAAAAGGCACTTTGTAGATGAGAAAAGTGTGGAAAAGCAGAATAAAACAAAAATTAAGGCGCGCTCGGCAAAATTGAGGGAGATACAACCGTTCAAAGTATTTAAAATTTCACTTTACAAACTGATATTGACAGTTCGCCCGCGTCCGCCCGCCATTTTTTATAACCTAATACGCTAAACATGGTTTGTGATAGAAAAGAAAGTGCCCTCTTCGTAGCGCCTGCTCGCGTCACGGCAAAAAAACATCCCAGTTTTCAAGTGGTTTAGCGGCTACGCTAGGTTTGTGTAATATGGTTTGTGATTTTGGCGTACTATTAATTCTGTATTAGGTCTGGGATCCAACATAAGCAATGAAAACATGGCGAACGAACTGTCAATATCAGTTCGCGAAGTGAATTTTTAAATACTTTGAACGGTTGTATCTCCCTCAATTTTGCCGAGCGGGCCTTAATTTATTTTTTATTCATCTTCTCCACACTTTTCTCATCTAGAAAGTGCCTTTTTATTAAATTTCCAAACTGTGCCCGGATCTGCATTTCACCCAACTGTTTTTGAAAGGTAATGAAATAAGCGGGTGAAATTCAGAATACGCCAATGTCAGGGAATTTAATAAAAATGCACTTTCTAAATGAGAAAAGTGTGTAGAAACTCATTAAAAAAATAATTAATGTGCGGAAAGCAAAATTGAGGGAGATACAGCCGATCAAAGTTTTATAAAATTTCACTTCGCGAACTGATACTATGACAGCCCGCCCGCCATCGTTGTCACTGTTATGTTGGTATCCCGGACCTGATACAAACAAGAGCCTAGATACGATTGTAGCCGACTTCGTGGGGTAAATTATAAGGCGCGTAATTATGAAAAACAGAATTAATAATATAATGTAAATAGGCACTGGAATGGAGAATCCCGCCAGACAAACCATTTAAAAACGTAGGCTGTTTTTTAATGTAAAGATAACATACACAAGCCCGCTAGAAAGGTTAGGTTAGGTTCGGTTAGGTTAGGTTAGGTTAGGTTAGGTTATGGGGGGGGGGGGGCGGGCAGATCCGGCGCTGGGTTAACATACACAAGCCCGCTAGAAAGGTTAGGTTAGGTTATGGGGGGGGGGGGGGGGGGCAGATCCGGCGCTGGGTTAATTTCATAATTACGCGCCTCAAGTATCCCACGAAGTCGGCTACAATCGTATCTAGGCTCTTGTTTGTACAGGTCCGGGATACCAACCTAACAGTGACAAAAGATGGCGGGAGGGCTGTCATAGTATCGGTTCGCGAAGTGAAATTTTATAAAACTTTGATCGGCTGTATCTCCCTCAATTTTGCTTTCCGCACATTAATTCTTTTTTTAATGAGTTTCTACACACTTTTCTCATCTAGAAAGTGCATTTTTATTAAATTCCCTGACATTGGCGTATTCTGCATTCCTCCCAAATAAGCTTTTAAATTTTATAATTCTAAATAAACATATACGTTTTTAAACATAATTTTTTTTAATGCAAACATAAAAAGTTTTGAAAATGGCTCACCTTACGTGTTTTCTAACTAAAATTAAACGAAAAAAAAACACACACATATTTTATTTGGCAAATGTAGTATAAATGAGTCGTTCAACTTCTAAATCCGCTATATCAACTTTCACTGATTTGTAGAAAACCGCAAAAAACTGTCACATCTCTAGCGAAAATAAAAAGTAGCATTTTTTATTTTTATATAATGAATTGGAGTAATATACATTCGAAAAGTGTTCCTTTTTCAATGTACGTCTAGAAATATTTAAGTAATTTGGATAAATAAAATGGATATAGTGGATTTTGATACTCACTTCGTGATTTGTATGTAATACTTATAGAAGCTTTTGAAACTCAACTGACCCGAGGGGCGTGTTTCTACACCCGCCATCTTGGCAAAACAACTGCTCATGATTGGTTGAATTCCGATATAGCGGATTTTGATAGTAACTTCTTGAATGATATAGCAGGTTTTGTTTCTCACTCGCAGTTTTAACATGTTTTTGGTCGTGAAAAGGGAGGTTTTAAAACTCAATTTTAGGTTAGTCTTGTTCCCCGCAAAAATGTGAACAAGATGTCATACTCAGATCATTTCGTCAAAAAATCAGATATAGCGGGTTTTGAAATTATAGGACTCAAATGTTATTGCCAACTCACTTTTTGTCGTTTGATGTAAAAATAATCAATAAAAAATTCCCGAAGTTTCATAAATTTTTTTCAAATTGATTGTTGGAAATTTTGGTTTCATAAAGGTGTAGGTACATCTTCATATTATAAATTAAAGTCCTCCGCCGCGTTTGTCTGTCTGTTCGCGATAAACTCAAAAACTACTGAATGGATTTTCATGCGGTTTTCACCAATAGATAGAGTGATTCATGAGGAAGGTTTAGGTATATAATTTATCAAGGTTTTGTGTAAATTGGTTGAAATATATAGGTAATATATAAAGGAGAATGTCTGTATATGGTGGACGAGTGGGCTGGCAAGCGGGCGGTGCTGATTTGATTTGTAGGCAAATTAAAAGATGGTGGTGTGAGTTAATTTACCGTTTTATCGTTTTAACAAATTACCTAGGTAACCTGAGGGGTTAATGGTACAGTTAAAATTTCTTTTTCAAATATGAAATCGTCGGGTTTATTAGGAATATCTTATTCGTATTTTTTCAATATTATGGTATGTACCTACCTACTTCCTTCCTTTATAAAGAAACTAACTAACCATCACGCCGCTTTTCCGCAGGGGTAGGCAGAGAGGACGGACTGCCAAATAACTCGGTCTTGGCACACACTCTTTGCCTCGCTCACATTCATACATCGTCTCGTACATACTCTTTTATTATTCTGAATTTTGAAATGGCCCGTCTCAAGTATCCAATTCACTTGATCGTGCCATGTCTTTCTCTTAGCATCTCCGATTTCTTCTGCCGTTCACATTTGCATCATACAAGGTGTCCGGAAACTCGTAGTACAAGCGGGAAACTGGAGAATCCACATCACATTTGGAGTCGATTTTGTGGTTTAACTTTTTTTGATTTGGGCTTTCGTTTTCGAGTAAATCGGGTCCGAAGTTGGAATTTTTTTGGTTAAATTTGAAAAAAATTTTCACTAGGGGGTTGATTTCAGCTGTGTAATGTCTTATAAAATGCAACGAAGGGTAAACCGGGCTCAAAAATTTTTTTAACCCTTTAGTTGCCGAAAAAATGGAAAAATAGAAAAAAAAGAATATTAAAATCGAAACTATTAGATCGAAAAAAATAAGTTTTTTGGGTTCTCTACGTGATGTAGATTCACCAGTTTCCCGCTTGTACTACTAGTTTCCGGACACGTTGTATATTCTTTTTACACTACTTCCTTCGTTCATTCACTCTACATGCCCAAACCATCTGAGGGTCCCTTTCTTAATCTTACTCATTATGCTTACATCAGCCTTACATTCTTTGCGGATATCCACATTTCTCACACGATCATACATTGTTTTACCACACATATGTCTCAGGGATCTCATTTCAATAGCCTTCAGTTTACTTTCATCCTTCCTCTGCCAGTTCCATGCCTCACTGCCATACATCAGGGTAGGTACCAGGACTCCATTGTGGACTGCTAGCTTCGCTTCTTTTGACAGTTTTCTTTATAATTTAATGACTTACGAAAAGATAGCAAAACAATCACCCCAGATAACTCCTCTTTGTGATATGTTAGCTGAAATGGAGGAAGGTAAGGTCCGTTCCAAGAATGTGATCCTACTAAATGTCCCGGAATGCAACTCAAATTCGACTGCAGAATGCATTACTGAAGATAAAAAACAAGTCACGTCTACATTAAGTTTGATGAATGCAGAGATTAACTTTGATGAAATGAAGATCTATAGAATTGGCAGAAAAATATTGGATAACGTGAGACCTATAAAAATCGAACTAAAAGACACCATGCAAGCTAAACAGTTTATATTTAATAAAACCAGATTACCAAATGGTATTCGACTTAAACCTGATAGGACGCTCCAGCAAAGACAGCAATTAACAGATTTGTGGAACAAAATGGAGGAGCGAAAGAAAAAGGGAGAAACAGATATACTAATCAAACATATTAATGGTATACCCAAAATCGTTAAGGCTCATTCAAAAAACTCCCCACAAAACTAACACTCTACTACCAAAATGTTAGAGGTTTACGCACCAAGCTCAACACCCTAAGATGTAATATTCCAACGTTAAACAACGATGTGTACTGCCTAACAGAAACCTGGCTTCATGAAAAAATATCTTCCCTGAATTAGGCTTCACCAACTACGATATTTACTGGCTGGATCGTGAAAATATTATTGGCGGAGGGGTTTTAATATCGATCAGAAAGTTGTTTCATTCAAAACTATTAAAACTAAAAAATAAAAACATTGAACAAATAGCTATATTAGCGAAACTAAAAACGACAAAAATAATTATTGTGTGTGCATACATCCCCCCCAAGCTAGTGTTGATGTGTATTGTAAACATTGTGATGAAATTGAATCATTGAAAATGAAATATCCTGATGCAAAATTGATAATTTTTGGGGATTTTAATCTTCCAAATGTAAACTGGGCACATCCCACTGAATCTTCAAATCCCATTTCTGCCAAAGCCCAATTAATCATTGATACCATTAACTTTATCAATCTTAAACAATTAAATCATGTTAAAAATATAAATGATAGAATTCTTGATCTTGTCATATCAAACATTAATAATAGTAATGTCAGCGAATCGCAAGAATCAATAGTATCCATTGACTCTCATCATCCCCCATTACAAGCGATCATTTATTTGGCCCCCATTGAACTCCTTACCCCCCAATCTCCTATTCACGCACCAAACTACAAGAAGCTGATTATAAACAAGTGCGATTATATCTGTCTTCACTCAATTGGTCCCCCATTTTTATGTCAACAAACGTAGAAGAAGCAACAAATGTGTTTAATTCAATCCTTTATAATACCATTGAAAATAACGTACCAACATCTATTGTAAAACAAAACGATTGTTACCCAAAATGGGTTAGTACTGAACTAAAAAAACTCATTCAATGTAAAAAAATTGCTCACATTAACTATAAATCCACTAACTCTTTTGACTGCTATAAATTTTTTTCTGATTTATGAAATAAATGTAAAAGTCTATCTAAAAAATGCTATTCAGATTATATTACAGATGTAGAGCAGACTATCAAGTCAAATCCAAAACATTTCTGGAATTATGTGAAGTCTCTTAAAGACAATAACGGCTGTCCTAGATCAATGTATTCAGGGCGCAAACATGCTGACAATGATCAAGAAATAGTTCTCTTTGCTGATTATTTCTCAAGTGTTTATGAACACAATAATGATAATGTGACTCTACCTGAATTTAAATACACCAATGTAACTGATATATCAACATGCCACATTTCCCTGGATGATGTTAATAAAAAGATCAGATCTCTAGATTGTAAGAAGGGGTCAGGTTCTGACAAAATTCCACCGGTAATCATAAAGGAATGCGCTCAGTTTATAGCAGCTCCTCTTCAACACATATTTAATCTGTCACTTCGAACTGGAATATTTCCTGGTCCTTGGAAACTTAATCACTTGACACCTGTATTTAAATCAGGTGATAAAAATTGTGTTTTAAATTATAGACCAATTTGCATACTGTCTACCATCCCGAAAATGTTTGAAAGTATTGTCTTAGATAAGATTGCTGATAAGTTTAGGCATATTATTACTCCAGAACAGCATGGTTTTGTAACCGGTCGGTCAACCACAACCAATCTTCTATTATATGAACACTATATCTGTGAAGCTTTCATGTCTCGTGCACAAGTAGATTCAATATATACTGACTTTTCAAAAGCCTTTGATAAAGTAAATATTAATATCCTTCTCGCGAAACTGCAAGCCCTTGGTATACATGGATCATTCCTAAAATGGTTGAATAGTTACCTCTGTAACCGTGAACTCATGGTAAAATTAAATAATAAATTTTCGTAAAAATTTAAAGTAACTTCGGGAGTTCCTCAAGGCTCTCATCTGGGCCCACTTCTCTTCATTTTATTTATAAATGATCTATCTTTATGTTTCGATAATGTCAAATTCATTCTATTCGCAGATGACCTAACGCTTTTTAAGATTATAAAATGTTTAAATGATGCACTTATCCTTCAGCAAAATTTAGATAGACTTGCTAGCTGGTGTGAAATAAATAAGTTATTCCTAAACGTAAAAAAATGTTTCCACATGTGTTTTTACCGTTCACGGATTCCAATATCTACATCCTATTTAATTAACAATAATGAAATTGCATTAGTACCATTTATCAAAGACCTTGGTGTTATTTTTGACCGGAAACTTACATTTGATCGTCACTGTGAAACAATTTCCAATATGGCCATGCAAATTCTAGGTTTTGTAATACGCAACACAAGGACTTTTCAAAACATTGAGTCAATTAAGCTACTTTACTGCTCTCTTGTAAGATCGCAGCTGGAATATGCATCTCCTGTATGGTCTCCGATTTATACCTGTAACTTACACCGTTTGGAGAGAGTACAAAGAAAATTTCTTCGATACATTCAATTCAAATTGAGACAGCCTGTAATTGAAATCCGCTACAATGCATTAATGTCTGATCTAAACCTACCACTACTTTCTACCCGGCGTACTATTAATGACATTCTTATACTTTTTAAATTACTGAACAATCTCATAGACTGCCCTCAAATGTTAAGTGTTATAAATATTCGTGTCCCTGTTAAATCAACTCGACTCCACCACCTTTTCCACAGTGACAATCATAGCACTAACTATTCCTATCATTCACCGCTAGTGCGTTTTCACCCAACTGCCATTACGTATACAGACCTTTTCGATATTTTCAAAACCTCACCGTCTTGCATCAAAGCAAAAATAACTAGTTATTTATGTAACTGATATGTTTGTAAAATGATAAATATTTGTTGTACTAATATGCATCGTATGCATGTACTGTATGGTATTCTATATATATATAATGTTTGTAAATGTTCGATACACCTGTATTATGTATGTAATAGCCCTATGTACCGGCGTTTAAATAATAATAATAATAATATAATATATATTTACAGAATCTAAAGTGTGAATATGTTGTAGAAGCCTACTTTCTTTCGGTACCTACTCTAGATTTTTAATTTTTGCCCCACCCTAAATCAAAACCTGGCTATGCACATGCCTTGAGGTGATTTTCTCACGAAAATGGCACTAAAGAAATAATCCAAAAATTATTAAGGGCCTTTAACCAACCAGCGACCGAAAATCCACATTTCGTCGAAAGATGTTCTTACGATCATACAGGGCGGTTCCAATGAGAAAGATTAATTATTCTCCATTCCAGCTTTTTAAAATTACTACTCAATATCGATTTTATTTCGTTCCAAATTTGCTTTAATTTATACCTACATCCAAAAATGCTGAATGTCGTGATTAAAATTAAGGCTAAAACTATTAAAATTATGAACTGGCCGAAACCGAAACTTTTTTAGACATGTTAAAAATCTATTGTTTACTGAAATTGGCTAATTTTCACACTTATACAGACAGTTCACCCGTGTTAAATGAATTAAAAAACAATAATTGAAGCATGTGAAAAAATAATAATAATGCTTTTTTATAATAATTATTTTTTTGTATATTTTTATTTTAGTTTATTTAGGAAACAAACAGTTATACATATTTTAATAAGAAAGTAACATATTACATGATTGCATTCCAGCGAAGTTTCCGCTAAAATTTATAATATATGTATAAAAACGTGGATTAAAACATTAAAGAAAATATAAAGTGGTAGAAAAAAGAAAAAAAAATATATATACAACAGAAATGAAAAAAAAACACACACACAAATTAAAGCATATGGGATATATAAATCATCCAAATATTATTATTATAATAAAAAGAAGGAAAACCAACATAATGAGAATGAAAAAAAAAATAACATGCAGCAGGGGTGGAGAGTTCGTAATTAACAATTTGTTTTAATTTTTTCTATTATAGATTTAATAAATTGGCCTGAGGACAAATGGAAAATATCAGCGTCGTAAAAGATATCATTGTATTTTGTGCACGTCCTTCAGAGAAATGAATGTTGTGTGTAATTTGTTTTTGAGTGTGGGATGTGGAATAGTTGGTTAGATCTTGTGTTTCTTATTGGACAGTGGAAATTAATGTGTTCCAGAAGATAGTTGTTGTCAACAACGTTGTTGATGATTTTGAATAAAAATTTTTGGTCGGATATATTTCTTCTATCTTCTAAAGTTGATAAATTATGGAATGTTAATGAGTCTTTTAGGTGTTCTGAAGTTCGAAAGGATTTAAAGTCTAGGTGTTTCAATATCTTTTTTTGAATAATACAAACATAAATCAACAAAATAACAACTATAATACAAACATAAATCAACAAAATAACAACTATAATACAAACATAAATCAACAAAATAACTATAATACAAACATAAATCAACAAAACATGTTATAACTATTTCTTGGAACAAAAATTTGTCTATAATCAACACTTACATTATAAAGGAAGGACCGCATCAATTGAGTATTTTAATTTTAATTGCGTTTACAATCACAACATTCTTAAAACACGTGTTAAATGAAATGTCATCTTTAGGATGCTGTGTGGAGGGTATTTTTGAGTGGAGTGAATCTGGGTTTTGAAGATACTCGTATTGTAGGAGAGAGGAAACACAGAGGCCCACAAATTGTTCCACAGTTGAGGCGTTGAACTAATGAATGAGTCATAGAAATGATCAGTTTTCATGTGAAAAATGTTTACTGTGTATTTGGCGTGTTCTCTAACCATCACCATGGCGAAGAGATCAATATAAAAAACAGTTTTTTTGAAGTGAAAACTTCTTTAGCACAGTTGTGACTTGAAATTCGATGAAACGAAAAATAGCGACACTAAAAACAGACAAACACATACATCTATAGGATTTAGCCTTCGAGTGAATGAGATAGTGTGGAGCTAAGTAAAAATAAAATAAAGTTTTATAAAAAGGTAAGCTTTTACCACACACATGCCTCAGGGATCTCATTTAAACAGGATTTTTTTGTTGTTTTTTTTTTGCATTATCTCCACACAGGTGACCCGGAAGATAATAATTCCCCTCGGGGTCTATGTCATCTTTTAGGATGCTGTGTGGAGGGTCTTTTCAGGGAAAAGACCCTCCACAGAAGTCCACTGGAGTATGCATCCCCGGTATGGAATCCTCAATATAAGGTGTACATAGATATAGTAGAAAGTATACAGAATAAATTCTCTAAATATTTATTCCAGAAATACAACAACACTACAAATAACATGTTAAGTTTACAAAAAAGACGCACATTATCAGATCTGCTGTTTCTGTATAACCTGCTAAATAATAAAATAGATAGTCCTGAATTGCTATCCACTATTGGTTTAAATGTCCCAATGAGGCGTACCAGGCACACTTCTCTTTTTCATATAGAATCCAATAACACTAATGCAGCGACTAACTCACCAATTACTCGCGCAATCATAACTTATACCCACCATGAAAAATTACTACACTTAGACATTTTTCATGATTCCTTGCAAACATACAAAACTAATTTATTAAATTTCTTGGCGTGATATAATTGTTTTAAAATTACTTACACTTAACTTTTCATTAAACTTTAATCAGTCAATTACAATTAGTGAGCATATAATTCTTGATTTTAAAATGTCTCCTTATCTCCCCCCCCCCCTTTTTTTCTTCCTTATTATTATTACTCATTTATTCAATAATTAAGTTACTAGACCGGTTCATATCTCAGGCATAATTACCAAATGATATTCTATGGACTTACGTAATAGGTACATAACCATGTAATATTTAATTTAACATACCTTATAATCTGTATTATATGTACTGTGTATGTCTTAATAAACAAATAAATAAATAAATAAATAAATAAATAAATAAATAAAAGAAAGAGAGAAAGGGGAAGGAAAAAGGTATGAGGGGTGGGTAGGAATCTGGTGCTCAATGTGTTTAGGAGTGACGAAAATCCATCCCTCCCACTGCAGTGCAAGACAATAAGTCCAGAGAGTCTGGCTGGAGATGTCAAAAGGTCTTCCTCAACCAATCTCTCTTAATCCGCCTGCCACGCAGTAGGTGGGCAAATGCATTCGCCGCCAAGACCTAGACAAACCTTACCCCATGAACCCGTGCTAAGTCACCAAACGTAGCGAACCACTTAGGGTGACCTATGGCAGGAGTGTTGGTTATCAAATAAATGGTTCCCTGGGCGGCGGTATACCTGTACCCATCTCCCAAATTAAATTAATTAATCTAATTCCTTTATTTGATTTTATTGTTACAGATGGTGTTTCAAAACTAATTATCAGTCGGTTTTTATCTTATATAAACAACACCCCTTACATCAGCAAATACAACACTAGAAGAAGAAAAAAACATTATGTTTCAGGAGGGAAATGTATTTGGTCAAGATATCAAAATAGAAAATATTAACGATGTTGCCATAGACGTGAAAGACTTACTTAGTGAAATATTGACCACGGACGAGGAAGAAGATCTCAGTATAGCCGCACTGAAAAAAACCAAAAGTATTCAAATAAAGAATGAATTGATGTCAGATTTTTTAGACGAGCCGGTAAAACGGAAAAGAGGCAGACCAAAAAAAAATTCCACTGAATTAAAAAACGACAATTTAAACATTGAGAAAAGAAAGATAAAAAGTGAACATAATGAACAAATTGTAGAAAATATCAAATTAGATTTAAAAGATGAAAGAAAACATAGAAAAAAAGAAAAAAAATTGCATAAAAAACACATGTATTTAACAACAGAAATTAAACAAGACTTTCCTTGCAAATACTGCGATAAAATCTACAGACAAAAGAGCGCTTTAAAACTACATATAAGATCTCACACAGGAAAAGATCTCATAGATTGTCCGTGCTGTGATAGAAAATTCTCGATACAATCCAAATTGATTTCACATATGAAAGTTCACACGGGAGAGAAACCATTCCCTTGTAATTACTGCAACAAGAGTTTTGCAGACAAAAGCACTTTGATAAAACACGAACGAATCCATAAAGGAGAATTCCCGTACACGTGCGAGTATTGTCAAAAGCGTTTCATACAAAAAGCTGGATACTTAGCACATTTAAAAATTCACACAGGACAAGATCTTTTCCCTTGCGAGTATTGTGGAAAGAGCTTCAATAGAAAATCTAGCTTGGTTTCACATACTAAGATACACACAGGAGATAAATTGTACAGCTGTCCGATTTGCGATAAGTTATTCGCTGTGCAAAGCAAACTAAATTCGCACATAAAGATTCACACAGGTGTTAAACCATTCCAATGTGATATATGCGACAAGCGCTACACAGAGAAACACACACTTGCGACACACTACAGATTACACATCGAAGGGAAGCAATTCACTTGCGAAATCTGCGCAAAGAAATTCAGTAAGAAAGTATCGCTCGATAGACACATTTTGATACACAGCGGTAAAAAGCCATTTCGTTGCGTCGAGTGTGGGAAAAATTTCACGCAAAAAAGTCAAATGCAAGCTCACGCTAAAACTCACACTGGTGAAAAACTGTTTCTTTGTGATTTTTGCGGTAAATTCTTTCAGAGAAAAGATGCGTTGGTTGCTCATAGAAAAATTCATACTTTTGGAGATATCGTGAGAGGTTTGGATGAGAGGGAAAATAATGAAGGATTGAAACCGCTGATTTGTAATTTGAGAGGGCGGCCATTGTTTGAAGCACCGAAAGAAGTCGAGGCCGAGAAGAAAGATAACCTCAAAACGGTAGGTCAAATGAAAATTTTTGATTCTTTGCCTAAATATTTTTTATTTTTTTTTACATTAGCTTTACACAGGAGGCTCTGAGGAATATAATTTCCGTCAGGGCCTTTGTCATCTTAGGGGATGCTGTGTGCAGCGTTTTTTTAAGGAAAGGAAGGAGAAGGTATCAGGGGTGGGTAGGAATCTGGGGGTCAGTGTGACATACGTTTGAATCCATCCCTCCAACTGCTGTGCAAAGCGATGTTCCAAGCGAGTCATGCTGGAGAGGTCAAAAGGTCTTCCTCAATCAGTCTCTCTGGATCCGGCCTGCCACGCAGTTGGTTGGCAGATGCATCCGTCGCCAAGATCCAGAAAAACCTCACCGCATGAACCCAGCCACAATTGCTAAGTCACCAAACTTAGCAAACCACTTGGAGTGAACTGAGTCCGAGTATATAGAACAAGCCAATCATTAAAACCGATCTGACGTCGATACAGAAATCGTCGTAATAGGCGAGTTTAAGCTCAGAAAAGCTTCCCGCCTCAAAAGCAGAGTTTACTTTTAAGAATTAAATGGTGATATTATAATGCGAGTTGCCTATATACCAGCGTTGCCAGAAGGTTACTTTTGTAACCTTTTAGGTGATTTTTAACTCCGAAAGGTTTCTTTCAGGTTACACTACTCAAAAGGTTACTTTTAGGTGATTTTTCGGAATTCGTAGAATTAATTCCCTACGGAATTAGAACCTACGGAATTTGTATTAAAACCGGACAATTACAAGTTCATTCGTTTCGTAAACGGACAATTGCTCCTTTTAGTATCAAAAGCGAACATAAGCATTTTTAAAATTAAAAATAAAACAGCTAAGAATATTAAATTATGGAATGCTATGTATTATGGCTTGTGATTCTTTACGCGCAAGGATTATGCAGCTAGAAAAAATATCAGATTTTTCATACCGGTATATTCGAAACAAAAAACTCGCTCTACTGAAAAATAATCCAAATGTCTTATGCCCCACTTTGATACTGAGCTCCTCATGTATTCCATCAACTTTTTACCATACCACCGGAAAAAATATGAAAGGTTATTTTTCACACAAAAAGGTTACATTTTTATATATTTTAGGTGACTTTTTACAAGACACGGCTGGCAACACTGCTATATACTGTCATATTGAGTTATCGACGAATCACATATCTCCAAAGTCATCTTCCCGCTCTGCGCCCCGCTGTAGTCGTTGTCTACCCCTCACCTTTATGTTCTGGTCTACTAATATTCATATCTCTATGGTGCAGCTTAATTTTAGAATTTCTTCATACAAGTATCTACAGAAATACAACACATAGAGTTCTGAAAATTATTGAGGTTATAGAAATGAGCAAAAGAAATGGTTTTTTTTTTTTTTTTTTTTTTTTTTTTTACGTGAGCTCCACACAGGAGGCCCTGAGGAAAATAATTTCCCTCAGGGCCTATGTCATCTTTGGGGATGCTGTGTGGAGGGTTTTTTTTAAGGAAAGGAAGGAGGGGAGAGTTCTGGGAAGGAAGAGGGTTTTAGGGGTGGGTAGGAATCTGGGGTTCAGTGTGTCCTGGTCATCCGCCTCCAAAACCTAGACAAACCTCACCCCATGAACCCGGGCACCCCTGCTAATTCACCAAACGTAGCGAACCACTTGGGGTGACACAGATAGTACACAACTGCTAACCCTGTACAAATCACAAGTGCGCCCCACAGTTGAATTTGGCAGCCACCTCTGGTCTGGAGCTCCAAAATACCCGAAAAATACCCTCGATTCTATGCAGAAACGGGCGGTCCGTTTAATTGATTCTCCCATCTTAACACACGGGTTGCAATCTTTTGAGCACAGGCGTCGGGTGGGAATGCTATCCTTGTTCTACCGGTATTACAATGGAAGATGCTCCGAGGAACTAGCATCATTGATCCCTTCGGCACTGGTGCATAGTCAGGAAACATGCCAAACGCGTGCCCAAAATTTGTACACAGTTGACATTTGTCACATGAGAACGGGTTGTTTCATCGACTCGTTCTTGTGTTCAACAGCTCGGCTATGGAATGATTTGCTGGCCTCTGTGTTTCTTCCTTCCTACAACATGGGTCTCTTCAAGACCAATGTTCATTCCTTCCTCTCCTCATAAAGACCCTCCACACAGCATCTCAGATGACATAGGCCCTGAGGGAAATTATCTTCCTCAGGGCCTCCTGTGTGGAATTAATGTAAAAAAAAAAAAATCCGCTCTACATTACGTGCCCAAACCATCTAAGCGTCCCTTTTCTTATTCTAACATGACCAGCCAAGTGATTTCGTACCTTTTGTGGGATCGTTATTGGATAACGGACGTGTTCTCCTGTCAGATTTGTGTGATTTTTACATATTTACTGTCACATATTTTAGTTTAGATCGGTTTAAATATGAATTCCTGCAAGTATGCATGATTATTTATTCATTTAATGTACGTTGTACATAGAAAAAGCAAATAACAGCCATAAAAATCACACAAATCTGACAGGAGATTACGTACGCTATCTAATCGTATCATAGCCTGGGGTGGAGCAAATGCTGCCGCCATTGATCCGATCTCTAAAGCCCAGAAACTAATTATAAAGATTATTCTAAAACTACCGATCACAAGCAGTTCTGATGAAAATTTTAGGAGAATCGGTGTTTTGGACATTAGGCAACTTTATGCACAAAAATATACTAATTTATCTTTTCAAAGATAGAACTGTTTTTGACAATATCCAAACTGTTCGTGATACGAGAACCAAAGGGCAAAATCTCTTTCGCCAAAACAACGTTCAGTCAAAGAAACTTCAGGTACTTTGCTACAAAACTTTATAATACACTTCTACTGACCATTAGACAGCACACTAATCATGTAAAATACAAAACAGATACCAAGTTTTGGATCACTACCAAAGACAGTTCATATATCAACAATATTTTTAGAACCTCCGAATGCATGCTCTCCCATTGGTACGATGCTGATTGTCCTTGTACTTTTACTTTAAATGTAAATAACATTTTTTTTTATTTATTTATTTATTTTTTTATTAGTAATAGAAGGTACATAAATTACAAATAAATTTTATACAGTAATTAATTACATAGTAGAATATTTGATGTACCCCCATAATTAAGCAAGGCTTGTGTGTATGGGGGGGTGTTATTGTATTGCTTTTTTAATATCATTCAGTTTAAGTTTTCAGTATAATTTTTTAGGTGAGTTTTAAAACTTTTTATATTGGTATTCATGTTTCTAATTTTTTCTGGTAATGAATTAAAAAATTTTGCTCCGAGATATTTATGACTCAATTGTCCAATTTTTTTTTTACATTTTGGAGTGGGAAGTATTGATGTTTGTCTAAGACTTCTGTTATTTTTAAAGGGTGCAACTTGATTTTTAATATTATCTTTATAAATTTGTAATGTTGCATGATAAAAGTATAATGCACTTAATTTTCTGACCTTAAATTGTTTGAATAAAAGTTCTGACGAATATGAGTAGGGTTTTTTTAAAATTGTTTTTATTATTAGTTTTTGTGATATGTAAATTGTTTGTGTTTGATTTTTATATGTACCGCCCCATCCTATAATGCCGTATTGTATAATTGATTGACAGAAAGCGAAGTATGTGGTTCTAAGTAATTTTTCGTTTAAAATATCTCTTAAACATCTAAATATATATGTTAGTTTCCTTATTCTGTTGTTCAGAATATTTATGTGTGGAGACCATTTTAAACGCTGGTCTATTGTTATGCCCAGGTACTTAATATCAGTTTTGCTTTCTATTTTTGAACATGATATATTACATTTGTGGTTTTCTGTATTTGTCACAGAGTGGATTATTAAGTTTATTTCTTTAGGTGTTTCTTGTTTTTTAATGAAAAATGGTAAATAATAGGTTTTTTAGAATTTAAAGTCAACAGGTTTTTATCAAACCACAATTTTAGTGCATTGATATCTGTATTTGCCATTTTGTTTAATTCAGACCAGGTGTTTGCTTTTAGTAATAGGACTGTGTCGTCAGCGTAGGAGACAATGTCTCCATATTTAGAAATATTGAATATATCATTGACATATATAATAAATAACAATGGTCCCAAAACTGTACCTTGGGGTATTGAAAAATCGCTATATTTTGAATCGCTGACTTGATTTAGTAATTTTACTTGTTGTGGTCTTTCATGTAAATAACTAGCTATCCATGCTAAGACTTTCCCATTAATTCCTATAGATTTTAATTTATTTATTAATTTTTTATGTGATATGCTGTCGAAAGCTTTTTTCAAGTCTATAAATATTCCGATACATTTTTTATCGGAATCTAGGGCCGTATATAAATAGTTGGTTATTTTTGCTATCGCGTCGTGAGTACTTGTATTTTTTTTGAAGCCGAATTGATTATCATTAATTATTTTATTTTCATCTAAGAATGTCCAAATTTGTTTTTTTACAATTTTCTCATATATTTTTGATATATTTAATAGAAGGGAAATCGGGCGGTAATTTTGTGGATCTTTAGGACAGTCTGTTTTATAAATGGGAGTTATAATTGCTCTTTTGTAATTATTGGGAAACTCGCCATTTGCTAGACTTAGGTTTATTATATGTGTTATTGGGAGAATTAAGTATGTTTTCATCGCTTTTATTGTCTTAGCATTTATGTTATCAAAGCCGGGGGAAGGACCTCCTTTTAGTTCCGAAATAGTTCTGTCAATGTCGGCTTCTGTGACTGGCTCAAATTTATTTATTTGACATTGTGTTCTGTGTTGTGGATTTGATATATTGGTCGAATTTATGGATTTTGCTAGGTTTTTTCCAACGTTATTAAAATGGTTATTTAAAATATTACAACATTTTTTTGTGTTATTTTGTACATTATATATTAATTTCCCATCTGATATTTCGGATATGTTTTATTTTTATTTATTATTTCATTTATTGTTGACCATATTTTTTTATTATTGTCTTTAGCTTCTGTTATAATTTTTGAGTAATAGTCGTTTTTCGTTTTTCTAATTAGAGTACCTAGTTAATATATTTTTATACTTTTTATAATATATTATAAATTTATTGTTAACTAGTGGTCTTTGTGTTATTTTATAAAGTTTATTTTTTTTTCTAATGGCTTTTATTAATCCTAGAGTAATCCATGGTTTAATTTTCTTTGTTTTTGAATTGGGGACGATCTGTGTTGTTTTTGTTGCTTCTAAAACGTGTTTAGTTAAAGTTTTTTCAAACAGTAAGGCACTTTGGTTTTTAAAACTTCTTCCCATTTTTCATTTATTAATGATTTTTTTAATAATTCATAGTCTATTTGGGAATATGGAAGATTTAATTTGGGTATTGTGTTTAGTTTTTTATTTGTCTCATGTAATATAAGACACGCGTAATGGTCAGTTATATTAGTTTTCCAAACAGTAGTTGTTGTTGTTGTAATCCTTTATAAACTATTTATGTTAAAATGCACCTGCTCTCAACACAGGAACTCCTAGTGAGGCAGGCACAGCACAATTACCTATGTAACATAAAAAATAAATAGGGTAGGGTGGGGCAAAGATCCGCAATTTTAGGTTTCAACCTTTTTTCTCACCCAATAAGTAAAAGGTCCTTCAGGTTTTGGCTTCACTGGAAATCTTAATTTATGTGCTACAATATACCATTTTATTACTAGCGAAATAAGCACCATTTAGGAAAAAAAAGGAAAGGTAGACAACCTTGCCTTTGCGGACCTTTGCCCCACTGTTTGGAGTAAACGTCCGCAGATGCGGGTATTAATTAATTTAAATTAAATTAATCTAAAAACTAGAAATGCGCATTTGGCCAAATTATTGTCCATAGATCGCCTTTCAAAACCTGAATTATGGAATTGAACCAGTAAAAAAGTAAGCAAAGCGTATAGTAAATTACATTTTCAACTGAAGATGACCTACGGATTATTACATCAAAACAAGTAAAAAGAATTCTAACCTCATTGTTTTTGTTGTGCCGGTCGGACGCCATGTAACTTTTGTGAGTCGTCTTCTATCAATGTTGCCAGCATAAAAATGTGTCTAAAACCACGACAATATTAAGCGATCATTTTAAATTGACGGTGCGGATCATTTCCCACTGCGGATCTTTGCCCCACCCTACCCTAAATAAAAAATATAACGATCCCACAAAAAATCTAATGAATCTAATAGTAATTTTTATTTCTTGCAGGAGTTGATAGAATGCACCCCAAATATACAAAAGACGGAAGTCGAAGATGAAATTTTCTCTTCTATAGACAAGTCTAGCTACAGCGTTGAGATAGATTCTGACGCTCGAGATTGTGAAGATTACGTGCCGACCGCACCCTCCAGTCCTTCATCCTCCTCATCTTCATCAGCCAGCTCCGAAGAAGGTGACTCCAGCGACTCTGAAACTTCGTCAGATGCAGAACCGACTTCAAAACCGTTAAAAGATTCTGATGAAATAACACCTATTACCGAAATGGCAATTAAAAAAGTTGAAGTTACTACAAAAGATTTAGAAATGACTAAAGAATTTGAGTTAGTAAAGAAAGAAGCAGATGATGTGGTACAGGGTGTCGTGGAAAGCGATGTGAAAAAGGAAAGGTTCACGTGCTACGTGTGCGGAAAGGGCTACGCAAAAAACAGCGGTCTGTCAATGCATCTCAGACTTCACACAGGAGAGAAATTGATCGGGTGTGACTTTTGCCCAAAGGTAAGTTAACGATATGTATTTTATTTTATTTTTTGAAAAAAATAAATCAATTTTGTGTACACCAATATTTAATCAAAATAATCGACATGTTTCAAAACCAACGGTTTCTTAGTCAAGGTAAACATATAGTGACAAGGATACAAGAATAGAATAATAGGCCACTTGCATGGATTTCATAACGACTTGGAAATCATGTGGATAGATCTATTTACTAAGATTAAGAATATGTTAGTAAAATTGTTTAGAAATGTACAGTTTTTTTTTTTTTTAAATAAATAAATCCATTATTTGGGCTCGTGACGTCACTACATGAAAATGTCCCGTCTCGGAAAATGTTCCTATTAATTTTGTAAAATTCCACACTGATTTAATTTTTTATATGGCATCACTTTGATTTCAGGCAAATTTTTTAATTCGTTCACTAGATTTAATGTTTGTTCTCTGCGAACTTATCATTTGGTTTCACTTTTTGACAGATGTTCTGAAGAGAACCCCGTACATTTAATGATGTACGGGGTTCTCTTCAGAACGTGAAGATAATGTCGGTACGTGTTTTAGAGGTATAATGATTATGGTGCTGATTTTAACAAAATAAACTTTTATAATATTCTTGTTATTATTATAATTTACAAGTATAAGTATATTACATTGAATTTAGTAATATAGACGTTGAACATTATAATGATTTATGATCAATAAAATGGATCAAGGAAAAAAATATTTATGAGATGTAATATTTTTGGTATGCCTCGCTATTCTCCTGTGCCATTCGTGTGGAAAACGTTCTTTTTTTTTAAAAATGATTTTCGGCTATGTAATTATCGTTTTTTCACACCTATAAAATTATGTCCCGTCTTTCCGGTTTATAAAAAATGGTCTGATTTTTCGGATTGAAATTTTCAAAAAAATCCCCAGGGTTTCAAAAATACGATTGAAAAAAAAAATACAGAATGTCTTAGAATATTTGCCTAAACCGGAATTTTTTTTTAAAAAATGTGATGCAAGTGGCCTATTTAATTATCGTTATACAGAATCAAATTATCCCGATGAAGAAACATGTTGAAGGTACGAAATAGTGGTTTGTACAAAGTTATTTATTTTATTTAAATTAAAATGACCCCACAAAGTGAGTTTGCAATTATCGAAGAAGTTATTTTATTACTTAATTAATACTTAATCAATTTTACCAAAGCTCAATCAAAAATCTGAAAACAGAAAAATCAGAGAAAGGTACGGTCACATATGGGACTCGAACCCAGGGCCTACGCCTTGCCAAGGCGTAACTCTAGCAACTGAGTTAATGTGTCCCTATCTGATTCGGTCACATTTAACTGTATCATTCTTCGACTAGGAACTACCAACATTATCTTCATTTTCTTAATGCATATTTTATTGGCTGCTAATTTATGTATGATTGCAAGATACAAAACCCGAACTAAATGCTATCTAGATATTGTTTTCGATAAATTTTTATTTTTAATATTACAATTTCAGATTTTACTCATTACGTTAAAAATAAAAATTAATCCTAAAAGATTAGTACACGTCGCATATTAAAAATAAAAATGGATACAAGTTTATCCACACTATCTAGATAGCATTTAGTTCGGGTGTGAATCTTGCAATCATACATAAAGATAGCAGCCAATAAAAGTATGAAGATAATGTCGGTATTTTTTTAGTTGAAATATGATGATAACTTTAAATATGACCAAACACGTTAGCTCACTTGGTGGAGTTGCACTCCGATAAGGGGAGGGTCCGGAATTTGAGTCCCAGAGGTTTCCCTCAGTTAAAAACAAAAATAATTTTATTATGTTTAAAGAAATCAAACAGTAATTTAAATTGTAATTAAATTGTAAAATCTATGTTAATAATAATATATATTTTTTAAAGTTTATAATTTTCTTTCCTATTTTATAATGTTATTTATTTCAATGTAAAAGTTCAAAAATGATTAAATATACAAAAAAATGAAGTGCGGCCACGGACATATGAATATATCTGGACCTGCCCTAAGTGATAAAAACGTATTATTTCCCCCTCCACATGGCGCCGGCTGTAGCTCCTCCTTGGAACCGGCTCGCTCCATGGGGAGGGGATATAGCCTCGCTTGAATCTAAAATGTGTGACGTCATCATTCTTGCCGTGAACAGCGAGAAGCTGACATCCATACATTTAACGAAATAACGGCAGCTTGTGCTATACAATATATCTACGTATCAATATGCACATAGCGAATGTGGGCGGTACTCCAATGTGCTCGTCGCTGGTTACAGGGGTAAGTAAATTATGAAACATTTGTAAAAGTGTTTTAACTAAACACGACAACAAAATATTGATATGTGTATTGGCGCGAGTCTTTTTGGGGCGAGCATTTGGCCTTAGCAAATATGTTTTGAACGTGGCAAGCAATTCGCGCTCCCATGTAAAAAGGTTTATTCATTCAAAGCAGATTTTGCTTTTAAGAACTAAATGGTGATATTGTAATGCGAGATGCCTATATACTGTCAGATTGATTGTTCAACGAATGACAGTCATCTTTCCCCTCTTCGCTCTCCATAGTTTGGTTTTACCCCTCATCTGTAACTGCTTGTCTATCCATTTGGATGTCTATGAGTGCGGCTGTATTGCAAAAGCCTAACGGAATTTAGGTCCAAACTAAAAACTTACCTTTTTAGACCCTTATACCTTTAAATTAAATGTAACCTATCTGAGAGTATAATTCTTGTGTTATATTATTTTTACTCTAACAGTTGAAAAAATGTAGAAAACGCAAAATTTAGATAATCCTCTTATCTAGGAAATTTGCAAGAAAACTGTCAATTCAATTTTTGTCTTAATAATAATTCCCAGAGAATAAAAAAAAAAAAAGTCATTTTGGACTAGGGTTCATTCCCGGGAATTCTCGAGCCGAGAATTCCCGGGAAATCGTTGGGCTTTGTTCCCGGGAAATCAAGCTCGAGAAAAGTCGAGAACTCGAGAAATGTAGCAGTAGAGGCGTTGAGTAGGCAGGATGCCGATTTATTGACTGCAGAGGCTATAATAGACGTATTGCTAAAAAAATTAGAAAGTATCAATGATCCTTTGGCCCTCAAATTAGTAGATTCACTTAAGTTGAACATATCAGAGCGCCGTAATACGTCTCTAATATCGCCGCTAAAATACTTGAACAGCCCTGACAATTTCATGCATAAAAGTAACTACTTAATTGATAACAATAAGACATTTTTGATCGGATACACTGAAAGAGAATATAATCGTTTATACCCTGCCATCACAACTTTGACTGAAAATGAGTCGGGAGTGGTAGAAGAAGTAAGCCCATCAGAACATGAACCCGAAAGCTTCGAAATTCAATTATAAAAAGCAATTAAAGGCATTTCAACAAATGAGGAGGCAAGTGCAGTGGCACTGTCAAAATCTATAGCAATGAAAGAGTTCTTACTTTTTGAACAGACTGGGAAGAGGTCACCAAATTTGGAATCCATGTAAAAAGCATTGCTTTCAGTTAAGCTTACTTCAACTGAAAATGAAAGAGTGTTTTCAATTTCAGGAAATATAGTTAATAAAATAAGAAACCGGCTGCGGCTGTCTGATAAAGCTATAAATGCTTTAGTTTTTCTAAAGGCGTATTTCATCAGACAGAGTAAGCTGACCTAATTGTTATGTATCTGTCTGTCTATATGTTCAGCTCCTCAGCGTGAGATGTTCCATTGATCTTGCAAAGTTTTCATTTGTTTTTATTCTAATTAACATGCCATAAATGGTGCTGTGATTGTAATTTAATTATAATTTACATTTATTTTCTACCTTAATTTAAGATAATAACGTTTTCTTTTATGTTGTTTTTTTTGTTTTATTGAAGCTATTTTTGTTTACAAGTTTTAAGTTGATTTTTTTTCTAAATAGCCAGCCAAAAATGGTGCTGTGATTGTAATTTAATTATAATTTATGATATTAATGTTTTCTTTTATGTTGATTTTTTTAGTTTAATAGAAGCTACTTTTGTTTATAAGTTCTAAATAACCAGCCAAAAATGGTGCTGTCATTATAATTATGAGTCTGAATAATATTATTTCTGTATTTAAAAAAAAAATTAATTAGCTTATTCATAAGATTAATGTTTTTGAATAATTTCAATAAACGTTTTATAATTAATTTGATATTTTATTTGAGAGGAAAACACTGAATTTGTTGACGTTATTGGAACCAAATAATATGAGAAAACATATGTAAATATAAATTTCTCGGCAACCCGAGAAGCCCCGAGAAATAAGCCTCGAGAATTCTCGAGACCCGAGATATTGAAAAGCTCGAGAAATCATGAACCCTATTTTGGACTAATTGTTTCGGCAAAATAAATATTGATTTCTAGGATTTATGTATACCTACATATGTATAAGGGGTCGTTCAAGTATTACGTAACGCACTTGGGGGGGGGGGGGGGTCCTTGTGAAACGTTACTGTGCGTTACGAGGGGGGGAAAGGGGGGTTCAAACAACGCGTTACGTAAGATGTTTTTCTTTATTTAGATAAAAAAAACTAGGCAATTAAAATCTTTCAAGTTGGCAATCCTTTTCGTTCTCGAAATCTCTTGTTTAATTTATTACCGCAAACGCCATTAAAACAAGAAAAAAGGTATTTAAGCGATTTTCCAGTACTTTGCGCAATTTAATTGTGTCTTTCAGGTAAAAATCAGGGGGTTGGAACGGAAAAACGTTACGGCGCGTTACATGGAGGGGGGGTCAAAAATCTTCAAAAATTGCGTTACGTAATACTTGAACGCCCCCTAAGGCATTTATAATATTAAAAACATCGCTTTCATAGAATTCTTATTAAATTCACTTGGTAAGAGTCATTTCAAAAATAATATATGTCCGAAATAACCTCAGTCTGTCAAAATGAGATGTTGCCAGCTCCTTTCAGAGCACAGTTACAGAAATTTTTTATTAGTAGAGCTTGTACAGTCTTTATTCAATGTGTAACTAATACACCGTTAAACGGATGGGAAGTGTTTTTTTATTACTAAGGCTGATATCAAAGATATTGAAATAGAGACATGGCTATGATAGCCGCCCGACTGTCGGCGGACTACGGTCTAATGGTCTAGTTTGAATATGGAATTAAGTTGATTTTTTGAAGGTGTGCAGAAGTATTGGTTAACAATATAATTTGAATATGGAAAGAATTCGTTAACTTAGTTGATTTTTTGAAGGTGTACAGTAGTATTGCTTAATAACACCAGATAGCACATCTCTTATATTTAAATATCTTTGGCTGATATATTTGTAAAGTGTTGAGGTGTTTTTTACAAAAAGGCGCTGTTGAATAACCAATTATCATATACCTAGTCCCTTGAATAATATTACATGTATCTAAATTGTTCCTGGTGTTAATGTGTATTGTCCATTCTTTGTGTACAGGTGTTTGCGGCTCCCAGCAAGTATCTGTCCCATGTCAAGACCCACACTGGCGAGAAACCTTTCCAATGTGACATCTGCTCTCGCCGCTTCACCGAGAGACATTCCCTCGTCACTCACTATCGCATCCATCTGGGAGAACGGCCCTTCGCCTGCCAGCTGCCAACCTGCCACAAGAAGTAAGTTCTCAATCCTTCGAAGCCAGAGTTAAGTTAGCCTCTTAGAAGCTGGGCGTACTGTACCGTACTAACGCCCAATAGCGATCACATCAGTTCTGTCCAAGGTGATGGAACGTGTGATCAATGACAAACTGCTCACATACCTCGAGAAGAACAAAATTATTAACGACCGTCAATAAGGATTCCAGCGGAATTGCTCGTGTGGCGATCTTCTCGCGTATGTGACGCATTTTTGAAGACAATGCCTGAAACGTTACAGAGAGACCCAAACGGTTGCAATGGACATTTCCAAGGCTTTTGTCCGAGTTTGGCACCAAGGACTTGTCAACAAACTACCTTCTTACGGACTTCCCGCATCCTTGTGCACGTAGATTGCTGACTTTTTAGGGAGAGGTCGATTCAGGCGGTTGCTGATGGTTTCACCTCTCCTCGCACTCGATAAATGCTGGCGTCCCACAGGGATAGGTTCTGTCTCTGACTTTTTTTTTGTTGCACATCAATGACCTTTTGACATGTGCACCAATTCATTGTTACGCGGATGACAGCATAGTCCATGATAGCTTTTTGTTTGACAAGCCCCCAAAGCGCTCATACACTCCAACGGCTCGGGAGGGCTTTGAAGCAAAGAATGGACGGTTACCTCGAGAGTGTTTTCTCTTGGGGTAAAAATAATCTCGTTGAATTTAATGTTTCAAAGACCCAATCATGTCTGCTTACGTCTAAAAGGGATCGAAATGAAAATCTAGTCTCCTTCAACGGAAGCAATCTTCCGAACACGCCTTCCATTGATATGCTTGGTGTAACTATAAGTGACCAGCTCAGGTACAGGGCCTCCAATGAAGCCAGAGTTAAGTTATCCTCTCAGAAACTGGGCCTACTGTACAGGGCCAGCAGATACTTTAATAGTACACAACTGCTAACCCTGTACAAATTGCAAGTGCGCTCCACAGTTGAATTTGGCAGCCAACTCTAGTCTGGAACCCCAACATACCAAAAAAAAATCCTTGACTCTTTGCAGAAACAGGCAGTCTGTTTGAGAGATTTTCGAACGAATGGATTGCAATCTTTAACCGGTGGTTTGCCGGGGTAGGCCAGCAAAAAGCTCCACCAATTAGCGTTCGCAAAAAGCGGCATCCATGACACCCAATAACATTTTGTGTCCAGCGATTCTGACACTGTCCGTGAGAAATTTTGTACATAGAAAGGTCAAAATCGTAGATAAAGGAATTTTTCCCGCGCATGCGCAAGAACTGCGCACATTCCCGCACTCCGGTAAATTATTAATATAAATTATTTGGAGTGACCAGGCGCATTGCGGTTTTCTCTATGGTAAAGGGCGATAATAGAGCAAGCGATTCTGACCGTGTTCTTTATACACTTTCTTTATACATAAGGGTCAAAATCGCGTGTAAAATCTCAAACACACCGGTGCACGAACGGCATTCTACGAGTTAAAGCATAGGCGTCAGTCAGGTGGGAATGCTGCCCATGTTCTATTAGTATTTCAATGAAAGATGCTCCGAGAAACTAGCATCATTGATCCATTAGGCACCGGTGCAGAGTCTGAAACATGTCAAATGTGTTCACAACATTTGTAACGTGAGAACGGGTCACTTCTAAAACTTCTTTTGAATTCATCAGCTCTGCTGTGGAACGAATTACTAACCTCTGTGTTTCCTTTCTCCTACAACTTAGGTCTCTTCAAGACCCATGCAGAGGCGGCTCTAGGGGTCCAGAAGTGGAAGGTCATTTAAAAGAAATTATATTATGATACAATACCAAATTAAACACAATAATATTCATTTGTAGGTACCTCACAAGTTTGAGAGTCAAATTATATTTAATATAGTAAATTATTTCATACGAGAAGCATAAAATATCCAAAATCAACCTACATTTGAGTCCTGTAATTTCAATACCCTCTTTATCCGATTTTTTGACAAAATGATCTGAGTATGACATCTTGTTCACATTTTTGCGAGGAACAAGTCTAATCTAAAATTGAGTTTCAAAACCTCCCGTATCACGACCAAAAACCATGTTAAAACTGCGAGTGAGAAACAAAACCCGCTATATCATTCAAGCAATTACTATCAAAATTCGCTACATCGGATGTCAACCAATAACGAGCAGTTATTTTGCCAAGATGGCGGGTGTAGAAACACACCCTTAGGTCAGTTGAGTTTCAAAAGCCTATATATTTATAAATCACGAAGTGAGTATCAAAATCCGCTATATCCATTTTATTTATCCAAATTACTTAAATATTTCTAGACATACATTGAAAAATGAACACTTTTCGAATGTATATTATACTCCAATGCATTATGTAAAAATAAATTGCAATTTTTTTTTTCAAATCAGTGAAAGTTGATATAACGGATATAGAAATTGAACGACTCATTTACCAAACCACTCTTTCAGACGCATAATATTCATCGTGCTCTCTCCCTCACGGCAATGACCCAAACTGTCTTCAGAATCCGAAAGCATTTTTACTAGACAACATTGTGCCATCTTGTTTATTGTATGGCGCGTAAAGAGACAGAAGCCATGATATTGGGACATTTGATTAATTGACCCAGCCAATGAGCCAATCATAGTGCGTGGGAAAGAAAGCTTCCATTTAAGACGCCATCTAACGTCTCACGGCGCATTTAAGTGCACATTAGAATAATACCAGTAGTTTTGATTTGCATAATAAATACATATTATGTTTTACTGTCATATTATAATTTTGGAAGGTCTTTAACCTATTGACCTGAGGGAATTGGGAATGAATGATTTGATGTAAAAAAAAGTGTTATCTGCGAATTGTTTTATTGAGCATATATACATATAGCAAATCTCTCTTTCAAATCTCACATATCAGACATTATCTCCCGCGCCAACAAAATGCTCGGATTTGTTCTTCGTAATGCGAAATCATTTACTAATGGAATTGCAATACGAAGAACATATGAAGCACTTGTCCGCAGCATCCTGGAATACAGCTCCATTATTTGGGCACCCTCTGAACAAAACCATATCCTAGAAATAGAAAGAGTACATAAAAGGTTCATGCGTTACCTGTATATGAGGGAATATACATACTACCCATTCCTGTATCCATCGTTGTTCTTAACAGGAATGCTCGATCTTAATACCTTAGAAGCCTGCCGAAAAATATTTTTGGGGAAACATTTTTTTAAGCTGATCTCCGGTACTGTACTGAATCCACCTAGGTTGAAGGAGATTAACCTATATGTCCCTAACGTGTATACTCGTGGGAGATCCCACGCACTTTTTTATGGTCCGAAAGCGAGAACTTCTTCCTTTCAGAATGCCCCATTAAATAGAGCAATTCAACTGCTTAACGATTCTGCATTGAGCATTGACATCTTCAATGTTACCTATAGAGAGTTCAGTAACTATCTTTTGACATATGTCTCAACATAGTGAAACTGCCCCCTTGGACTTTTTTTTCCTCTTAAATTTTGTAATCTTCTCCTTAATAATTTGGTGTATAACTGTTTTATGGAGAACCTGAAAAAATAAATGAATAAATATTAATGTATTTTTATATTTTTGAATGTAGCTATTACTTTGTGGTTATCCATTATAGAATAATGAAATAATTTTACTTTGTATAAACCACTTATTTGATGTGCAAATCCGACCGGTTTCGGAACAAACGTTCCTTCGTCAGGGAAAGCTTATACTAATTTGACAGTTTCGAACAATGTTTTATTATGGTATGGGTGGAGCTGTTTCTAGATAATAATGTAGATTGGGTAGGTAGGTATTAGTGTAGAGTGGGTGGGTAGGGGAACAAATCCATATGGATATGAACCAAAATTAATTGATAACATCCTAAATAAAAAACTTATCAAAATTTCAAAAAATAAATATCTATACAATTCTAATAATATTAATGATAAAGAATGGCGTAAAATTTTGTATATTAATAATTTTTCAGTTCAATGTTGCAAAAATCTTCCTTCTAATATTAAACCAGCGTTTTATACAAGAAATAATATCGGTAATTTTTTGAGAAATACTAAAGATAAAGACCATAAATTGACTAATTCCGGAATATATAAACTCAAATGCAATGATTGTCCCTCATTTTATATTGGAAAAACCACTCGTAATTTTGAAATCAGAATCAAAGAACATTTAAGGTGTCTTAATAATAATAATTTTTCTGAGTTTGCTAACCATATCATTGAAAATAACCATAGTTTTGAAAAAAATACAGGGATAAATATTCTTCATATTAATCATAAAGGAAAACGTTTAGATAACTTAGAAGCCTTGGAAATTAAAAAAATCCCTTAAAAATAACGAATCTATTATCAACAAACAAAAAATATTGTCATATAGCCCAATCATGGATTTGTTCCCCTACCCACCCACTCTACACTAATACCTACCTACCCAATCTACATTATTATCTAGAAACAGCTCCACCCATACCATAATAAAACATTGTTCGAAACTGTCAAATTAGTATAAGCTTTCCCTGACGAAGGAACGTTTGTTCCGAAACCGGTCAGATTTGCACATCAAATAAGTGGTTTATACAAAGTAAAATTATTTCATTAAATATTAATGTGTTTGTCTGCAGATTCACCAAGAAGATATCGCTGGAACGCCATGCTCTGATTCACACGGGTCTCAAACCACACGCGTGTACACAGTGCGACAAGCGCTTCACGCAGAAGAGCCAGCTCGCTACGCACACACGTACACACTCGGGCGAGAAGCCCTTTCTGTGCACCTACTGCGGCCGGCGCTTTAACCGCAAGGATGCGCTGCACACTCATGCGCGCACTCACACACTCAAGCACCTCATGCAGGGCGAGAGTTACAAGCGCGGCGGAGGCGCAACTGTCAGGGACAGGCCCAGTATAACTTAGAATAGGCTCAGTATGGCCTAGGTCAGGCCTAGTGTAGCCTAAGACAGGTCCAGTATGGCCTAGGTCAGACCCAGTGAAGCCTAGAACAGGTCCAGTATGGCCAAGTCAGACCCAGTGTAGCCTAGAATAGGCCCAGTATGGTCTGGGACAGGCCAAGTATAGTCCAGGAGAGGCCCAGTGTACCCTAGGACAGGCCCAGTATGGCCAAGCATCCAGCATCCAAGAACCATGGAACTTCAATACCTTCTTTGAAAAGTCATTAAAATCGCAAGATTCTGCGTTGTCATGGAACCGCGTAGGACAGGCCCAGTATAATCTAGGACAGGCTCAGTATAATCTAGGACAGACCCAGTACAGACTAGGACAGGCTCAGTCTCGCCTTGAACAGACCTGGTATACCCTTGCACCAGTGGCAGTCCATGACTTTTCAATGAGCTAGAGTGTTAAGATTGAAAAGATAACATTATTGATGTTGTTAAAGCTGTATTTTTCAATATTTCAATATTACGTATGAAGATTTTTTTACTTTGAGGAGGATGAACTTCCCCAAACTGAAGTATCTGCATGCAAAAGATTAAAATTTTGGAAAAAAAAAATCGTTTTCAGCTAACACCATTGATAATGTCGTATTTTTCAATCTCAGCACTCTAAAAGTCTAGAACCGCCCCTGCCTTGCACAGTCCCGTAAGTAAAACCTAGGACAGGCTAAGTATAGATTAGGAAAGGCCCAGTATCCCCTAGCACGGTCCCTGTATAGCCTAGAACAGGCCATTATAGCCTGGACAAGCCCAATACTGCCTAGGACAAACCTATTACAGCCTAGGGCATCAACAGGGAGCCATTTTTACTGATTGTGGGGCCAAAATAAAAAGGGCGAAACTAAGATATACGTCGATACCACTTAATCCGAACCCAAATATTTTGTCCCAAGTAAGCGGAGTTTAAAGTTAGATAAATTTATTTATTTATTCAGTTTTTTTATATGTACACATATTACATTAATTCAAATTCACTCGAATATGTTTTTAAACTTGATTAAATTTTGTAAAATATATTTAATTACAGAAAAATAATGATGTACCTACTAATTATAGGTATAATAATATAATAAATTATGTACTAATATTGGATACGCGCCATAAATATATTTAAATCCATTTGGGCATTAATTTCTTTTAAATTAATAATTTATGCTATGAGACCATGAGGGCGCCATCTATGGTTTTTGTATTATATTGAATTTACCTATGTGACATTGAAATTCAGTATATTCATGCATTTTCTTACCTCTGTGAAGCAGGCAATTACTTCCGACATGAGTGTTAGTGAAAGCCAAGAGATGTCACTCCTAGTCAGTCATTATCAAATAATTCACCCAATAATTGAATTATTGTTGTACCTAAGATTTGGCACGTATTATTAATATGCAAATTTATATTCATTGTTGAAACTTCCTTCCTGTGATAAACACATGTTGAGATGGTGCACTTACCGCATTGGCAAAAATCGATATTTTGAATGAAAACTAGTGTCGTTTTGTGCTGGACATCGTACAAGAGCTGCATTCTCTGAGTGAGTATTGTTTTGTTTTCACTTAGGATTTTGGAATTGCTGTGTAAACTGTTTTGTGTCACATAGGGAAGATTTCAACTTTCCTTAATTTTACATAGGGTAGTATTCCCTTGTGTCTGGGGCTATTTACACGCCCCTACAAATATTATCATAAATAAATAATCAAGATATGTAAAAATATAAATGTGATTTTAGATTTTCACGGCCAAAAGTATTTTTGTTGTTTGTTTTTGGGGTGTTATGCTGTGTTGCGCTACCTCCTCTTTTAGCTAACGTTTCACACATTCACGTCTGCCCTGATGATGGACACTGTAACGCTGTCCGAAACGTTGGCTAAAGGAGAAGGTAGCGTAACACGGCATAACACCAAGGGCGGATCCAGGGGGGGGTCATAGGGGTCATGACCCCCCCTTGGGCTGGGTCCAGGACCTAGGTGGACCTACTTTTTTACTTATATCTATTATTTAAAAATTAAATTATAACTTCTAGTGACTTGACCACGACTATGTGACCCCCCCCCCCCTGGCGCTACGTGACCCCCCCCCCCCCTGGCGCCAAATCTGGATCCGCCCTTGCATAACACCCCAAAAACAAACAACAAAAATATAAATGTGTTTATCTTAATATATAAAAATGAATGTTTCTTTGTTGGTCCCTTATTATACTAAACCATTCATCCGATTGCAATGAAAGTTTGGTATTTGTAGTATGCGTGCACGCGAAGGTTTTTATATACAGGGTGTCCGGGGGTAACGTGCATTAACTTCGGAAGGTGAGTCTACATGATAGTACAAGTGAAAAAGATAAATAACTTTTTTCGAAATTCCAACTTTTAGGGGTAGTTTTGAGGTAAAACGATAAAATTCGTCCGGCGTGTGTGGCCAGATTTATTATTTTCCGCTGTTACGATACGGGCCAATCACAATCGAGTCGGGCGCCCGGCAGGCTCTCAGCAAGTAAGATCGTACCTCACACTAAGGATTTTTAGTAGGTACGTCTTTTTGTATGGGAAAAAAAATGTTGGAATTTCGGAAAAAGTTGTTAATCTTTTTTACTCCTACCATCATGTAGAATCACCTCCCCGAAGTTAATGCATTTTACCCCCGGACACACTGTATAATGGTGAGCTCTAGCTTTATAATTATATCCTAAACCATTCATCCGATTGCAATGAAAGTTTGGTGAGTTGTTGCATGCATGCCTGGGAAGGTTACTATATATAATAGTTAGCTCTGGCATTATGAAATGTGCATACAAATTTTATAATAAGTGGTGCGTGAGTTGTTTGAAATATGTACTCGTATGTATTTCATTCATACATTTCACGGAGTTTGTGGTCGCACAAAGTTTGTGGTCACGGAGTTTGTGGTCCTCCGAAACGGTTTGACCGATTTTTATGAATTTTTTTATGTATATTTGGTAGGTATGATAATTGGTCGTAAATTATAATTCATACCGCTAGGTGATTAGAGTGTCCCTATCCTATATTTTTTTTCTTTTTTTTATTTGGCATCAAAAAATACCTATAATCCCAAATTTTCATCCTCCCATTTTTTAATAGCGATTTTAGTATTTTTTATGAACAAATTTAACCGTCGTTCGTTTTTCAAACAGAACGAAATTATTTATGTTGTTGAATGACAGATGGCGGTAGTCCGCCTTATCGAACTTTCATTTATATGACAGAACAACGTTTTCCGGGTCAGCTAGTAATTTATAGTAATTGCAGCATTTTCCAGAGTGGTAGATACTCTCAGTATCGCCCTCAAGGGCGGATCCAGGGGGGGGGGGGGGGGGGGGGTCATGGGGGTCATGACTAAGGCGGCCAACCGTCCCGCATTGGCGGTTGTAGTCCCGCATTGAAATATTTGATAAAATAGTCCCGCAAATCGTCTAAAGCGTCCCGCATGTCCCGCATTTCTATATTTTTATAATATTGTCTATGGTAGACAAATAAACTTCCTCTACCTTTTTTCTATTTTAACCATTTCCGTTCATCTGTTGTTAAGTTGATAAGAATATTTGTCCCTAGAAAAGGCCCAAAATATCGATCTAGGGATTGGTTTATTTAGGTAAGTCAAGCAAGAGTCAAAGAGCGCCAGTGTAGTATTGAATAATAAGTGCAAGCCGTGACATATGATTGATTAACCGTATTTAACATTCAAATCAAATCAAATAATTTGTTGGCCATGCCGCCGACTGCGAAAAAGCGAAGTTGTAAGTTCACTGAATTTCAAAAAGAACTTCCTTTCATGCAAATGCAGCTGGATTTATCTGATGACATATTTCGACGGAAAACATTCTCTTATTAAGCATGAAATTCTAGTTGCAGACTATGTTTGTGCTGACGTAATCAAAGAGAAACCATTTCCATGTCCTTAATATAGTTTAAATGCGCCGCATACAGATTCAATTTAAACCAGTTTTGTGTTCAGAATGTATAATTTTTACAGGATTCATCGGATGACATATTTCGACGGAAAACATTCTCTTATTCGAAGTGCGGTTATTAAATTCTAGTTGCAGATAATACATGTGGGTTTTTTTTTTACATGAATACCGCACAAGAGCCCAACTGCTCCCGTCTGGAGCCAGTGGGACTATGGCATCCCCAATGAAAGTAGTGGGGAGGGGAAGGAGATAGGGAGAGGAAGGTGGGGAAGTACCTGGCTATTCAGATCTGGTCACCAAACACGGCTAAAGCCATTTCAAGCAACGTTTCAATTCTGAATGGTGGTCTTACACCAGGGCGATACTGAGAGAATTTTGCACTCTGGAACATGCCGCAAATATACTATATATTATTTTAAATGAATAAATTGTGAAACACACAAATTAATCAAATAAAATTTGTGCCACGCCGGGATTCGATCCCGCGACCTTCGGAATGCGAGTCAAGCACCTCACCGCTACACTACGCCGGCCGTCGGCCGTGCTGCCAGAATCAAAGAGAAACTTTTTCATATTTATTTATTTATTTATTTATTTATCTATAAAAGGTATGTTTACATAACATTATTCGATGCCTGTCTCACTAGGGAATACCTGTGTTGAGACAGGCGTTTAGTTTTATTCTGAGTTTAGTTTTAATTCGCCGCATACATATTTTATTTAAACCACATTTGCGTTCAGAATGAAAAATTTCTGTTGTGGTTCATCTGCTGACACATTTCGAAGGAAAAAATTCACTAATTTGTAGTACAGTAATAAAATTCTATTTGCAGACTATGTATGTGCTGCCAGAATCAAAGAGAAATTGTGTTCATGATGTGATTGTAGTCTAAACGAGCAGAATTATCGATGTCCGAGAGAGCAGTTATAAATTTGGAACGTACCCCCCCCCCCCCCCAACACCGCACACCACTGTGTCCCGCATTGATACTTTATAAAGTTGGCCGCCTTAGTCATGACCACCCCCTGGGCTGGGTCCAGGACCTACTTTTTACTTGTATCTATTATTATCATAATTAAATTATAACTTCTAGTGACTTGACCACGACTATGTGACCCCCCCTGGAGCTATGTGACCCCCCCCCCCCCTGTCGCCAAAGCTGGATCCGCCCTTGATCGCCCTGGTGTAAGACCACCATTCAGAATTGAAACAATGCTTGAAATGGCATTAGCCATGTTCGGTGACCAGATCTGAATAACCAGGTACTTCCCCACCTTCCTCTTCCCTACCCACTACACTACCTTCAGCCTCACAAGATACCCCAATTAGGGACGCCATAGTCTCATTAGCTTCAGAGGGGAGCTGTTGGGACTCTATTCACATAAAAAAAGCTCCACACAGGAGGCCCTGAGAAAAAAATTCCCTCAGGACCTGTCTCGACTTTGGGAATGCTTTGTGGAGGGTCTTTTTAGGGAAAGGAAGTACTGGGAAGAAAAATGTATGAGGAGTGGGTAGGAATCTGGAGATCAATGTGTCCAGGAGTGATGGACGTATGAATCCATCCCTCCCACTTCGGCGCAGGGTTATTGGTCGAGAGAGTCCAGCTGGAGATGTCTAGATAAGTTCTCCCCAATCTTTCCCGATTGGTGGGCAAACTCATTGGCCGCCAAGACCCAGCCAAACCCGGGCACCCCTGCTATGCCACCAAATGTAGCGACCCACTTGAGGTGACCTACGGCAGGGGTGTTGGTTATCCAATAAATGGTCACCGATGCGGTGACGGTACCATACTCGCCTCCCAAATTGAACCACTGTAGTACGGTTGTCGGTTTTGTTGTGTTGACTGCCGAGGTTCTTCTTTAAGTACAGGAACAAGTGGTAGTCACTGGGTGCTAGGTGCTAGGCTTGTATGAGGGAGTGATGTAGATGTTCCCAGCCATATAACCCACAACGGATTGCGCTGTTACCGTTATCTTACTTGAGCGAGCTTTATTTTTCCGTGATCGGCGCACGCGGAATGCTCATTCTTTACTGACCGTCAGCGAGGTAACGAATGTACGTTTGCAGCTCAAAATATGATTTAAACAGCTTGGCTTCATTCGGAGTAAAACCATTGTTTTTACTGTGAGAAAGAATGTGGCTTTTTAAATATTGTTTTCGTGAACATTTAAAGTTGCAGTCAGGACACGAAAAAGGTTTTTCCCTACTGTGAATCGACATGTGACTTGTTAAATATCCCCTCTGAGAACACGAATAGTTGCAGTGGGGACATGAATATTGTTTTTCTCCATTGTGGGTCAGCATGTGACTCTTTAAATGTTCTTTTCGTGAACACGAATAGTTGCAGACGGAACATGAAAACGGTTTTTCTCCAGTGTGCGTCAGTATGTGTTTTTTTAAATATATCTTTCGAGAACATGAATAGCTGCAGTAGGTACACGAATATGGTTTTTCTACAGTATGTCCGCGCAAATGCTCTACTAACGCCGACTTGCAGTGGCCGAAGTATTTGCAATGGGGACATGATAACAGTTTCTCTCCAGGATGTTTCTTCAGGTCGGTTATTAAGCCTGAAAAAGAAGTGGGTAAAAAAGTATCTTAAAATAAAAATCATAATAAGGAAATAATTAAGAAATCTAGATTTATGAAATCAAACGAATAAAATTTGTTGTACCAGCTATCGGGGTAATTCTCTCAGAGCCTTCTTTTTTGTCATCCGGAAGGTCTTTGTGTATTTCGGTATTAGGAATTCCTCCCCCACCTTCTTATTGGGGTCCTGGTTCCGCCTTGACGAAAACAGTTTTCACATTAATAAATGAATCTGAAATTAACAAAAAAAACAGGAATTATATTCGGAATTTATTATCAGAGAGTAAATAGAGCAATATTTGTCCTTATGGGCGTATGCCACGACATCTTTTTTCAGCCCGATTCCCGTACCGAGACCAGGGACCAAATTTTTCGCAATACACGATCTCTATTTTCATCAATATTACAGTTGGCATCACTGCAAACAACACACATTATCAGCTGTCACCTGTCACGAGGATTTTATATCGCGAACCATTGGGAGGAATTGGTTTATTTATGTTGTCAGTTGTTGTTCGTTTGCATTTGAACCCTCATAATGATGAATGGATGAATGCATGCTGAATTGAGGCAATAGACTTGAGACGCGTCAGTTCTCAGACAATGAAAAATTTGTACAGTGCTCAAATAACATCGGAAATACAATGCGCAGCTCAAGTGACGAAAAAATGTAATATTTGTGGTCTGTTTGCACAACAGAACATTGAAAGAAAATATTCAAGAGCTTCCACGTCAAACGTGAGTGAAAATATTAAATATTTTAATTTCGAGTGCAATATTTATTAATTATAATAGAAATTTAGAAGACAAACCAGTACCTAAACATCTATTCTCACTTTTAACTGCGTATAAACAATTATGTTGGAAATACATTCTATTCTCGATCCAAAATAAGAACAACCCGTGGACGGCGTGGACGCGCATGCCTCTGCCCCTTCTCCCCTCTGCTTACTAGACGAACGCTAACACATTCAATCCCACTATTTAAATAAATTGAATTATTTTATTAAATTTTATTTTATTTGTCTGACAAAAAATGACATCAATTTATACCTTTTAAATAATGGTAGCGGTAGTATTACCAAATACATATTGTACTTTATGTGGCATGAGATTTACCAAATTGGCTGAGGAATTAATCCGAACCTAAAAATATCATCATTGTCATTTAAAAAAAAAACCTCAGATGATTCACTTGAAACATTGAAAGCCAGTGAATCATCGTTGTTGTCTCCGAGGTCATGAAAATATGATGGAAATTCCAAAATTATCGCTTAGTACCAATAATAAGTCGAATAAAATTACTCAAATACTCTGTTGTAACTTTTCCGATGCATTCTTACGTGGGTGTTCTTAGGCATTTCTTTTGAAGGAGATATTGTTTACTTTAACATGTTATTTTATCATCGACCATACCAATTCGCTCGTGTTTAATTCGCAATGTTAAGGAAGAAATCGGAACCTAGTTTTGTTGGCTTCGCTAGCGGTGACATTTACCATATACTTATTATTTATCATATAACCCTCTGTGACAGCTGTCCTCTTTTGTTCTTTGTAAGTAGTGATAATGTATTTGAACATATCGGCTGATTACCTACCCGTTTTACCACTGGGTCTGAATGGGTTAATTTTTTGTAACGCGGATACACAGGACGACGGTCAACGGCATACTGAATTTTGGGCGAAGTGATTGGCGGCAGCCGAGGGCCGGTGAAGGGACCGTAGCGGGGGGAGTGGTATGCGCAGTACAAACCAAATTTTGTACTATCGCGGGTTGTTCTAAATGTGGATAGAGAATAGGTATGAACTTAATTACATAATTTAAAAACTGTTTCATAAATCTTTATTGTATATATTTTAGGATTTTAGGAGGCTGTGGTCACACCTGCTACCAACTTCTACTTCAAACCTATATAATTTAGGGCGACTACCTCCAACATAGAAATGGAAATTCAGGCAAATTCGCAGTGCTTGATTTACGCTGATAGTGAGATTATCTGGGAAAATACTGGTAATTTAAATTATTATTATATATTTAATGAAATTAATTACATGCATTTCAACAATATTATCATAATCTACTTTGGGCTGAGTTGGTTAAACAGTATTGTCACGATCTACTCTAATTGAGAAATCTGAAAGTATGTTGCCCGTCGTATGCTGATGATGCCTTGCTGATTTGTATGGAAGATCTACAGTCTCTCGTGTCTAGGATGAACAAATATGTATGAAGAATGAGTTAACGATAATAATAATGATGAATGTAAGTCTAAAGTGATGGTTTTTGAAAGAGAGAGTAAAAAAACAGTGTTTAATATAGTAGGTGGATGAGTTTGTGCATCTGGGAAGTTTGTTTACGGGAGATGGGTAAATGCAGGTAACTCCATTAATGGAGGACTGAACACCGTTGGCGCTAACAAACAACTCCAAAGAAGCGAAGCTGGCAGTCCACAATGGAGTGCTGGTACCTGCCCTGAGGAGATTACCTGTACCTGGCAGAGGCATGGAACTGGCAGAGGAAGGATGCAAGTAGACTGAACGCTGTAAAAATGAGATTCCTGCGAATGTGTGTAAAAACCATGTATGATTGTGTAAGAAACGTGGAGATCCGCAAAGAATGCAAGGCTGCTGTAAGTGTAATATTATGATAAAAATAAAAGTGGTCTTAAACAAATTTATGTGTTTTTATTGTAATATTATGAGTAAGATTATAAGTATAGTATAGTATATATAATTATTATAGCATGTAGTGCGAATGAACGATGAACGAGGTAAGGAGTTTAAGAAGAATATATGGCGCAAATGTGAATGGTAGAAGAGGTCGGGGATGCCCGAGGAAGACATGGCACTACCGTGAAGCAAGAAGTGTGTTTCAAGACCGAGTTGTTTGGCGGTCCATCCTCTCTGCCTCTCGGCGAAACGGTGATGGTTAGTTACTCTGGGGTGTACTAGATACAACGTTCTTAGTCATGCCAACACTTTTCATCTTTTTTTCAGGATTCAGTGGAACATAGGCCATTGAGCCATCAGCAATAGGTTGCAATGGACCATCACAATCCTAAACCAGCTGCAGCCAGACAGCCACACAGCAACATATGTACATATTCTGGTATTTTAAATTGAATTCTTAAATTGCATACTATTATCACAATAATATTATATTAAAACAATTTAAAAAAATTTTCCACTTAATTTATTTCTGACTGTAAACGGTTTCAGCCTATTAAGGCCCTCTTCAACTATGGTTTATACACATAACATTATAATGTTTGTAATTTGTAATCTTTTTTTAGGAATCAGGTGGAATGTAGATTATCAGATGCCATATAACATAATCCTAGACCAGCTGCGGCCAAACACAGCAGCGTAATAAGTTATTACTTTTGTACATTTATGCATCTTTACAAATTTGCTAATTATTATAGCCTGGTTGATTACACACTTTTTCTTTTATTTATTTACATTACAAATAAAATTCCATAGGGCCATTTATCACCTCAAAGGAACTTTAAAATATGCTTTATCTTTATATCTAAAACTTATAAAAACAAAATTATAAGAAAAAATCTCTTTATAACATTTGAAGGTTATTCCCATCAATGTAATATATCATTAAACTTATTAATTTATTAACACCCTATCACGCTTTTACACGGAATTCCACATTTACAGTATGTAAGTATAATAACAGTATATCAAGTATGAAAAGATACATTACATTGCAGCAGATACGTACCAATATAAATAACGAGAAAGATTGACAGAATTTAAAAAAAATTATCAGCCTTTTAATCATATTTTATCAACGCTCTTTTGCACATCCAGAGTTAAACAATTTCTCTATATAAATCAGCTGTATTCGATGACAAAAACGTAAAGAAGCCAGCTTGTATTGTAATATTGTTGAACTGAATGTATATCTGAACTATTTTTGAAATAAAACCGTACGCCCAACTCATTAATTTCCAATACAGAAACTATCGAAATATTCATCATCATCATTCTTGACTCTACAACCCGTGGTGGGTCTTGGCATCCTCAAGAGTCTTCCTCCACTCATCTCGGTTTTGTGCCAGCTCTCTCCAGTTTAGAATCTCTAAGGTAGATATATCTTTGAGGACATTGTCGCTCCATCTTAATCTTGGTCTTCCCAGGCTCCTTCGCCTTATCGGTCTGGAGTTCAGCAGGGACTTTGGTGCTTGATGCTTGGTCATTCTCTCCATATGACCCAGCCACCAAAGTCTTCCTAGTTTTATAAATTTTGAGACGTTTAGGTCCAAAGAGTATACAGCTCATTGTTGTAACGTCTGCGCCAAAATCCATTTTCTAAACCAAGTCCGAAGATACGCCTCAAAATTTTCCTTTCTAAAACGTCCAGTGCTCTCTCATTCCTCTAATAAACGAAATATTACTAATGGAATAATGAAAATGGATTCATTATTCAGCAAAACCTCATATGTGACATTTGTTTATGTTGGATTATAAGTTATTTATCTTGACATCATGTAAAAAGTTTGAACAAGTTATTGGACAATATACGGCAATGATTAACATTTTTATTGCCTTGAATAATTTTAGATTGCGTTACAAGTTAGTACAATACGAATCAGATGTCAGATTTCAAAAATACCGCCGAAATATAAATACCAAACAGTACGAAAAATCATCACTACCAACGTGGCAACCATTGGTGGTTGAGTAGTTCTATGATATTCATAGTTTGTCTATGCCTTCGGGATGAAAAAACTACGAAATTCGGCACTACCAACCACCGGTGGTCGGTAGTGCCCAATTTTCGTTCACTTTTTCATCATGCAGCTAGTTGCCGTTGGAGAAAAAGTAATATTTTGAGACGGTAAACCGTCAAAAACTAGCAACACCTTTTAAAAATGTCATCACTGTCAAAATATTGTGACAGCATTAAACAACACCATAATTTGCAGTTTCTGTGCGCAGTTTGTTGTCTTTATATCGTAAATCGTTGGTTTTTTGGACCATTATTGAGTTATAATAAAAAGAGGCAATTGAGTTATAATAAAAAGCAAAAATGGTGCGCGCTTGGTTGACGGATAGTTTTGTAAACTCCCAGCGGTTGGATCACCAGAGGAACCCTCCTGAATTCCTAAACCTTGATGAAGTTTACAGACAGGACTTTAATATTTCAAGGTAATACAATAGCTTGTATTAATTTGTACATAAAATAAATAAACATTATTCTTTTCCAATTTTAAGCTGTCACCATATTTTTTCCACAGATCAACTGCGATACTTACAAAACTGATGGAGTTCTTGATAAAAGATAAGAGTGATCGTGGGTATACATATGAGGATCATATAACTTGCTCCAAGGAGTGTCTGCCAAATTACGAGGAGAAGTCATTCTTCAAAGAACATTTGCACACGGATGAAGAGATCAATTTTGTCTTGGATGGATCAGTCTACTTTGATGTGAGATATGGAAAGGATGACTGGATCAGGATTGAGGTGGTTGCCGGAGACATGAATATTACTAAGTGGAATCTATCACCGCTTTACTCTTGACACAAAAGTAAGTAACCATTTATTTTTTCAAGTGAGTGCATGCTTCTACGAATGGTTTCTTTCTATATTCAATTTGGGAGGCGGGTATGAGTACCGCCCCATTTGTTGGATGACCAACACCTCTGCCATAGGTCACCCAAGTTGTTCACTACATTTGGTGATATGGCAGAGGTGCCCGGGTTCATGGGGTAAGGTTTGTCCGGATCTTGGCATATATCGACCCCAGATTCCTACCCACCCCTCATACCTTCTTTCCTTCCCAGAACTTCCTCTCCTTCCTTTTCCTAAAAAGACCCTCCACACAGCATCCTCAAAGATGACATAGGCAACATTATATTGTGGTGTAGTAGGAGCATGTGTAACTTCATTATTATTTATGCACATATACATATATTTGTGTTATAATTTTTTATTTTATTTTTAATAAAAAATAAAAAAAACTCCTTTTTGTTCTTGCCTTTACACACGAGTAATTGCACTCTCGTAAAGGTTATATATCGTATACATGGATGTGTTTTTACAGTTTTTTAATCAACGTTGAATGTTTAATTACTCATGAGTTACATGTGTATGTATATAAAAACTAATAAAAAATAAAAATAAATTACTAGTGAAGTCTCATTTTAAAAAAATCTGTTCAGGAAGACAGGAACTTTAAGGATAACCTGGTTTCTACCTAGTATTGTTATTATGGAATAATCTTTCTAACTAAATGTAAAAAAAATTATACTTCACTGGCAGGAATGAAATCTCCAAGAACTTCCCTGTGAAAAAACACTTAAATACTTTTAATACAGCCATTAAGTGCGTGAAAGATAAAGGGTATCATCTTCTTTGTTTCAGAATTTCATAGTTGCTAAAAGATTATTTGTGGGAGAGGGGGTGTGGATTCCCCACAACAGCCCGGCGGATGATATGCCCTCAGCCCGGCCGGAAGGAGGTCGAAAATTATATGTGGAGGAGCTAAAGGAAGGATTCGCCGCTCCAGTTGCCTAAAGATTTCATATCAATACTGCATTGGCAAGACTTCTGAAAATGTTGACTATTCCTAATATGTATTTAAATATATAATATATGTACTTATTGTATTTTTATATTGATTGTTTAATATTGATAATTGATAAAGTAAAGAAAAATTAAGTATGTTGGTATTCATTATGAATTTCATGAAAACAGTTGTTATACCTTCCAAATTGTGATAAATTAAAATAAGAATTTCACAAAATTGTTATGTTCAAAGAAAAATGTTTTAAAAATATCGGCGGAGGACTTTATTTTATAATATTGACGCTGGAAAGGACAAAGGCTAAAGCGTCGCACAGTTGCATAGGTAAAAATGGCTCAAGCGCCATACAGCTATAGGTTTCTTGAGTCACTCTTCCTTTCCAGCTGCTTGGCGCTTTAGCCATTTATCCTTTAACACCTGGAATGTGAATCCTGACAGTATCCCATCCCTGTATCAATACTATAACTTTACTCAAGGACGCTGACTAACTATTTGGATTAATGGGGCAAAGGATTGAAACTTATTATATCTTACCCACAACATATACTTTTTTTACATTAGCTCCACACTGGAGGTCCCGAGGAAAATAATTGCCCTCAGGGCCTATGTCATCTTTGGGGATGCTGTATGGAGGGTCTTTTTAGGAAAGGAAGGAGAGAAAGTTCTGGGAAGGAAAAGGGTATTAGGGGTGGGTAGGAATCTGGGTGTCAGTGTATCCAGGAGTGACAGACTTGTGAATTCATCCCTCCCACTGCGGTGCAAGGTGATGTTCCGAGAAAGTATGGTTGGAGAAGTCAAAGGGACTCCCTCAATCATTTTCTCTCAATCCGCCCTGCCAGGCAGCCAGTGGGCAGATGCATTCACTGCCAAGACACAGACTAACCCGGGCACCCCTGCTAAGTTACCAAACGTAGATAACCACTTGGGGTGACCTATGGCAAAGGTGTTGTTATCCAATAAATAGTTCCCGGGGCGGCGGTACCCATATCCGCCTCCTAAATTGATTACAACTAAAATAAGTAGTGCTTTAACAGTTAGACTTGTAGGCACATAGACATTATTTAACATCTGCTAGGGAACAGTGTGAAGAGATCTATGAAAAGATCCCACAAGTGCGAAGCACTTGCTGGAGTCTGTTGCTGCCTGCTGCCCAACGTTCAACAACGAATCCCAATTAGTTTGGTGCTCTCGCTCCATCAATTTCCACGCATGCTGCTATTTTCTCTTCTAATAAGAAAGTTGTGAAGCGCACACACTGTCCACGTAATGGATTCAACTTTACCCATGCCGAAGTTGATTGGAGCTAGGATTCTTAACCTGTTTGCCAAAATCCCAATCCCCGGCATTTTCAAGCACGCATCTTGGTCTGCCTAGATGGTAATTGAAAATCCACTTTCAGGGGGCAAACACATCTGCGCCTGTTGTTTCATAATAGTTAGACAATTGTTGTAGCGAGATTCAGTGAGCATTGACGGTATACCTCACCAACAGTCTTGCACCAATGCAAGACTGTTGGTGGGGTATAGCGTCACTAAATTACTAGGCGCCATTAAAACAATGCTGTGTTGGCCTTTATTATTAAAAAGTAAGAGCCATCACATCTTTTGGCCCTGAAGACAATGTGCTTCCCATCTAGAGCATCCAGACAGCTTGGGAAATTCAATTTTAATTGATTTTTTTTTGGCGATCTCCAGCGAACACCGTGTCTGGCATTCTCAAATACATATTTTTAAAGAAACCGGACGATTTTTTAGACGAAGTTCATTGTTTCGAGCATATTTAGTGCGCCGTGTTCGTTACGCCGGAGAAGCCATGGTTCTCTCTACAACTTCCGATCTAATTTGTGAGTCACTCGCCTTTTTTAAATCACTGCAGCGCCGGTAAAACTGCCGCAGATGCCAAAGCAATAGCTTTCAAAGCCTCGTTTCTATCCGTCTTATAAAAATGCATAAATACACCAATCCCTAAAAATGTTACAACACTTAAATGACAGTGACAGATGAGTTTGACAGATGTCAAAAGTACCGCCACCAATCTGTACGAAAATCAGCATTACCAACCGAAAATAGAGCACACCTCCTTTTTCAGCCCGAATCTACAAAAACGATGAAAAAAGATGTCGTGGCATACCCCCATTAAACAAGTAGAATGGTTGAAAAGGGAAAAGCGTCCCTTAGACGTAATTATTACAAAAGAACACGAGCTTTATGGACTGATTTGGGAGGGTATGGGGAACCATTTATTGGATAACCAACACCTCTGCCATAGTTAACCCTAAGCGGTTCGCTAAATTTGGTGACTTAGCAGGAGTGCCAGGTACATGGGGTGAGGTTTGTCCGGGTCTTGGCGGCAGATGCGTCTGCCCACCAGCTGCTTGGCAGGCCGGATCGAGAGAGAATGGTTGAGGGAGTCCCTTTGACTTCTTCAGCCATACTCTCTCGAAATATCGCCTTGCACCGCAGTGGAGGGATGGATTCGTCCGTCACTCCTGGAAACATTGACCCCCAGATTCCTCTCACACCTCACACCCCTTTCCTTCTCAGAATTCCTCTAAAGATTCCTAAAAAGACCTTCCACACGGCATCCCCAAAGATGACACAGGGCATAAGGAAAAATTATTTTTCTCGGGGCCTCCTGTGTGAAGATAATGTAAAAAAGGGGATGCTTCTCAAGAAAGAATTTTTTCACAAAAAAAACACACAATATAAGCGCCCTATTGACACTTGTCGTAGAGGAAGCTATTGATATATATATAGAGTTTATTAATTTCAGGAATAAGATGGCGTTGAATTTAAAAAAAATGCTAAACTGGAATTTCAAGTTTCGAAAACAAAACACGTTCTTACCATTCTCTTCAACATATTCCGAGCATTCCTTCTTGATATTTGGTACTTCTATTTCTATGTATGTAGAGGGTAATACACGACCGTCTCCATCATGAGACTCCGGCTCCATCTTGATGGTGACACCAGCTGGGCGAAGAAGATCCATGGTAAGGGCGTGTAAGTATTACTGTCACTCTTGGATATTGGTTGAATTGAAAATTTTACGTTTTGAATGTGGCGGACATTAAATATAACCACAACTATACAAATGGAACACAAGTATTGCATACTTTATAATATAAAGTACATATTATATATTATAGCAGCAATTTATTAATAAAGGGTGAAACAGGAACGGTTGATATAACCATAGACAAAATAAAAACAGATAAAGAATGAAGCCATGGCGGTACCTTCTACCCACGAAGCAGTAATTTCAAAAGAGATATTAAAAAATCGAGTGCAGTTCACACGCGGTAGAAGTGAAAACGTCACCCATAGAATCCCTACCAATCATTATCATCATCATTCTTGGCTCTAGAACCCCTGGTAGGTCTTGGCCTCCTCAAGAGTCTTCCTGCACTCATCTCGGTTTTGTGCCAGCTCTCTCCAGTTTAGAAGTTCCAAGGTAGATTATCTTTGAGGACGTTGTCGCTCCATCTTAATCTTGGTCTTCTTAGGCTCCTTCGCCATATCGGTCTTGAGTTCAGCAGGGACTTTGGCGCTTGATGCTCAGTCATTCTCTCCACATAACCCAACCACCAAAGTCTTCCCAGTTTATACATTTTGTGACGTTTAGCTCCTTAAACAGAGTATATAGCTCATTGTTGTAACGTCTGCGCCAAAATCCATTTTCAAAAACCGGTCCGAAGATACTCCTCAAAATTTTCCTTTCAAAAACGTCCAGTGCTCTCTCATTTCTCTTAGTTAGTACCCAAGTCTCAGCTGCGTACGTGAGTACTGGTCTGATATGTGTTTTGTACACTAATATCTTGATGTTTCTGGACAGCAGTCTGGATTTTATTTGGTTTTTTAGGCGGAAATAACAGCGATTTGCGTTCACTATGCTCTGGATCTCCTCTGTGGTATTATTGTCGTTTTGTTATCAGGGAGCCTAGGTATGTAAATCTTGGTACCGTTTCAAAATTTTGGCTTCCACAGGAGGGAGTTGGGGTTTGTTGGGCGCATCCTACGTAACGGCCATGTATTTGGTCTTCTGCTGGTTTACTATGAAACCCATATTTTTGGCAGAGCTTTCAAGATTTGTGAAGGCGTCACGTAAAGAATCGGGAGTTTTCGCGATCCCAACCAATAGGAGCCTTGAAAAGTGAGCTCATAATCAAAGCGGGCAATGCAGTACAGTACATACGTAGGTAAGGTTTCATTTTATCTCATTCCCTCGCTAAATCTAAGTAATAATCTCTATAAATCTAAGGCTAAATCCTATAGATATATGTGTGTTTGTCTCTTTTTATCGAGTTTCAAATCACATCTGTGCTAAAGAAGTTTCACTTCAAATTTAGTTATAATACATGTAGAATAAAATAATTAAAAATGTTTTTTTTATCAAAGATTTGACATTCTCACGAACTAAAATGTATTATTTATCGCAGGTGAGAAGTCAGCCATAATGTTTTCACTATTTCGTCGTAAGAATGCTTTCAATAAGATTTCACCAAATTAGTTTTGATCGTTTTACGATAATGTGGCCGTTCCTAGTTCCCACTACTGTAAACCTAAATTACATTACTTCTTACTTTCAATTTATTTCTGAGAACTAACTTCATTTAGTCATTCACCAATTTCGTCGCTGTCTGTTTTTGACATTGCGCAAGACAAAAGATGTTTGTTGAAATTAGCATCTTCTGCGAAGGGTTAAAAATTAATAAACTGACCCTTGCTTCCCTTGGTCCCTTGCTTCGCATTTGTTACAGCGGTCGTTAAAAAGTGGTAGTAAAACTCGGGCAAGTTAAGCTGAGTGATACCATTTAGTTTTTTTCTGATACGCCGTCTCATATTGCCCACAGACGGAAAGATGGACACTAAAAACGGAAAATTTTGTCAAAAAAAAATTAAGTCAAGATGTATGAACATTTTCCGGACGAAATATTATAAATGAATATTTCGAAGACAGCTGTAGTTAGTTAGTTAGTTAGTTCCTACCTAATATTTTTTTTGATAACAAACCAATTCATTTTACTTTGTCTATGGTTAAGTGGTTAACGCATTTGTTCACTATCGATCCTGTCATCTTGATTTGACCGTAATTCTGAATTCTAATGGTAAAATACATTTCAATTTGCTAACCTCGCAAATATAAATCATTATCGGAAGTCCCCGGCGTTGCACGGCCTTTTGTACAGAGTTTTTCGACATCTAAAGTAGAGAGTGACCTTCCTCTTGTGTTCAAGGTCAAATGTGCTAAATTTCATCAGTCTCAGAATAAAACTGTAGATTTGTATAAAAAAAAACAAAAAACGCCGCCCGCCCGGTATCCGCCACGCCGCCGTTCGCGACAGACACTATATATTATATCTACTAGCTGAAATCCCCGTCGTTGCCCGGGCTTTTCAGAGTTTTTTGAAAACAGATGTAGACAGCGACCTATATCTTATTTTGAAGGTCAAATGTTCAAAATTTCATTAATACGCCCGGTGTCAGCCACGAGGTCACATATTTATTTACGGTAAATATGTAGTTAGTCCACCTCACGGATAATACGGAACGTTCTTGTTGTCGAAGTTTGATGCACGGAATGTTCATTTTTTTAACTAATAGACAATCAAATACGACATTTGTCGTAAGTACCAATCTTATAAAATAAATTCTCTAAAATAAACTCGCATTTCATCATAATTAAAAAAAAACATCCCAGGTTTTGAATGGTTTGTTTGGCAAAGCAGGGTTTGTCTAGCGGGTTTGTGTAATTATTCTTATACATTTCTTTCCATCTTCTACTGTTATAAATACAGGTACAAACTTGTCAATAATGCATTCACCGTGTTGTATGCAATAATATTTTTTTCTATGATTGGCAGCATTGATTGATTGTTTATGAAATGTTAAAATAAAAACGACGAATAAACAATGGCGTTACCGCGTGAGTGAATTAATTTGAACAAAATTAATATATTAAATGCATATTTTTTGCATGTTTTTTGGTCTACCCCGACATAAATACTCACTTTTCGTAACAATAAAGCTAAATCTAACTATTTGAATAAAAAATATTCCGTATTAACGAGTAAGCGGTTCAATGCATAAACAACAAAGATAAATGCAGTTGTAGTAATTGTAAGAAAATAAAACATATGTATATAAAATTATTAGAGTGTGCAGTTCACACACGGTAGAAGTGAAACCCCCAGAAAACGAATGTAGACGAGAGTGGGGAGGCTACGAAGCGCCACACAAAAATGAGACCGATTAGTCCATCTCATTCTCTAGCAGGCTAAATCATAATACAGATGTATGTGTTTGTCTCGTTTTAGTGTCGCTATTTTTCTTTTCATCAAGTTTTAAATAACAATGGTGCTAAAGAAGTTTAACTTCAACAAAATTTAGTGCAAATTACTACGTACTACGTAAATTTTAAATGCGAATGCTTTGATTATTTAAAATTCCACTGAACTAGTAATTCTTTTCTAGGTTCAGTTTCTTGCGAGTCCTAATGCATAACTAAAGATCACAGTATCACTTGTACCTCAGCACTGCAGTACCATGGACTCTCCGGACAGTGTAACCATCAAGATAGAGCCAGGCATTGAAGATGATGACGGACATACATCACCCGCACATGTATATACCCCCGCATATATAGAAATAGAGGTCCCAAACATTAAGAAGGAATTTGGCGAGGCTGCCGAAGAAATTCATCAAACGGATTGTAAGAAATATACAAAATTTATTTAACTAATCACTAGTTTATTTTATTTTGTTTTATAAATAAAAAAATGTCATTATCATGATCATTATCACACATAGAAATATTATAATACACATTTTTTTTGTTTGATCTATCAATTTTAATATTTTAGAATTTTGTAATTATCAATATGTATAACTCATTGGAAGATTCCAAGTTGATTCAATTTATACTGATTTCTAAAAAGCTTTTGATAACGTTAACCACTCCATTTTACGAAAGAAGGTTGATCAAATGTGAATGAAAATATGGTTACCTATTTTGTTGGTTGAAATCACATTTATATAACAGAACACAACCAGTGCTTATTAATGGATACAAGTCATCCCCCATAGTTCTAACTTCTGGTGTACCACAGGGGTCAAATCTTGGCCCATGCTTTTTCTAATATTCATAAATAATCTTGGTTCTTCTTAATTTTTATCGTAAAATTAAGGCTGTTGCCAATCATAAATGCTTCAAGATGTCCATGATATTACTGGTGTATTGATGTCAATGATATATGCACTTAAATGTTAACCATTTAAACTTGAAATAGAGCTCTCAAAGACTTTTCATTAGTTATTAAAATGCTATTCTTAAAATATATATTTCACGTAAGATCCAAGAATCACTTCTGATTTTCAATTCAAATTTGATGTATACATATATTAACGACGTTCAAATCATTTAAAATAATGGGATTTATTCACATAAAATGTGAATCATTCTTGGGCTCTCAATCAATTCTATCCCTTTACCTTTACAGTGTATTAATTAGAAGAAAACTGGATTATGGAACCACTCTTTGAAATTCATATTTCTGCAAGTTATAAAAAAACATCGTAAAATCTGTAAAAAAATGCCTTGACTGTTATCTTTTTAATGTGGTTTACATTTTACCATCTCAAAGCACACGGCATAGGTACGCCATGTAAAATTCAACATTGAAATACGTGTGTCCCACTTTGTGTCTTTTGCTAATCTTTGTAACATTTATAATTTGAGTGAGTTTTTTTATAATTTTATATAGATACTAGCTTGAGTACCTGGCTTCGCTCAGGGATTTGATATGAGCTTGAACTGATGTTCGAACCCACGACGGATTTTGCTTTATATACCCCTACCAATGAGTAGCCTCACCCATACAAAAAGGCTTCGAATGGTCCACAGTGTTCCAACATTCCACAACATTCGAGAGTGTTTTGGAATGTTCCACAATGATATTCCCGATTCCCTATTCCCGAACATTCCACAACATTCCAGAATGTTCCGGTATGTTTTGGAATGTTGTGGAATGCTCTCGAATACTCTTGAATGTTCTGGACTGTTCTAGAAATTTTTAGAGGGCCAACTTCCAACCCTTATATCTTCAAAAGCACGCCCCTCAGGTAAAGACGGGAACTTTCTTCATGAATGGAGGATAGAGGGCTAACACACTGTATAACTCCCCTGAACATACCGGGACTCGTTGCTGAGTTTTTGCGGGACGCACATTTTTTAAAAATTTCTTTTATAATGTACTAGCAGACCTGGCCACACGTTGCTGTGGCTAACGAAACACAACGCCATTACCCAACCTTTATAAAATTCACACCACCCGCTTGCCAGCTGCCCGCTGCCTGAATTGAATATTTGAATTTCTCGGCTTTTCTCTACTATAATAAACATATATTATACATATAAACCTTCCTCTTGAATCACTCTATCTATTGGTGAAAACCGCATGAAAATCTGTTGCGTAGTTTAAAAGATCTTTGCGCACATACATTTTGAGCGACTTCATTTTATACTACGTAATGATATGTTGATCACGTGCCTATCCTTTGACTTAGTGGTTTTTGTACTAATTGTGTGTAAGTTCATAACTATTTGTACATTAACTGAGTTTTTATAACATTGGGCATATGTTTCCTCTACGGCTAAGCTACTTGGTGTACTTTATTAGCCGGAACCTAGTTAAACAATATAATGTAATATGTAATACAATAAAAAATGCATATAATCATAACAATATCACCGATGCCATAATTATTATTGTAATGCTCATCAAGTCTTGTCATATCAACGTATTGCTGTTTTGTTATTCCAGGGAGCATTAATTACGAGACTGTTACCATCAAGACAGAACCAGAACCCCGAGAAGATGACGGAGGCGGTATACCTTCCACTCTTGTCATCAAAACGGAACCACTACCCCGAAAAGAAGACGCAGGGGGAATACCTTCCACTCTTGCCATCAAAACCGAACCAGTACCCCGAGAAAAAGATGGAGGGGGAATACCTTTTGCGGAAATGGAAACAGACCCGCTGGATGTCAAAAAGGAATGCTTTAAGCACACTGAAATTATTCGCCAGACTTCAGGTAAAATTGATTTTGTTTGTCGGAATTCGTTTCAGTTTTTCTGTTTAACTGTTAGATACCTATTTATTGAGCTTTATCCGCCTTCTCTTTCAGACTTAATAAAGGACCAGAAGATGCACCCTGGAGAAAAACCTTTTTCATGTCCACATTGTAATTTCTCCTGCTCATGTAACTCAGCGTTAGTTCTGCACTTGCGCATTCATACTGGAGAAAAACCTTTCTCTTGTTTGCTCTGTGACTATTCGTGTTCTCAAAAGGGTGCTTTAAAACGTCACAAGCTTACCCACACTGGACGTAAACCCTTTTCATGTTCCTACTGCAAATACTCATGTTCACTAAATGAAAATTTAAAACGTCACATGCTCACCCATACTGGAGTAAATCCTTATTCATGTTCCTACTGCAACTTTTCGTGTTTTGAAAAGGGAACTTTAAAACTTCATATGCCTACTCACGCTGGAGTAAAACCTTATTCATGTGTAGAATGCGACTATTCATGTTCACGAAAGGGACAGTTACAACGTCACGTTCTTACCCATACTACAGAAAAACCTTATTCATGTTCCCAATGCAGTTATTCTTGTTCTCGAAAGGAATATTTGAGTCGTCATATATCGACCCACATTAAAAATGAATCATTAATGTGATGCAACTGAAGCCAACCCGTTTAATGTAAAAGTTCTCAACGAATGGGTCGCGATCCCGATGGAACGGGGTCACCACAAAACCGTTAAACAAGATTTTATAGTAAAAACCATTCTAGTGATTTTTGGCATATCATATTTATTTTATTACATATATAAATCTCGGGTCACGATGTTTGTTCGAGATAAACTCCGAAACTACTTAACCGATTTTTATGAAATTTGGATTACTGTGTGTAATTTGGTCCAACTTAAAAGATAGATAGTTTTTATCTCGATTATTGACCTCAATATTTATTATCGCGAATTAAATGTTTGTTACAGGACAGTGCTTTGTAAGTTCCATAAGTTTGAGTTAGTTTATGATGCCGGTGTGAGTTAATTTATCGACATAACACTTGGTTATCTAGGTTGGGTAACCATCCAGTAGATGGCGTTGTGTTTCGTTAGTCCGGGTCAGCTAGTTATTTTATATTAACGTCTTGAGCGATTCGTTGCCATAATATTATGCCAAATTTACCTTTAAAAAACATTTTCTAAACTTTATTCTAACTTTTCCGCGATTTGTAGTCTGCTTTTCGGAAAGTCTGCTTATCTACTTATCGTTATCGGAAAGCTGATATAAACTTTCCCATTTTATCAATAGATCTCAACGGCTTACTATGGGCGCTTCTCGAAGCGTTCAAAATTAAATATCGTTTATTTTCAAGTTAACGACTGTTTGGTGTCTTCCCATTTATAGGTATATAGAATTTTTCATTAATCCAAAATTTATAATATATTTTATTGTATAATAAATTTATTTATTTGTTCAAAAAACAAATAATGATTATATTATTTTTTAAGTTTAATTTTTATAGATTATCTCGGAAGTAGTATTTAAATTTTAAAATTTTGTTAGATATTCATTCATACGCGGGCTTGTTAAAATGGTGAAAGTGTTTTGTTAGATTTTTATTCCATTTTATGTGTCAGTTTATTCACATTTGATTTACATATCTTTTAACGTGCTTTGAACTCACGTGAAATAATTTATTTTTTATTTTTTTGTAAACAATGTGAATTCTTCGTATCAAGTGTTTAACATTGTAATATTTGCTGTCTGTGTGAAACGATTAATTGAACTAAATAAAGCATTAACCGAGAATATTCTTATTGATGATTATAGAGAGGGAACCTATCTTTCTAATGCAATGGTAGTTCTTTGTGGTAAGTGTACTAAACATCCCAATTAAATGCATTAACATTTTAACAGTTCGCGATTCCGAATCCTATAAAATATTTTTTCATTCAAATCTTTCGAACGGCTGTGAACGATTAAAAGTTGAGTTTTCTAATATACACTAGTAATTCCAAAGAAATTAACACGCAGAATTCGCAGTTTCTAAAGTTTACGATTTTTTTTATAAATTCTAAGAATATAATATATATAGACTGTAAAATATAAGTGAATTCATTGGCTACATAGTTTTATAATCTGTTTTTATGTTTACACATTTTAATTAAAAAGAATGGTCTTGAAGAGACCCATGTTGTAGAAAGGATGAAACACAGATGTCGGCAAATCGTTCCACAGCCGAACTGTTGAACTTAAGAACGAGTCAAAGAAGAGACCGGTTCTCATGTGACAAATGTTAACCGTGTACATATGTTGGGCGCACGATTATGCACCGGTGCCGAAGGGATCAATGTTCCTCAGAGCATCTTCCACTGAGATACCGGTGGAACAAGGATAGCATTCCCACCCAACGCCTTTGCTCTAAATATTGCAATCCGTTTGTTAAGATGGAAGGATCTGTCAAACGGACCGCCCGTTTCCGCACAGAGTCGAGGGTTTTTTTTCAGGTATTTTGGAGATCCAGACCGGAGGTGGCTGCGAAATTCAACCGTGAGGCGACCTTGCGATTTGTACAGGGATAGCAGTTGTATAACTATTAAAGTACCTGTGCGCCTTGTACAGTAAGCCTCGTTTTTAGGAGGCTAATTTAACTCTGACTTTTTTTAATCGCTGGAGTGTTTACTATTATTTTTAATCAGTGAAAAAACCTTCCACACAGCATCCCCAAAGATGACATAGGCCCTGAGGGAAATTATTTTTTTCAGGGTCTCCTGTGTGGAGCTCATGTAAAAAAAACAAACAAAATAGGGTCGCGCGTAATACGCACATTTTATTTTAAAAACAATTTGTATCAGTTAGATCAGTGCCGGCCCTGATCTAACTGTTCCTGTAATCACACGAAAAATGCATATATTCGGCTGGTTTATCTTTCCCGTGCATAATAATGCCTGTCAATAAATTCCAACCCCCTTGCAATGACGAAGCGATGTGCTACTATACAATTGCACAATATTACAGTGCCACACGTTTAAGCTGGCGGTGGCGTAAACATGAACTAACTCTATATCTGTATATTTCAATCTGGCAACCACACCCACTATCGTATGTCATAGATAGACAACAGAGCCTTCCTTTCTCGCCTACTTATACGTGTAGTACTGTACATCAATGCGCTTCATCTTGCGCTATCACCGCGGTTCCAGCTTCCAGTTCCAAAGAGGTACACACTGACTCACAATGGAGAAAAACCATTCTCTTTTTCCAACTGGAACTTCACAATTACTAATTTAAATAGTCATACACCGACTCTCAAACGTGAAAACTATTCTCGTGTCTCGACTGTAGCTATTCACATTCAGGAAAGTCCAGTTTAAGAGGCACATGTTGACCCACAGAGGAGAATAACCACTATCTTGTTCCAACCGTAGCTATTCATGTTCACAAAAGCCTAATTTAAATAATATACTAACTTCCAGTGGGAAAAACCATTATCGAAAGTCCAGTTTAGAGGCACACGCTGACTGACAGTGTAGAAAAACCATTCTCTTGTTCCAGCTGTAACTATTCACGTTCACAAAAGCCTCATTTAAAAAGTCGTGTTGACTCACAATGGAGAAAACCATTCTCGTATCCCGACTGTAGCTATTCTTATTCAGAAGAGTCCGATTTAAGGGGCACATGCTGACTCACTCAGTGGAGACAAACCACTCTCCTACTATTTATGTTCACAGAAGTCTTATTTAATTAGTCACACACTTCCTCGTAGTGGAGAAAAACCATTCTTGTGTCCGCTATTTGCGATTTATAGAATATCAAAATTCATTCCCCAGATGTGACTATAAATACAACAAAAAATCATTGACCTGTGCGGCCCTTGGAAAATTTTAGGTCGTTCATGAGGCCCGTGGTGCAATTTGGTTTGGCCAGGACTGAATTAAACGAATGAGTAATGTAGTAAACATAAAACCATAAAACTTGTTTATGACGCACTAATTCATTCATCTCTTTCCTATGGAATAATTGGATGTGCGGAACCTACAATAATTGTATAAAACCCCTCTCTACAATTGTTTTAGAAAGTGATATTTTGAACCTAAGAAAAACATACTGTCACGGCCGATGCCGCGAAACTAGACGATGTGAACTGTAAGTTCGATTATTGACAAGGAAAAGACCATTAACTGTTTTAAAATATCGATCACGGGAATTAGGCTATGAAAGGAATAGTTTCTTACCTGTGACGGCTTTCTTCTTTCTGCTTCAGGATCGATCCTGGTACTGGCAGCTTCCCAATAATACCGGCACAAAACCAGGTTTCAAATAACGACACTTTAGAGTTCATAAAGTAGGAATTTATGCGATTAATTGCGATATTTCGAATAGCGAGTTGTGACCAATGTCACTACGATTTTTCAACTGCCCAAGTAGGTCCAATTTGGGAGGCGGGAATGGGTACCGCCGCCCCGGGAACCTTTATTGGATAACCAACACCCCTGCCATAGGTCACCCCAAGTGGTTCGCTACGTTTGGTGATTTAGCGGAGGTGCCCGGGTTCATGGGGTGAGGTTTGTCTAGGTCTTGGAGGCGGATGACCAGGACATACTGAACCCTAGATTCCTACCCACCCCTTAAACCCCTTTCCTTCCCAGAACTCTCCTCTCCTTCCCTTCCTTAAAAAAACCCTCCACACAGCATCCCCAAAGATGACATAGGCCTCGAGGGAAATTATTTTCCTCAGGGCCTCCTGTGTGGAGCTCATGTAAAAAAAAGGTAATTTAAACTTGGGTGGCAATATTGTTTATTTTTTCCACGTAGGTAGGAAAAACATCTTCTTCTTTTCCTGGTAGAGACTTTTGAGGAAAGGAGGAAGATAAAGGAATAAATGATTGATGAAGGACTTGGGGAATATGGATTTAGTTTAAAAAAACTGTTTCAGAACCAAACACATACCTATTGCCTTTAATGCCTCGAATTTATTTACACGCGTCAAAACAATTAAAAAAATATTCAAATCATGAATGTATTGTTCTTTCGTTGTTCCAGGTGGAATTAATGTGGGGATTGTTCCCATCAAGGGAGAACCAAGACCCCGAGAAGAAAATGACGGGGCAATTCCTTATACAGAAATAGACGTAGACCAGGCTGATGTCAAAAAAGAAAGCTTAGAGAGTTCTGAAAGAATCACCTGTAAAGCAGGTAAAATCGACTTTTTCACAGTTTTCAGTGCGAGTTTTTAGATAATTCGTTTTTTATGATTTAATTTAGTTAACATGTATAATTTTCATTTGCATTTTTTCAGACTTAAAAACCAATCGCAAGACGCCTCCTGGAAAAAAACGATTCTCTTGTACCTATTGCAACTACTCCTGCTCTCATAAGTCAACTTTACAAGAGCACACGCGCGTCCACACTGGAAAAAAACCTTTTGCATGTACCGACTGCACTTATTCATGTTCTTATAAGGGACTTTTGAACAGACACATCTTGACTCACACTGGAGTAAAGCCCTTTTCATGTTCGGAATGTAACTTTTCGTGTTCACAAAAAAATAATCTGAAAAATCACATGCTCAAACACAGTGGAGAAAAACCTTTTTCTTGTTCCGATTGCACCATGTCATATCGTCATAAGGAATCTTTGAAGGCACACTTACTGACTCACAGTGGAGAAAAACCTTTTCTGTGTCCCATCTGCAACATTTCATTTTCTCGAAAAGGGTCGTTGAAGATACACATGCTGACACACACTGGAGAAAAACCTTTTTTTTGTTCATACTGTTCATACGCATGTTCTCAAAAGTCATATTTGATGAGCCACATGCTGACTCACAGTGCAGTAAAACCCTTTTCATGTTCCGACTGTACTTATTCGTGTTTTCGAAAGAAGCAGTTGACGAGCCACATGCTGACTCACGGTGGCGTTAAACCTTTTTCATGTTCCGTCTGTTCTTATTCATTTTTTCGAAAGGGGCATTTGACGAGCCACATGCTGACTCACGGTGGAGTAAAACCTTTTTCATGTTCCGAGTGTACTTATTCATTTTCTCGAAGGGGGCATTTGACGAGGCACATGCTGACTCACAGTGGAGTGAAACCTTTTTCATGTCCCGTCTGCAACTATTCATTTTCTCAAAAGGGATCGATGATGACACACATGCTTACACACTCTGGAGAAAAACCTTTTTCGTGTTCAGACTGCTCCTATACATGTTCTCGACAGATATATTTGACGAAACACATGCGGACTCACAGTGGGAATTAATTTTTTTCTTGATCAAACTGCAACTATTCATGTTCTCGAAAGGGATACTAACTTGTCAAAACACGTTCTAACGTATAGTGAAGAAACACTTTTTGTTTGTTACGACGGCAATATTAGTATGGCAGAGAGTTAGACCTAACGATACACATCATACTAAAAAAACTATTCTCGTTTTACAATCAAAACTATTCAACAAGTTAACAACTAGTTAACAAAGGCCACCTTAAATACTATACAAGCGTGCTCATTCACAAGAAAACTCTTCTGGAAACTTATGGCTTCTCAGTCTTAGTCGAAAGCGATCTGAAAATACCGGTGAGTCTCTAGTACTCCAAATAACCATGTCGTTAATGTGACAAATTTAGCAATGTTTATTCTAGATATTAGATATTAGTTCCCAATCTCTTTCCCGTAGAAAAAGCATAAACAGTTATGTTTCTTAGTCGAAAAAATAATGAGAATACATTTTTTATTTAACCTGGAGGAGCTGGACCCCACCATTTGCAGTGTTGAAGAATCGTGCACTTGATGCAAATTGTTGCAATTGTAGGGTCGACCGTTACCTTCATTTTATTTTGAATATTACCCGTTAGTTAAAGTTACAAGTTAAAGATAAAAGCGAAAATGTCACTTCATCAAGTATACTATTGTGTACGAGTTGATTTTAACGAATTTATCATCTCGTAAAAGGTTTAATTTTGAAAACTTTTGTATGATGTGGCTTATCTAAAAAGTTATTTATATATATACTATATGACCCGATCACGCGTTGCTGTGGCTAATAAAACACAACGTCATCTACTGCCGGATGGTTATCCAACATTTATAACCACCGCCGTCTTTGAGTATCGCAAAGAGACAGACAGATGCCGCGGAGGACTTTAATTTATAATACTTAGAGATGGTGTGAAAGATTGTAATAATGTGCATGAAATGCTTGGGGTAACTAACGTATTTAAGTTAATAAGGATTAATACTGTATTCGTCTATATAACTTTTCAATTAAGTACCGTAATGTACGTGACCATTTTTTTAGAAGAAAATGGGTATAATAATCTATCCGTAAAAGATAGATATATGCCTTCGCAGACTTTTTTGTAGATCTATAAAAGAGGAATATCCCACCATGCATTGTTTTGTTATATCCCAAAAGGATTAGGCATCGTATTCGATAAAAGCTACCAGGCGGCTTAACTTTTTCCGACACTTCTAACAATTATCGCTATGTTTCAACCAATTTACACAAATCCTTGACAAATTACACACCTAAACCTTCCTCACGAAACACTCTATCTATTTTTGAAAACCGCATGAAAATCCGTTCAGTAGTTTTCGAGTTTATCGCGAACAGACAGACAGACAGACGACGCGGGGGACTTTAATTTATAATATGTAGAGATAGAGATGTAGAGATAAATAATTTTATTAATCAACTATATTATAATCACCAGTGATTATTTTACTACTTAAATATTTGTGTATTTATTAAATTAATCATTGTTTTTATATCATCACACGTCGGTTCTCACACAAAGGTTACTTATTTTTCGGGTGTCCGTATTTTGGTGACCGGACAATTTAGAATGAATTCAACTCAATGTGATGATCAAAAAATTCATATTATGTTAGGTTAGGTTATAAGCTATTTTTAAATATTTTTTTCATATGAATCAGATACTTTGTGATGTGACATTATTAATTTAAAATAAAACAATAACTTTGTAAACACCACTTTTATTTTTTATACTTTATGCCGACCGGGTTTCGCTACATTTATTCACTCCAATGCAACGACTGCCCAGTTTTTTATATTGGTAAAACAGCACGCAACATAAACACCCGTGTCAAAGAACATCTTAGATGTTTACACAGCTCTGGATTTTCAGAATTTGCAAACCACTTAATCGAAAAAGACCATAAATTTGACCAAAACTTTGGCGCCAAACTTATTCATAAAAACAATATCGGTGTAAGGCTGGATAATTTAGAGGCACTTGAACTTAGGAAAGCCATAAACACTAATAGTAAGGTAGTTAATAAGCAACTAAATTTAAATAAAAGTCCAATACTAAGATTGTTCCCTATTGATAAAGAATACGTCCGTTTCCTTCCCAATTCTCCATCTATGCCTTCTTCCCCCTCCTTCACTTGACGAGAATGACGAGTCCAGTCCATTTTTGGTAAATTATATATTATATCACAAATGTAACCTAATGTTAGTAGAGTATTATACTGCCCTGATGAAGCTACGGTTGTAGCGAAACCCGGTCGGCATAAAGTATAAAAAATAAAAAAATATTTTTTAATAATAATAATTTTTAATAATATTTGGCTGATTTATAAAGCGCCGTTTTCATGAAAAATCATCTCAAGGGCGCTGTACATATAATAAGCATACAATAAAATAAAATGAATACGATAGGCTTACAACTAGGATTCAAACTTATAACTAGGAACCTACATTTAAGACTTATATGTAGCTAGTGACTTACAACTAAGACTTATTACTACTGACTTAAAACTGGTGACATACAAATATTTGCAACCGTGACTTAAAATTAGAGATCTACAATTAAAATAGGTATTTACATACAACAATAAATATTTTTAGTTTTGCCAGGTATCTAATATTACCAAGTGATCAACAAAACTCTACAGATATAGGTACAGACAGAGAAAGAGAGTCGAAGCAGTTTGAGGATATTATATATACATGTATACATACATAGATATTTTATTCTACACATTTTACAAATTATTTTATACCGTATTTTAATATTAATATTGTTAGCGCCAGAAGAAGAAGGAAGTTCGTACATAATATTACAATTTTATAACACGGTTGTGAAAATGATTGTAATGGGTTAACAGTTTTTAAAGGAAAGCATAGGTATTGTTAAGATTTCAGGTACTGAAATATTAATATTTGTGATTGTCACCCTAATGGTTGTGGCAACATTTTTTGTGTTGGCAATTGCCAGGGCGATTTCGTATTGCCACGGATTTTTTAATTCCTTCTTCTCTTGTTACCATCCGTCTTGGGCGGGTCGTTTTTGGGCAAAACGTCTGCTGCCAGGTTTTCACTTCATGTGGGTTATAAAACCGCGGAGAGAGATAGCATCATTGGGCTCACCGTACATGAGCTACCCTACGGGTCTTTTATTGTTTCAATAAAGACCAATTATTCAAGAGCTGGAGTTATTATTGAAGAGTTACTCCAGCCACACTTCCCTTTGGAATCTGGTATTACCACGCCGGATTGCTCTGTCAGGAGAGCGGAAGTTGAGATCCTGAACATTGATCATTCGAGCCGGATGATCATTATTGGATTGACCCATTCAAGCTGGGTGATCATTATTTGGATTGATCCATTTGAGACGGAAGATCATTATTTGGAGTGGCCCAGTCAGGCCTCATCATCATCGGGAGTGGTCCAGTCGGCGTCCTCATCACCATCATTGGATTGATCAAGCGAGCCTCATCACGACGCTCGCATGCACAGCAAATCAGGTTGTAGCCTTCCTTTCATTGTCCTTTCAAATTCCATTTAAAAAGCTAAAAATCTGTGTAGATGCCACATTATTTCGTATTGATTATATCGAATTATATTCGGGTGTTCATAATCAGATGCTTTCAATATAGCATAAATTTTGTTGGTGATAATAATTTTTATTGTTGTATTCAGTCTGCCGAATAACTTTGCTTTGCCTACCTACATTTCTAGCCACGCGGTTGCAAGTTTCGTCTTTGTATGCTATAGTATTGTGGATTGGGTTCTCTATGATCCATAGTATATTGGGGTTAGTATATTTATGGTATTATTCATTATTGTTTACGTCAAACTGCCGCGTTGTGTATTGTGTATTCAGTTTTTAAATCAAGTTAGTGTTATTTCGTTTGTAAAAAATGGAACTCGACAAGTTGATTAAACGGCGCGGGGTTTTGAAAGGTTCATTAACGAGATTCGAAACCTATTTAAGCAACGAAAATGATATTACACCTGGCGTGTTGTCATCGAGGTTGGACGCCATTAAACCTTCTCTGATAGAATTCTCCAAAATTCAGCTGGAGATTGATTTATTGAACAAATCAGAAGATAATGACGCGAGGGATAATTTTGAAGGTACATATTTTAATGTAATTGCATTAGGACAGGAAATGTTATCAAAATTTAAGAAGATTGAAAATGTCCCAAATATATCAGTAAATTTACCACCAATCTCTATACCAGTGTTTTCAGGTGACAACCATAAATGGTTGACTTTTAAAAATTCGTTCATTGCCTTAATTCATGATAACAGTAAATTAAATAATGTTTAGAAATTTCATTACCTTATTAGTTATGTGTCCGGAGAGGCACTTGATTTGATTAGTTCTCTAGAAATAACCGGGGATAATTATAGTGCAGCTTGGACAATGCTTATTTCGAGATACGAAAATGTCCGACTTATAGCAAATAGACATTTGAATTTCTTATTTAGTTTTACACCGTTAAAACGACAGAATCATCATGAATTACGGAATTTAATTGATCAAGCAAACATTCATTTGAGAGCTTTACACAACCTTAAGCTACCAACCGAACATTGGGATACTTTAATTATTCATATTCTAACCTCAAAGTTAGATAATCACACACGTAGCCTTTGGGAATCATTAGAATGCGACGAAGTTTATCCTACGTTCGTGCAGTTTAGCAATTTTATTTTGTTATAGTAGAAAAAGGAGGAGTTGGGTGTCACGTTATAGTACTTGAATTGGGGTAGGGTTTAATGTATAGGTTATTAAACAGGGTGTTAATATATCAGGGTTGAAGAATTGAATGTAATGCACTGGAAGTGCTGTGTTGTGTCTGTACCTACTATGTGATCAGTTATCATGACATTTACACCTCTTATTAAGTGGGTGTATTAAATGTTAATTATTCAGGGTTATATATATGAAGGTACACAGTTATCAGCTTTAATCCCATGGGATTTTTGGACGCCAAATCTCGTAGGTACGAGATATGCTGACTGTGTCGGTAGGCATGAAAAATCTCCCATCAGAGCGTGGGCACTGTTATTTTAATCATTGTTGTGAAGCTTGGAAAATAAGAAATAAAAGAGTGGATGTAAAACAAGATTATTATATTGGAATATTAACATACCTGTGGACCATACTAAGAGCTAGCTAAAACCTATTATTTTTTTGCGACGATTCCGGATGCCTAATATCGCACCGTGAGGGGCCCCTCACTCCCCCACGTTGCCTCCGCGCCAGGTTTGCAAGCTTCTCTATCCATCTGGGTGATTAATACGTTTGGTACATGGTGTCCTCCATCATGTGGTTGCAGTACTGGAAATGTCCTCCATCAGGTTGTGAAAATAATCGGCGGGGAATATACGGACGGTCGTGTCCCTTTGTATAATTGAGAATCCATCTCGTCGGATGACGGATGATAAATATAATCGCAGATTACAGTAACACTGGGTCGGTCAAGCCGCCATTATTGCACCACGGGATTCCATACTGGAATACCCGTAAACAAGAATTCTCCAGTCGCGATAACCATGTATCGGCTGGGAATAAAAGGAAACTCGTTCACATTTTAAATATACTTGAAAACAACCCGCCGATTGAATATTTTTTTACATATTAAATAAATTTAAGTCCACATTTTCGACTGTCGGATTTACATCCTGCCCTGGAGATGCAAATCCAAAAAGTAAAGGAAAACGATCATTATCCCCCTATCGACCGAAAGTAAAACCACTCGGAGAAAAAGTGTAATTTATAAGCGGCCAGTAAAATCCACTACTATAGACAAATATCAAAAACCCTGGGGCAATTTTGAATATTATTCAATTATTTTCATAACATTTTCCCCGTTCTCGCGTAAATGTTCGACCCCGAACATACCTATGTCCTATGCTGACTAAAAAAACTTAACAATTGTATTGGTCCACCGGTTCCTAAAACAATAAATTTCAAAACAGAAATACAATAGAAATAAAAACAATAATCATTGTAGTTAGTTACAAAAATAAAAAGACATTGTAGTGAGAATACCATTTCAATCATTCACTTTTATATTATGCTCTGTGGCATCACTTTATCCTGTTATCGGATTATGAACACTTTTTATAATGGTTGAACAACCTTCACTTTTCACTGAATTTAAATGAAAAAGAAAACCTGCCTATACTAACTAGGTCTCACAGTTGAAAAAATAAAAATAGTTGGAAAAAGAAGTTATACAATGACAATACATAATTAATTGTTTTGTTTTGTTTTGCTTTGTTTTTGTACATAATACATTTTTTAATAGTTACATATATTTTTTTTGTTGTTTGTTTATCGTAGTTTTGATAAGTTACATATTTTTTTTTGTTTGTTTACAACAGTTTTGATTACGAGAGTTTTGATAAGTTATATATTTTTTTTTTTGTTTGTGAGAGTTTTGATAAGTTACGAGACTTTTTTTTGTTTGATAGATTTTTTAATTTTTTTAATGAGACTTTAATTTAGTCTTATTTCAATGATGCTTGATACTTGATATGAAGAATCATGATGTATTTGAGTAATGTGTGACTATTTGAATGGGCTAGAATTTTATTGGCTCTGACGTAGAGCATAACTTACGACAATATAAAGGTGTGCACGTATAAGACTTGTTATATTTGAGAAAATAATTATGTGATTTACCATAAATCACTACAAATAGTACCGTATGAAAAAAAAAACATAAAACTCGATTTTAAATAGAGTTTATGAATACTTGTTGAATGTTGTGTCAGGGTTGGTCATAAAACTCCAAGAACAACCCGAACCACTCAGGCAAGTTTCACACCACGTAGTACTTTGAGTATGCACATGGACCAGTGGCTGGCAATCCTTCCGCCTCCCGTAGGAATCCTCCATCTACAGGCAACGGATCCACTGCCCTCCTACTGACGATGTTGCACACATGTTCCCTACCTGAGTCAGCAACTCATGGCCTGATGAGCAGACAGCAAGCATCTCTCGCCCTCTGTCTGTCATATAAGGTAAACGTAATCGACGCCGGATCGATACGTTGCGGTTGGGGTACAAGCCCACCCTTACCTTTGGAACTAATTTGGACCAATAGGAATGGTAAGTTGATCACCAGGATCCAGTTGATCAGACCGAATATACCTCCGTCAACCCCCCTCCAATGATAATAATGACGTTTCGTCATTGTCCGATAATTTCTCCAAGTCCTATCACATTTCGTGAATATTGTCCTTTATATATATAAAAAAAAATGATAATAAATATCACCTTATTCCTTGTGTCACCGATGACAATTACTTGATTGTACTTAAATTCAAAACAATTTTCCGAATTGTTATTAAAAATGATGCCCTTGATTTAAAAAGAAAAATAAACGTTGTTATTTTTGTTGTTGTTGTTGTTGTTGTTGTTGTTGTTGTTGTTGTTGTTATTGTTGTTATTGTTGATGTTATTGTTGTTGTACGCTGTTGAACGTTGTTGTTGACTTGACAAATATCTTGATAACTTTTTGTTTCAATTTAAAAAAATAAAATTTTGGCAACCCTGATGTTTGAAAATATTGGTTTGTGCCAACCCTGTATTTAAAATTACAACATAAAATGTTTTATTTGATAACCCTGTTTTCATTTTAAAATTAAAATATGAAATTTTATTTGAATATGTATGTACCCCATTTAAATTAAAAAAAAAATAATTCCATTGAAATGAATATGTATGTTGCTCATTTAAATGAATATTTATGTAAACAATTTTTAATATGACCTACTAATAATTCATTGCATTAGAAACGTCATAATTTGAAATATCAAGTTTGACATTAGCGTACACATAACAATTGTTATAAATTCAAAAGTATAAGATGTCAGTTTGATATTATTTGTAAATAAACAATCAATAATATATTTGTGACAGATGTCAGCTGTAAATAACATTAATTTCGTCTCGTAACTAATTAAACATTTATAATAATAATATCCCGTATAAATGGTTTCCTTATAAAGGTTATTTTTGAAATTGCATAATAATACAAAATATTTGTTTTCATCATGTTTCATTTGTTTTGACAATGTACACGGTTTGTATGAATACCGGCATAATATAATTTTATAAAGCTTGAATAATAATGTTCAAATATATTTTAAAAGGTTTGTAATACTTTTAACTAATACCTTTCAAGTAAAATGTTTTTAATATTACTGCAATGATTTGATAAATGTACGTACCTCCGTAATTATGAACAAGATGTCACTTAGTTAACAATAAATCATTATAAATATTTGCATAATTATTGATATTAATTTTATATTGTTATTTAAACTCATAATATTATTGTTTTATGAAAATTTAAACTGTTTTTCATCAGTATTAAGTATTTAAAAGTATAAAAACATAACAATGTTTTGACATTTGAAAAAGTCATAGGTAAATTTGAAAGCAAGAAATTGCCATAGATAATTTAAATTATTTTGAAAAATAACTACTATTCATTGGATTAATTTTTTTTTTATAGAGTTCTATAATGCATATTGTCTATGACCAAATTTCTAAGCATATTTTAATAAAATGACAATAACAATTCTATTGAGGAATTGAGGTTATGTTTGACATGTAGGTATTATGAACAGTGCATTTATGATTGAAAACATTTAAAAAAATCATTACAGGTATAAAATAAAGTTCTGACACTAATATTTTAAAAGCAAAGCAAAACAAAACATAGGGCAAGTTAAAAAATATGTTAAGGGCATGTTTATATAATGAATTTAATATTACCAAGATTCACAACAATGAAAAAAATATTTTCGTTATCACCAGTTGGTGCGCCATGTTACGGTAGAATAATTTCTAAGTAAGAATAATAATGTTATTTTAAAGGTCTCAGATCCTGGAAACTATCCAAGGTGATATTGGTGGAATGCAACAGAAATCGGAACCAGTTGCAACAAAAGCAAAGTTTTTTAATTTTAAGGAAAGGAAGTCTACAAACAAGGTTACGTTAGCGTCGAGCAACGTTAATTGTATGCTGTGTAATGACAGTCATTTCATTTATTCTTGCAAAATATTTGTTAACAAAGAACCAGCGGCACGAAGAAAGCTCGTTTCAGAGAACAATTTATGTTATAACTGCCTAAAACCGGGGCACCTTTCAAAGTTGTGCAGGTGGAAGGAAAAATGCAGTGTTTGTGATCGAAAACATCACACTCTGTTACATATCAATACTAATAATGTACAAGCGGGTACTTCAACTGGCAAGGGTCAGTCGGAGGCACCAGTAAATTTAGCATGTCATAGTGACATGAACGGGCGGGAAATTTTACTATCTACCGTAATAGTAAAAATAGAAGACGCGTATGGTGGAACACACAAAATACGCGCACTTTTGGATTCGGGTTCAATGTCTAATTTTATTACAAAGGATACTTGTAAAAGATTAAATTTGCATTGTACAAAGTTGAATATACCTGTTTCAGGTTTGCATAATAATTTAATTCATGTAAAGGAAACAGTTGACATTAAATTTAAATCATCATGTTCTCAATACCGGGATGAAATATCTTGTTTGGTATTAGATGAGATTTCTTGCAATCTTCCACAGACCTTGATTAATCCAAAAATGTTGAACATTCCAGACGGCATCCAGTTAGCTGATCCGCAGTTTTACCAGCCAGCTTCTATTGATATGCTGATCGGAGCAGAGATATTCTGGCAGGTGGTTCGTACGGATCAGATACAGTTAGGAAAGGATAAACCTACATTGCATCGAACGGAGCTAGGCTGGATAATATCAGGAGCTGTACAGAGGCGTCAAAATACGAGGCCAGTTAAAGTTTGTCATATTTCATTAAATTCTTTGCAGAATCAAATAGAAAGGTTTTGGAAGGTTGAAGAAATTGAAAATAGTAAGCATCACTCTCTGGAAGATAGTGAATGTGAAAAGATTTTCAAAGGCACGCATAAACGCGATGCAAATGGTAGATTTGTAGTGAACTTACCATTTAAATCTAACCTATCTCAATTAGGAGATTCATTTAGTATTGCTAAAAGTAGATTAGTGTCAATGGAAAGGAAATTCTTAAGACAACCTAGTTTAAAGGAACAATACTCGGAATTTATTGATGAGTATCTTGCGTTAGGTCACATGACTGAATGTGAACCGCCAATACGTGATGAAACTACTTATTATTTACCACATCACGCTGTATTTAAAGAATCAAGCACAACTACTAAAATTCGTGTTGTTTTTGACGGGTCGGCTAAACCCGCTCGAGGGATTTCTTTGAATCGCGCTCTAATGATTGGGCCCACCATTCAAAATGATATATTTTGCCACTTGGTATTTTTCAGAAAACATCAATATGCAGTCACCGCAGATATTGCAAAAATGTACCGCCAAATTAATATCAACCCGGAACACAGAAATTACCAACGTATATTATGGAGAAAGGATGCGGAGGATTGTTCGAAACACTATACGCTAAACACGGTGACATATGGTTTGGCTCCTTCGCCTTATTTAGCAATACGTTGTCTGCATCAGCTAGGTAATGACGTTTCATTTACTCATCCATTAGCTAGTAAATCCCTTAAGGAAAATTTTTATGTAGATGATTTTCTTTCTGGTAGTGACTCCATTGATACTTGTCACTTGCTTAAATCACAAATCATTAATGCGCTTGCTACAGCAGGCATGGAGATTAGAAAATGGAGGTCTAATGCGCCCTCGATTAATGATTCTAAAGATAATTTAGAATTATTGCCAAATGAATCCAATGAAGCTAAGATTCTCGGATTAATATGGGACACCAAACTTGATGAGTTTACATATCAGGTAGAAAGCATAGACTCAAAGTTAGAAGTAACAAAACGTCAAGTTTTATCATTAATTTCAAAAGTGTTTGACCCTTTAGGACTGGTAGGCCCAGTAATCATTGTCGGTAAGATAATTATGCAAAGATTGTGGAAGCTAAAAACATCCTGGGATGACAAGCTACCCAATGACCTTTTATTGGTCTGGCAGATTTACACGCTGAGTCTCCGTAAAGCAAATCATATTCGGGTACCGAGGAAAATTTTCTGCTTTAATAAAAAATCTTTTAGCTTACACGGTTTTTGCGATGCATCTCAAGTAGCATATGGCGCTTGTCTGTATTTAAGATCTACCGATGAACACGGCATTCACCAATCACAGTTAATATGCGCTAAATCTCGTGTAGCCCCACTAAAAAATTTATCGTTACCACGTCTTGAGTTATGTGGAGCACAATTATTAGTTAAATTAATGAAGCGGGTGACGGCAGCTCTCCAAGTAACTGTTGACACCACTTTGTGGTGTGATTCGTCAATAACATTGGCTTGGATTGCAGGAGAACCGTACCGCTGGACTACTTTTGTTGCTAACCGCGTATCAGAAATACAACGTGAAGGTGATGGCGCTATATGGCGTCACATTTGTTCAACTGAAAACCCAGCTGACATAATTTCCAGAGGAATAACATCTCAGCAGTTGAAAACATCTTCATTATGGTGGTCAGGACCACCATGGCTCACGTCCGACGAGGATAAGTGGCCACGTTCTACATTTGATACTCCCACGGAGTTGCCAGAAATGGCGAGGATAGTTTTGGTTACTAGTAGTCCTGTCGATTGGGAAATATTTAATAATTATTCTTCATTAAGACGACTGAGGCGCGTAGTTGCTTATATGTTACGTTTCATACATAACTGTTCTAAACGAAGACCGATGCGGGTCGACGAGCTTTCTGTAATCGAACTGGAACATGCCATGCATGTATTGATTTTGAACGCTCAGCGATTCGCATTTCATGATGAAATAGCGTCTGTGAGTAATGGAAGATTTGTATCTAGGCAGAGCAAAGTAAAGGCACTAAATCCTTTTATGCAGGATGGGTTGTTGTGTGTTGGAGGTCGACTATCACAATCCGATATTACCTCAGCCTCTCAAAAACATCCAATTTTGTTACCACAAAATCATAAGTTGACTGACTTAATAATAACCCATCTGCATTATGAGAATTTACATTTAGGATGTAATGCTCTGCTCGCATTACTGCGTTTACGTTTTTGGCCAATATATGGTAAAAACGCAGTGAAGCGAGCACTGCATAAATGTATTGTATGTTTCCGAGTCCGTCCGCGCGAATGTCGCCAGCTCATGGGTGACCTTCCTGCTGACCGATTCCGAATCCAAAGACCATTTTATGTAACCGGCATAGATTTTGCAGGTCCAATTTTAATTAAGTCTGGTTTAACCAGAAATGCTAAGAGTGTAAAATCTTACATATGTTTATTTATTTGTTTTTCAACGAAGGCAATTCACCTAGAATTAGTGACTAATTTAACTTCAATGGCATTTATGAATGCATTGAAAAGATTTATAGCTAGGAGGGGTAAACCCTCACGACTCTTTACTGATAACTTTACAGGTAGTTATAGGGAACTTACTGAACTATTTGATTTTTTGAAGGCATCTGATAAAGAAATCCATAATTTTTTGGCCCAGCAGAATATTAGCTGGAGTTTCTTACCTCCCCGCTCACCGCATCACGGGGGACTTTGGGAAAGTGCAGTTAAAATGACCAAGTTGCATTTAAAAAAAGCAATGCGGTCAACTGTTTTGACATACGAAGGAATGAATACCATACTAATACAGATTGAGGCTTGTTTAAATTCCCGTCCTCTGACTCCATTAACATCAGATCCAAATGACTTAAACGCCCTCACTCCGTCACACTTCCTTATTGGCGACAACCTGTTAGCATTGCCTGAGCTTGATATCCATCATCTGCCTACAAACAGGCTTAATATTTACCAAAAGATGTCTACCGTTGTTCAATCTTTTTGGCACAGATGGAGCCGGGAATACCTAGCAGAATTGCAGAACCGAGTGAATGGCAAGAAGGACGTCAACGCAGTTTACAGCCTGGTGACATGGTCATCATCAAAGACAACCAGCTACCTCCGCAGTACTGGAGGATGGCGCGAGTGACGGAGATCCACCCTGGCCAAGACGGACGCGTCCGCGTCGTCTCCTTGAGGACGGCCAGAGGTGTCACCAAAAGAGCCGTGACATAGCTCTGTCTACTTCCCATGGAGGATGCTTCCTCCAACCTGGATTAAGAACCAATTACAACGCTAAAAGTGATGTGATGTGTAAATCAAAGTGCCGTCAGGCTCATCAGTGTCAAGTGTTAAACCATTTTCACATAAGTGGGTGCAGCGCACCAGAAGGTTCTACGTTATTAAACTTTCATTTTTTAATGTCAAGTCTGACATAGGGTTATATACTTAGTTATAAGTTTTTTGTTATTATTTTGATATCCATATATTGAATATTGTTTATTTTTGTATGTGAACTCGTTGGGTAAATTCTGAGTACCAATGTTGCAATCTCTTCTAATATATTATTTTATGAAAAACGACTATTCCTTAATACTCGTTTTGGGCGGGAATATGTTAAGATTTCAGGTACTGAAATATTAATATTTGTGATTGTCACCCTAATGGTTGTGGCAACATTTTTTGTGTTGGCAATTGCCAGGGCGATTTCGTATTGCCACGGATTTTTTTAATTCCTTCTTCTCTTGTTACCATCCGTCTTGGGCGGGTCGTTTTTGGGCAAAACGTCTGCTGCCAGGTTTTCACTTCATGTGGGTTATAAAACCGCGGAGAGAGATAGCATCATTGGGCTCACCGTACATGAGCTACCCTACGGGTCTTTTATTGTTTCAATAAAGACCAATTATTCAAGAGCTGGAGTTATTATTGAAGAGTTACTCCAGCCACACTTCCCTTTGGAATCTGGTATTACCACGCCGGATTGCTCTGTCAGGAGAGCGGAAGTTGAGATCCTGAACAGGTATCTTAAATGAATGAATGAATTTAATCGTCGATCTCAACTGCAATAAGATAATTCATCGCTCAACAACAGATTGGATAGCAATGTTTGAATGAAATAGCGAATTTATGGAAATGAGTGTTGAAATAGGTGAGTTTTAAGTTTGGATCTAAATTCTGTTGGACTGGTTATACATCTTAATTCCATAGGAAGTTTATTCCAAGCCTCAGGGCCGGATACTTCGAAAGCACGATCACCAAAGTTAGTGTTCGGATTTCGCTTAGGTTCTTTCAACCTTCCGATTGCAGATGATGTCGCTGATCTAAGAGTTGAATGTCTTAGACCAATAGGTATGTAATTTTTTTCGTAGCGTGACAGACGTTATTTTATGAAAACAGTGTACATGGAATGTTTTCGTTATATTTATTTGTATTTTTATACTTATCTTTGAAATAAAAAGGTTTTTTTTTCTTTTAATTAAATTAGGTACTATTTTATATTTTACTTCTTAGTATTTTTTGTAAAATTGAAAGATTTGTTTTACCTGTCTCGACACAGGTATATCCCAGTGAGACAGGCATCAAAAAACCCAATGTAAACATACTTTATACAGATAAATAAAAAAATATGAAAAATCCAAGACTCTGATTTTCGGTGTAATTGTGTACCGGATAATGAGGGAGATTTTTACAAAGGCGATTCTGAAAACGATGAAGAAATTAATAAATTGAGATGTTGGTCGTACGAAGTACGCGTTACTATCAAGGTTGGATCCAGGGGGGGGATCATGGGGGTCATGACCCCCCCCTGGGCTGGGTCCAGGACCTAGGTGGACCACTAATTCAAATTGTTAAACATAATGTTTTTATTTATTTTTGTATTATAAAAATTACCTACCTACTTTTAACTTGTATCTATTATTATCAAAATTAAATTTAAACTTCTTGTTGACTTGACCATGACTATGTGTCCCCCCCCTTGCGCCAAAGCTGGATCCGCCCTTGGTTACTGTTTCCGTGGATTTGAACCTTATCAATGGCATTTATTCATTAACGGCAACAAAAAAGCGGGCGTTAATGGTAAAAATGCGAAAATGCGGTATTCCATTTCTCTGAAGGAAGCGGCGAGTGAATTTGACTTGTAGACTATGGATAGTAGCGGAGATCAAACTTGAACTGACGGCGCGGATCGTGAAAGGTACACACAGGAATAGGTGGGAATGATTAGGGATATGCAACAATATTAATTCGCTAGGTCCATGATTTGATATAGATGTGTGTAAATGAGAGATATATTGTGTAAATGACCCAACGATACCCCCCGCCTGAAAGGGAAACCCCTTCAGACTTCAGACCATTCAATTTAGTTAGTTCTACTGTTGTTGAACCGTTGAATTTTGGGTACGGACGACGTGATAGTAAACACACCTAGCATGCCTCTTACTTCAAATTACCTACTAAAAATCAAAATTTTGCGATCGCTCCAGCGCATCATTTACTAATAATATGAAAAGAAAGACAGGTGGGCGAAAAATGGCTCATTGAATGAAATAATACAGTCGTATGATGCTCCTAAAATAATGAAAATCAGTCGGGTGAAATGCAGATCCCGCCAATGTGGGGGATTTTAATAAAAATGCACTTTCTAGATGAGAAAAGTGTGGAAAAGTTGAATAAAAAATAAATTAAGGCGCGCTCGGCAAAATTGAGGGAGATACAGCCGTTTAAAGAATGTATGAAATGACACTTCGTGAACTCATACTACGCCATTTTGTTACTATAGGTACCTAATGTTGGTATCTCAGACTTGCTATAAACTATAAACGAAGGTTGATACGATTGTAGCCAACTTCGTGTGATATATAATACGGCGCGTAATTATGAAATACAGAATTAATAATGGTCACAAACCATGTTACACAAACCTGGCGTAGCCGCTAAACTACTTGAAAACTGGGATGTTTTTCTTGCGTTGACGCGAGTAGGCGTTATAAAGGGGCACAGACCATGTTACATATGCCATGTTACACAAACCTAGCGTAGCCGCTAAACTATTTGAAAACTGGGATGTTTTTCTTGCGTTGACGCGAGAAGGCGTTATAAAGGGGCACAAACCATGCAGCCCCGGATCTAATGGGGGGCAAGCCGGGGCCCATGCCCCGGGCGGCAAGTTCAAACTCAACTTTGACCACGGAATAAATAATAGTACAAGTAGAGAAATTTCACGGCCATATTAACTCGACTGATACCCAGAGCCCTGAGTGAGACGTGCTGCACGAACATTTATTATTCGCGAGGCGCGTAGGCATAGTTCAAAATACGCACCCGACCCGCTCACCCGCAGGAACCACAGATCGCGGCAGCACGCGTCTGCTCTGGTTACCGTGCGTGCGAAAGAGATGAAGCTATATTCGAAAACTCCCTCGTCGATCTCTCTCCACGACAGTGTTTTGTTTTAAAAATGTGTGAAAATTGTGTTGTTTATTTTTACTCTTTAGTACTTGTTGATCAACCGAAGGTACAATACTGATGTCATTAGTGTCGCATCAATAAATCTATCACAGTTCATCGATCGCTTTTCTGGGTAAGTATTTTATGCTTTTTAAGTTACTATATTTATTTTTTAAACTCAATTTAATACGTGCAATCACTTACGTCGTCAATTCGTCATTATTCAAACTTACTTAAAATTTTTACGTCGTTATGCGTGTCATGATTTGTTTATTACACGATGGCAGCCATCATATGACTGAGAAGTAAAACAGCCTTTTTATTTCAGCTTTTATTTAAATACAATGCAATGTAGCAGTTTAAAACGAATAAGCAGCCAGCAAGATAAATTTCAGTTGTGATTTCATCTGCTGAAGCATTTTGATGGAAACCATTCTCGTCTTCAAAGTGCAGTTTTAAAATTCTGGTTGCAGACCATATGCAGCCAGAAGTTAAGGAAAACCATTTGCATGTTCTGGGTGTAGCTATAATTAAATTTCTTAATTAGTTACAGTAAAACCAGTTCTTTGATTCGAATATGGCCCACCCCCCCCCCAGCAAGGTTTAAATAAATATAGATACCTAAGTGGGCGGGGGCGGCATTTTTCAGTTTTTGCCCCGCCTAAAAAAAAACGAAGATCCGGGGCTGAAACCATGTTACACAAACCATGTTTAGCGTAGTCTTAGGTTAGGTTACTTTAATTTGGAAGGTGATAAACAGTTTAAAAAATCGTTGAAAAAAAGTCCGCTAGACAAATTTCATAATTACGCGCTTCATCTATCACATGAAGTTGGCTACAATCGTATCAACCTTCGTTTATAGCAAGTCTGAGATACCAACATTATAGTAACAAAATGGCGTAGTATGAGTTCACGAAGTGTCATTTCATACAGTGGCGTAGCTAGGATGGGTGGCACCTGGGGCGGAAAACGCGGTGTCACCCCCCCCCCCATTAACTATTTTTTGAGAAATTCAAAAAATAAATTTTGACTTCCTTAAATTATAAAAAACATTTCTAGTTACTCAAATATGTAAAAAAAATTGTTATCCTCAAAATTAAAATACACTAACAGAATAACAGCTTTTTCAACAATCGATAGGTGATAATTTCCTTCGCGAGTTCCCGTCAATCACAATGTACGAAAGAAATGAGAATGACACAGGGGAAAAGCGAGGAATATTTCACGGGAATCCCCAATAAATCAATAGTAAGAGCTAGGAACTAAAATAAAATAACAGAATTTTTGGGGAATGCTGACCGACCGAGCCATGCAGCTACAAATAACACAGTTCCGTGTAGAGTTTTCAATTCTAATATGCTGCAAAAATCTGAATAAAATCATTTGCTGGCATGAAAACATAATTACCAATACTTAGGTTATTACAGTTTTGTGTTCAGAGTGCAACGATAAAATTTCAATAGTGAAATAGTAAAGGGGGCGTTCAAGTATAACGTAACGCAATTTTTGAAAATTTTTGACAATCTCTCCCCCCATGCAACGCGCCGTAACATTTTTCTGCACTTCCCTCCCCCTAAACGTTACATAACACCCAAGTGACTATTTTTACCTAAAAGTCTCAATAAAATTGCGCAAAGTACTGGAAAGTCGCTTAAATACCTTTTTCTTGTTTTAATCGCGTTTGCGGTAAAAATAAAACAAGAGATTTCACACTCGCAATAGGTACATGCGTATATTGTTTATATTATTGTTTTAAATTGTAATTCATAAACAAATTGGGAAAGTATTGTTATTTTTATCGGCCTTTCATTCCTTCCGGATCTCCACAATTTAATACTGTCTTACCTTTGAAACACCTACATGGTTTAACAACACATATTTCGTTTTACATTAGCTACACTGAGGAGGCCCTGAAGAAAGTAATTTTACAAAGGTTTCCATATGGAGCAACACTTTACTCCACTATGATTCATAAGCTTACTCAGAGTGTAGTAAAACCTTTTTCATGATCTGAATGAAGTTATACAAGTCCTCAAAACGAAGATTTAAAAGTCCACAGTATGATTCACAGAAGAGAAAAACCTTTTTCATGTCCTGATTGTAACTATTCGTGTTCTCAAAATGGATACATATGAAGTCAGTTGCTGACTCAGTGTGGAGAAAAACCTTTTTCATGTTTCAACTGCAATTATTCATGTACTATGAAGAGAAATCTAAAAATCTCACGTTTACCGACAGTGGAAAAAACCTATTTCATGTCCTGACTGCAACTATTCTTATTCTCGAAAAAAATAACTAAAACGGCATTTTCTAACTAACAGTGATGAAAAACCTTTTTCATGTCCCGACCGTAACTATTCATGCGCTACAAAACGGTATCTAAAAATTCACATGCTTACCCATACTGGACAAAAACCTTTTTCATGTCCCGACTGCAGTAATACAAGTTTTCAAAGGGAAGATTTAAAAATCCGCAGTAAGATTCACAGAAGAGAAAAACTTTTTTCATGTCCTGATTGTAACTATTCGTGTTCTCAAAAGGGATACATAAGAAGTCAGTTGCTGACTCAGTGCGGAGAAAAACCTTTCTTATGTTCCAACTGCAACTATTCATGTACTATGAAGAGAAATCTAAAAATCACACGTTTGCCGACAGTGGAAAAACCCTATTTCTTGTCCTGACTGCAACTATTCTTATTCTCGAAAAAAATAACTAAAACGGCACTTGCTAACTCACAGTGATGAAAAACCTTTTTCTTGTCCCGAATGTAACTATTCATGCGCTACAAAATGGTATCTAAAAATTCACACCTACCTACCTTGGTTTTCAAACTGGTCTTTCAGCACTAATAAACACGCTAACACAATAATAACTTCTTCACTAATTCACGTCAGTCCATAGATAAAAAATCACTTAACGAGTCACAATTCACAATATACGAACGAAATTAGAATGACACAAGGAATATTTCAGAGAAATCCCAGACTGAGCTAGGAACAAAAAAAAACATTTTTTGGGAATCACCGACCAACCAAGCCATGGAGCAAAATAACAGTCAGTGTTAACGTGTAAAATATTTTTTACGGCAATTTTGCACTTTCGTAAGTTTTTTCTCCACATTCGAGTGTCACCCCCTCCTCGGGTGGCGCCCGGGGCGGTCCGCCCCCTCCGCCCCCTCCGCCCCCCCCTCGCTACGCTACTCATTTCATACATTCTTTAAACGGCTGTATCTCCCTCAATTTTGCCGAGCGCGCCTTAATTTCTTTTTTATTCAACTTTTCCACACTTTTCTCATCTAGAAAGTGCATTTTTATTAAAATCCCCCACATTGGCGGGATCTGCATTCCTCCCAATCAGTTATTTACGGTTTCATTCGTTGCTTAATATTCAATTAATTTTAACTGCTCCAAAATGATCGCAAGAGATCCGTTCCTGGCATCTCTATCTGTATACATCTTGCTTGTGGTATTCTACATTTTTAAGTTAAATACTCGTATGACGTCAAAAAATCCATCAAAACTTCAGGATCATTATTCATACCTATTATTTTACAAACTACGCACGACGTTTCTTAGGCGGACAGAGTAAAGTTGGTTCAACCGCACAACCACGCAACAGGCATGACTGGTTTATTTATGCAACAGGCGATCCAACTTGGTTGAAGGTTGGGCGGATTATCTGCCGGTGCAACCGTTCAACTTGATGGACCCGCCCCCTAATCGCATACAATGCATCTCCACGCGGTTTAATTTTACGTTCCACTTAAGTATATTGATATAAATTGAATGGTCTGCGCGCCAATTATGAATTGAAAAGAAATAATACTTTGGTACGGTACTAAATCACCAGAGAATGGCAACACTTGCCAGTACTTGAACATAACCATAGATCACATGAAAGCATCTGTCCATAAATATACAAACCACCCACTAGATTGATAACTTCAGGCTTTTGTTCGAGAAAAATTTGGTCACTATTTCACCATCAAAATGCAATAATTTTTCGAATGATGATGATGATGACGGGGATTTGTGACGTCACACACCATAGACGAAGATAGAGTAAGCAATAACAAAAAAGGCGCGACCATAGACAATATTATTTTCTTTCGGGGCCTACCCAGTACCGCCCAAATTATTAGCCTTAAATATTATTTTAAAAATAAAACTCGTAATTACATGATAAGAATTTTATTAAAAACATGAAATACCAACAGGAAATACATATAATTAAAATATGATTGTGGGTTCCTACAAAACTACTGAATTTAAAAAAATTTCATTTTACAACAGAAAAATGAAAAACTCAGAATTCCATGTACATATTTTAAACAAGAATACAATGTAAGCAGGTTATCTTTCTGTAGCAAATTGCCACATGAAGACATTGTTTTTAAGATAAATTACTTAACGTACCTATTATATCTTTCGTCAGGTCTAAAATAAATTTTCCATATTGCCAAAATATAACCAAGGTCCATGGAGACATTAGTTTACATAAGATGTTTGATGTTTCATTCGGGGCTCAAATATGTATAATATTTATTAAGTTGGAGTTTAGTTTAGTTCAGTTCATCATATTTTTCCTGAAATCATTAAAAAATCATTAAAATTAATGTAACAAATGTACATTGAAAATTAAAACTCTTCAAAACAAAAACAAAAAATATTACTAAAGAAGTTATATTTTATAAAAACTATTTTGGTTCACTTATGGAAATTAGTTAAAAAATGGAATTTTTATTTTATTTGTGTACATGTATATGGTACATGTATGGTATGGTACATGTACACGGTATGGTACATGTACATGTATTGTGTATAAGGAAATTAGTTAAAAAATGGAATTTTTATTTTATTTGTGTACATGTAGGTACATATCTATGTATGTATGTAGTTACATTTCCTCCCATGTCATTTAATTTATGATTACTCTCATACTAAACCAAGTTCTAGGATACCTACTTACTTATATAAAGAAACCTACTCAAATGCATTAAATTTGTCTGACGTTATTAATTTTTTGTAAAATGAAAGTAAGTAATAAAAATAATAATTACCTCTGCATCATTCTCAATGACCAATGACTGATAGTATTTCCCTTAACCTCATCTAACCATCTCCAGAAACAGAAGCGAATGTATTGGGATGTGGATATAGAATGTTATACTTATTGTAAACAAGTAAAGTTTTGTCGGTTCAGATTCCACTGAAAAATAGGAATATATTTATTAATACTGATAAAAATATTTAAAAAATGTTAAAAATAAGAACATAAAGTGCAAGCATAGTGATAAATGTGTTGTTCCTATCATCAGGTTTGATTTGTAAAACGGCACAATAACCCCAAAAAAACCTCTTTAATACTTTTTGCCGTGAAAATCTAAAATCATACTTGAATAATAGGTATTTTAGCAAACCTAACTCCTATAAGTAACTTGTGAAAAAAGCAAATGAAATGCTAATTGTTAAAATCTATTTTATATAATAAAAAAAAACATAAGCACTTTTGTCAAAATCCAGAGAGGAAATTGGGGAAGATTAAATGAATGAGATAGGTCGATGCAATATAGAAAACATGTATACCTTTTTAAGATGTAATCGTGATGTTCGACTGCGTCAATTACTTATTAGATTCCGGGTGGATAAATATGTTCTGAAAACGGAAACATGTACAACACCGATTAAAATACAACTTAAATAACATACCTACTTTAGGCACACTGAAATATCAACCAAAGGAAGTTTCCCACCTGTAATTTTGTTCCAATTATTGGTCCTGTTCTTCCATTTTTCATTCGCAAAATCCATATTCACACTTATTGCCATCTTATTGCGTCGGAAATGTGAATGCATTGTAAATGTCAAACGAAAATATAGCAGAAAAATGCAACAAAAATCCAAGATTCCTATTGGTGGAGGTAGTAGCTGGGGACCATAAACAAATCGAAGGGGACTTATGATATCACCAAAGATTCGGTTCACTTTTTGGATCGGAGTTATACCCGCCTGCATCTGTCAGTTTCATCTGGGAGCCATTTTAGATTCAGATGTTCGTTCGTTAACTAATAGATGTTTGTTTGTGTTTAACCATTCGTCGATTGAACCTTCAACATAAAGGTATCTGTGCCTTGGTGAAATTGCCAGCCTGTGTATTTTGACGACTTTTCAAAGGTAAAATACCAAATCACGGCAGCGCCAACGCCAATGCAGTCAGTGTATAGATGCCGTAGCAATTGCTGTCACAACCCTTTCTCTATCAGTAAATATATATTAATTTGTGAAATAAACTCACCTAATAGATATTCTATATTATATGCGTTAACAGTATGTGTGTAAAGGTCTCGTGCATTATTCTCAGCGGAATTCACAATACTAAACAGTAGTTCACATTTATAACCTCTAATAAACATTTCCACGTAATAATAATTACGTAAAACAGCGGCAGAAGATAGATGTCAGTTATTTTAAGTTCATGCTGATATTTTCACTTGAGTATTAATCAAGTAGTTCCTTTTGCTTGCATGTCCATTTATAGCGGCCATTCGTTGTTTTAAATCAAACCGAGTGACCGTTAACCTTTTATTTGGACTAAGGCATACTTTCAACTCCGTAGCGTCCAACATGATTAAGCTTAACTTTCTGAAAAATATTTGTAAACTTGCCTGTCTCAACACAGGTGATCTAGCACGACAGGCGCAGTAAAAATACAAGTTTCCGAATTTTGTATAGATCTACACTACTTAAATAAATACGCAACTGCATACAAATAGGTTCCATTAACTTATAATCAATGTTTTATTTCAGGTGCAATTTCAAAGTTTCAACCAGTTGTTACCCTCATATTTGGATGCTATCGCAACAGTGTCATGGATCTTCCAAATCCAGAGACTGTTTTCATCAAAACGGAACCAGAATTCCGGGAAGACGACGTAGAAATGACGGCTACGGATATGTTTATTGACCTACAGGATGTGAAGAAGGAATGTTTGCAGTACGACGGGAGTCCTCCGTCAACCAGTAAGTTTATTGTATTTTTTGTTAAAATGCAGGATACTGAATTGAGATGTTCAGAATTTCAGAATTCCTATCCGTTTTGGAAATGTTAAATAGCAAAGACAAATGCTTGTTAACGACTTCCATCTCTATCTGTACTTTAATTACTTTTGTTTTTCCTTGAACCACCGATGTCCCATAGTGCTTTATTTGTCACAAAACATCAAAGCCAGAAATCACGCTGTGATATAAGATCTCTCACCAAATACCGCGACGTGAAAAAAATGTTTTAAATACCTATCTCATTTTTATCACATGGTCAGACATATAACAAAAAAAAATTGTAGAAAGAGAGACCATAAATCCCTCTCTTTGCTTTTGAAAGATTATCAAATGCCACCAATACCATTACCAAAGCACTGAATAAATTTCTCGACTTAAAAGCATTTAATACCACAGAAAAAAACCTAAAACTACAAATATACTATATTAAACATTCAAATAAACTATCCAGCTTTAGAATTTTAGATAATTGTCTCATGCTACTACAAAACTTTACAGTTAATCGTCAACAATGAACAAAAGAATGAAGAATTGATAAAGGGATAAAGACGACAAATGTTGTCATTCGAATCTAAAATTAATAATTTATAAATTGTAGTGTTTGTTAAGCATTTTATATCGGTAAAACAACACGCAATGTCATGGATTTTCAGAAATGTCGTAGTCACAGATTATATAATTTAGAAGCACTCGAAATAAAGAAAGCTTTTAAAATCAAAACCTAAATTCTTGATAGTCAGTTAAATGTGTCCCATAGCCCTATATTAGGGATATTTCCCATAAACCCACGAATATCGATTATCCCTTAATCACCTGTTCATGTGACGTTTTGTCCCTGCAGATATAATATTGTAACCCATTATCAGGGCTGGGCAAAATACATGCATTGCTGTAATTAAAATACAAATTACAAAATACTCTTTCGCATGTATTTAAAATACGAAATACAAAATACTTTCAAGTCGTGTATTTGAAATACAAAATACAGTATTTTAACCATTTTTTAATTTCAAATACAAAATACAAATTACAAAATACAAAATACATTTCGTTTTGGTAGAACCTTTGGTTGCAATAAATTGTCGTAAGTGCCCTTATCTAAGGGTGCGTTTCCATACAAGCAAAGCTTAGCAGAGTGAAACAGAGACGTGCAAAAATTGACCAATCATTTTGCTTAGAAAACACATCTCATCTCTGCCCCACTTGTAGAGTTTTGTGGTAGACCCAGGTGTTAGATAATAACAATAATTATTATAATAACATAACATTTGTATAGCGCAGTTTTGCGTTATTTCACTTCAAATGCGGTCTACTGTGAAAAACTTAAAAATAATATACCTAGTATTCAGCTAATTATTCCTATAGTGCTTGATCTAATATATGACACCAAAATGTACAATACAAAGCAATGACAAGTATAATATATAGTGATCGACCGATCTTTCGGTTTCGGTTTCGGAAAGTTTCGGCAAAAAAATCTAGTTTCGGCTGAAAATCTGCCGAACCTTCGGCCGAAACGATACTCTGCGTTCATGAATTATCGCGCATCGTTCGGCTGACTTCGGGTGGCAAATTTTTGTTCCAATAAGTAGGTAGTTTAATTTTTATTTTTTTTGTTTGCTTTATAGCAGTAATATACCAGTAATAATACCCGCCCCCCAAATTGGGAGGCGGGTAAGGGTACCGCCGCCGCCCGGGAACCATTTATTGAATAATCAACACTTTTTCCATAGGTCACCTTAAGTGGTTCGCTACGTTTGGTGACTTTGCAGGGCTGCCCGGGTTCATTGGGGTGAGATTTGTCCGGGTCTTGGCGGCCAATGCATCTGCCTGCCTGCTCCGTGGTGTGCAGGATCGAGAGAGACTGGTTGAGGGAGGTCTTCTCCAGCCGGAAACTCTCGACCTATTGCCTTGCACCGCGGTTGAAGGGATGGATTCATACGTCTGTTATGCCTAGATACACTAAACCCCCCGATTCCTATCCACCCTTCATACCTATTTCCTTCCCCGAACTGCCTCTCCTTCCTTTCCTTAAAAAACCCTCCACACAGCACCCCTTAAGATGACATAAAAAATAATAAATAGTGTTTCACATACGTACTTCAATTATTGTTTTTTTTAATATTTCTTCACATATGTACTTCAATTATTGTTTTTTTAATATTTCATTTAACACGTGTATTAAGAAAATTGTGATTGTAAACGCAATAAAAATAAAAATACTCAATTAATGAGGTCCTTCCTTTATAATGTAAGTGTTGATTATTGACAAATTTTTGTTCCAAGAAGTAGTTAACATGTTTTGCTAATTTTTGTTTGGTAATATATAAATGTTATATATAAATAGCAGTAATATCAAAAAAATAAATAACATTTTTTTCACGTGTACTTCAATAATTGTTTTTTTTTAAATTTCATTTAACACGTGTTAATTGTCTGTGAAAGTGTAAAAATAAGCCAAATTTCGTAATCAATATATTTTTAACATGTCTAAAAAAGATTTGGAAGATTCAAAACTGAGACAGACACCGAAGATTCAGTTTCGGTAGAAAGTCGTGTTTCGTTTGGACACTAATATACATAGATATATATAACAACTGGATGGATGACTCGTGTAAATTGGCCGGTCTTCCGGTTTCGACGGCCGCCATCTTTAAAATTGGCAAGAGATACGAGAACTCAGGGAACTTCTCAGGGGGAACTCGCAAATTTCAAGTTTTTTGTTACTAAAAAATGTTAATAGCATTTTTCCTTTCTGTTTTCAGTTGTTGCATAACGAATTGTAATAAAATAAAACTGCGACTTTCTATATTTCGCATAAATAAATCGCAAAATTGTTAAAAACGGGATCCTTGGAACAACTTTATTTATGGAAGATTAATTCGAAGTAAACTTCAATAATGAAACTTCATTCAGGACATCACAAGTCCAGTTATACTTTATTTTATAACTACTGTGATAATCTTACCATTATCTTAGATCAGTAACACTAGTGTAGGTAGGGTAGGTAACACAATATGTTGAGAGAAACAAAACTACAAGATTTAATAAGTGTATCATTTTTATTTCTTAAAAATTACAATATTTACCAATATTTACTATAGGAACATCATGTGCCATTATCTTACAATCAGTAAATGTGTTGACAAACAAAAGAAAAAATAACAGTCATACATAATATAGGGTAGAAATAATAAAAATTAAAAAAATCCCAACATAATTTATACAAAAACAAATACAGCAAACATTTATACAACTTATATGCAGACAAAAAATTTATACAACTTATACATATACAGACAATTTTTTTATACATTATTAAATAAAATAAGTTTAAGTAATTTCTGCCTAAAGCTTGCTTTATAATTATTTACATTTTCTAGTGAAAATCTTCTTGCGTAAGTCTTTAACCTTAATAGGGCAAATTTTTCTGAAATTTTTCGAACTTTTGGTAGCATGGACCCATTTCTTTCACATCTCTTCATTTTTAATGGAAATCTGTAATAATAAGTACATAAAACATTCGTTGTGATATTTGAAGTTATTTTTTTATTTATTTACGGACCATTCAATATAATAATAAAACGAGTAAGAAACAGAGAGGCCAGTGAAATGAGAGTTAATATAAATGAAGAGCATTTATAAAATATAATATAAAATTACATTATAGAAGATAACTCCAAGTCAAAGCATGAAAAAGGTTTAAGAGGCCGAAAGTCATTTAGGTTTACATAAAAAAAAAATCGATGCTTTGACTTGAGTTGACAAGTCTCAACGTTCTGGATAAAGGAGAATGGTATCCATAATTATTAGTAGATGTTGATGAGCTTGTTAACCACTTGGGGGTTGTGTCAGCGCCAAAACGCTCGTTGGGCTGAACTGCTCATCTCAGGGGGGGGGGAAAGGCCTCTCTTACCGACTGTGTACTCCAATGAAACAGGGCTTGTTAATAATCTAGTTTATTCGTAATTTGGCATGGGAATAACAGTACAGATCAAATATCCTAAAGGAGAGTGTGGCAACACGAGAAAGGTCTACTGATTCTAAGGGCTCGGGATATATTAAACGTAATTAAGAAGCTCACGAGACGATGGGCGGTCGCAGGCCGCTTCCTGGCGGAGTGCTCTCTGAGAGTGTTACGAGCAAGGAGTGGCGGCTGGTAGGCGTCCAGGGTGCATGGTGGATGCTGTCCTGACGGAGTGCTCTCGGCGTGTGTTACGAGCAAAGAGTGGCGGCTGGTAGGCGTCCAGGGTGCATGGTGGATGCTGTCCTGACGGGGTGCTCTCGGCGTGTGTTACGAGCAAAGAGTGGCGGCTGGTAGGCGTCCAGGGTGCATGGTGGATGCTGTCCTGACGGAGTGCTCTCGGCGTGTGTTACGAGCAAAGAGTGGCGGCTGGTAGGCGTCCAGGGTGCATGGTGGATGCTGTCCTGACGGAGTGCTCTCGGCGTGTGTTACGAGCAAGGAGTGGCGGCTGGTAGGCGTCCAGGGTGCATGGTGGATGCTGTCCTGACGGAGTGCTCTCGGCGTGTGTTACGAGCAAGAGTGGCGGCTCTGGAGCAGCAGGCTCCCAGACCGGCAAGGGTAAGGTCACAATGGGCGGCAGTGGGCGTAAACCGGGACTTGATTACTCGCGCAAAGGTAGCGTGCGGCGGGATGCCGTGGAGTTCCCGAGGACCTCTCCGCGCTGCGTTCCGAGCGTGACTGTCCGGCCTCGTTCCTGTTGCCCGTCTCCTGCTACCGTCGAAAGGGTGGGGAGAAGGAACATTTTATGACCATATAAGGTAATTTGTTGAATAACGACTCGCCATTCGTCCGTTCAACATCGCGTGATTGGGATCACGCAAGGAACGCGTGAACTGTTTCCGCTAGCTTATATCGTAGTCTGTTCGGAGAATTTATGGGCGACCCATAACACTACCCTCCTTCCCCTGAAATGAAGGGAATAGGCAGCGGGGCTGAAACAGGGGTCCACATCCTTCTGGTTAGCTTGTGATGCGTCGGTTGCCGCAGTGTGAGGTACAGAGTTACCCCTTCACCAGGATTTAAACACTCCCTACCTAAGAGCCAACAAAATTAAACTACCTGTGAGCCAAGCTAATAATCCTATCAAGTATTCTGAACAAGGTTGCCAAACTCTTCCCAAGGAAACACAAAAATATGACGTACGTAGTGCGATACAAGACACGCTAACGCAGGTGAGCGTTGAAAAAGGAAAAACATGCCCCTTAAGAAAAGGTTTTCTACCATGTAGAATTCTTAAAACTAGACAAAAAAATTTTCACATTATTCCTGTTAGGGAATATTGCACGCTGACAAATGTCATGAAATGATCGAAATCAACTCATATTGGCGTCTTTACAACAGAATTCTTAAAATTAGACAAAATTTATTTTTATACTCCTTATTCCTGTTAGGGAATATTGCACGCTGACAAATGTCATGAAATGATCGAAATCAACTAATATTCGCGTCTTTACAATAGACTAACCGCACCATACAAAACAAGTAGCGATAGCCATGGCTTACTTACAGTGTTATTTATACAACCCTTGTTATTCTCATAATTCAATTCTACCCCAGATGTTAATTCCCGCACTCTCAGCTTGTCATGGTTTGTCTGGTTTGCATTTAATTATTAGGCGTAAACGACCATCCTCTCATGTTCGCATATAATTGTAAGGTAACGCTACAAAATCTATCATGAACATTAATTTTCAGGTTTAATATGAATCCTCTCATGTTTTCTCGATTCACCCCTGGTGAACCGTACAGCGCTGTACTTGGTGCACTAAAAGTAACACCCTTGTCGCAACGACACAGACAACCGGGGAGATCTCGTTGGAATCTCCACGGTGAACTTGCGTTCGACGAATATACACAGGACACCTCCCAGGTGTTTCCACCAAAATAACCAGACGAAACCGTAATGACCATAAGTGCAATCACCCCATCCTCCGATAAGACCAGATATGTCCCAAAATGACATAAACATGTAAGAACTCCCATGTCCCTATTAATGACAACATGTAGACTCCTACAGAATCTACCCACATATTCATGTTGACATTACGAGAACTAACTTGTTCTACCGGGTACACACTCTTTAAATCTTCTTACTGCGAGAAGTACAATTCGTCATTTGAATACAGTGGCTTTAAGCAAGTTACAAATAACACCGTTTAATTACGTCCTGATATGGTAAGGACTTTACACGCTGGCTTGCCATATTGATACCGAAGTAATCAATTACGTGTTTACAAAAAAATATTTTCATAACAAATTAATTTAATTAAATTTATCGTAATTAAAAAACAACTTCAAATTACATCTGTTTACCATCCAACAACTCTATGTGTGTGTGTTCAGTTCTCAGCCAAATAACTTCCAATTCGAGTCTGTGTCAACACAATACTTTTAACTCTCCGGGTTTGACTACGTAAAACAAAGAAAAAAAAAGAAAACAACAACGCCACGTATTTTCTACACAAAAAATACGAAAATTTTAACACTTCTAATATTCGAATGAAACGTTCTAATATTCGTAAAGTCGATTCCCAAGTTTCAATTCAATCGGAAATCATTAGATAAAAATATAATTACACAAAATACAATAAACAACCAAAAAAAAAAAAAATTTAAAAAAAAACATTTTTTTTTTTTTTTTTTAATTTACATATAACGACCCTATCCTTCCTATTCACAAAGGTTATTTACAAAACACCAGGTTTTCCTGAATTTTCTTACTACTAAACGGGTTTTATTACGGACTGCCATTCATCACTATGCACAGAATCACTATGTATATAAAGGAATAAAATTATTTAATCAATTACCCGCTGATATAAGAACAGAAAAAAATCCCAACAAATTTAAAAAAAAAATTAAATCTTATTTTGGTAGTACCACCATATAATTTTAATTTTCTGCTAGATATATTTTTCACTGTTATTCCTAATGTTTTATGTACATCATATATACATTTCTTGTTTAATTACTCCTATGAACTTTTAAAATATATTAAGTCTAAATCTCTTCACAAGTTAAACTCTTTAGTTTGTGATAAGGATCTTTTTTTTGTTTAAATAATTCTTAAGTTATTAACAAGTTGTCCTCTCCTAAACACAAGCATTTGCTTTCTTAGGAGAGTGTATAAAATAAACATGTAAGCTATGTTATGTTATATTATGAAAATGTAAATGAAATAAATATTAATAAAAAAAAAAATAAAAAAAAATAACCTAAGAGTAATGAGGGCTAGGTGCCTACATACCCTACCTTATACAAGAATTTTCTTACGCCGTCTCTTACCAACGAAAAGAAGAGAATATGCTTGCATATTCTCTCATTGCATCTAAAATTGGGTAATTTTTAGAATGCAATTTGTTCCACAAAAATGGAAATTAAGTTTCCATTTTGGTCCCGGGCAGGATATTGAATACCTAACGCAGTCTTTTCTAACGAAAATCCTTGCCAATTTCAGGGTTCTTGAACTACGCCCTCAATCAGTGTATCGTGTCGTGTTTCTTTAGACGAATATGTAACCATATAAATATATTTTGTAACCAAATGGTTACTCCATAGGATGGGAGGAGTAATAACTCATCACTACCAATAATAGTCATTATAACAAATGGAATTAAAAGATGGCAAATAAAATTTAAAAAAAAAAATTTAACGAAAGTTAAGCTATATGCGTTATATCCTCGTACTAACATCAAGGGTTCATGACGTCCTTGGGTTATATATAAAGAGTGATAACTATAATTTCAACTATTATCCGGATTATTTGCTAACACCACACTCACGGAATGATGCAGCATAATATGCTCACATAACCAGGGGTGGAGAGAAAATGAACAAAACAAAAAAAAAACAGAAAATATAAATAAATAAAACCACCGCAATGACAAAAAAAAAGAATTCAACCCTATAAGGCGGCAACGACAGTGGTGTCGAATCCCTTTTTTAAAATGTCCTTGATGTGAAATCTACCGACAATTTTTTTATTTAAATCTTCCAGCACGTATACCGTGCTAGAGACCTTTTCTCTTATCCTGTTTTCTACGAACCGGGGTGCTAGTTTGGCAGAAAAATAGACACCCGCTTTGGACTGTGGGAAGTTCCTCCTCCAAATGACGTCACCCACCTCGTAAGAAGCTAATTGGTGCCTAGTATTGTATCTACAAGCGCTTTGTTTATACGCGACAGCGAGTGCATCACTCACTTTGTCGTAGATGGCTACGAGTTCCTGTAGTTTATTCGCGTATTCCGCAACCGTACCTGGTTGTGTGTCATTTTGACTAGCACCAGGGGAGATACGCCAATGCGACGTGCCATGCACTGTCTGTTCGAAACCGTGCATAAGAAAAAACGGGGTGTACCCAGTCGTAAGATTGACAGTATTGTTTATCGCTGCTTGGACCGTTCTGACGTGTCTTGACCACTGACGGTGATCGTCACCTACTAGGATAGCCAGCGAGGTCCCGACGGTTTGGTTATAACGTTCCACTGTGTTGTTCATAGGTGTATAAAAGGTGTTGTAAAATACATCAGGAACGCCGTACTGGGACAAGAAAGCTTTGAAGGCCCCGGATATAAACTGACGACCGTTATCAACTATCAGTGTTCTAGGTACAGAGATTGGCAAGAAAATATTATATTCCAAGGCTTCTATTATGGCTTTAGCCGTAGCGTGGCGTAGTGGGAATAACCAACAGTATTTGGTGAACACGTCTACCACGCTTAATATATGGAAGTTTCCGTCATAACCTTTCGGGTATGGACCTATCAGATCTACGCTCAGACTCTGCATCGGGCGGTCTACACTTTTGGGGTGAGACATATGACCTAAAGCTGGTTAAAGTTTTGTCGAATGTTTATACGCCTTACAAGTATTGCAATGAGACACCGATTTTTTTACATCGTTATACATTCCGGGCCAGAAATTTCTTAACGACAATTTTTTAAAGGTTTTAAACACTCCTGGGTGTATTGCCGTGGGTGAGTTATGACATTCCGAGATTAAGGCCTGTCTATCCTCTACAGGGGACACTAATTTCCATTCGTAGTCTGTATGTAAGGAAAAATCAGCTTTGCAATGTTTATACAACTTATTTCCTTGTATTAGGAAGTTAGGACTATCTTGTGGGTTATCGAGGCACTTTTTATACAGTTCCGTATACCATTTGTCTTTAGAACTAGGCGTGCTAAGTAAGGAATCCAACTGCGTAACCTCAATACGTGAGAGTGCGTCTGGAACTATGTGGAGGGAGCCTTTCCTGTGAATTATATCGAAATCAAATTGGGATAAGCGAGTAGCCCACCTCGAAAGGCGTCCCGAAGGATTGTCCAGGGACATTAACCACCTTAGACTCGAGTGGTCTGTGACTACTGTGAATTTTGATCCTTCTACGTACGAACGAAAGTTGTGCACGGCGTCGAGAATAGCTAATAACTCGCGTTCCGTTGTACTATAGTTTCTTTCCGCTTTGGAGAGTACTTTGGAATAATACGCGACGGGGTGTTCTGCGTCTTCAAATTTTTGTGAAAGGCACGCCCCTATAGCAAAATTGGAACTGTCGCATTGTAATATAAAGGGTAACTTAAAGTCCGGGCAGCTTAGTACTGGAGCTGAAATTAAGGCGTTCTTTAAGGCAGTAAATGATTTTTCTATTTCGTCATTTCACGTAAAATTGGGAAGGTTCTTCTTACCACCAGTTATATGAGTCAAGGGGGCGGCAATGTTTGAAAAGTTATCAATAAAACGTCTGTAATAACTGCATAACCCTAGGAATGATTTCACCTGTTTCGTATTCTGCGGGCGGGGGAAGTTTTTGATAGCATCTATTTTCGCCGGGTCGGTGCGGAGACCTTCCTTGTCCACCACGAACCCTAAGTATTTTAGTCTTGATTTACAAAATTCCGATTTTTCTATATTTAATGTTAAGCCGGCATCCTTTAAAATTCTACATACTTTCTTAAGGAGAACGATGTGTTCTTCGAACGTTCGCGAGATAATTATTAGGTCGTCTAAGTATGCAAAAAGGTTCGGTTCAAACTCCGGGCCGAATAAGTTGTCTACTAGACGTTGCAATTCACTAGGTGCATTACGTAACCCAAAGGGGAGCCTCACAAACATAAAGGTCCCTCTTCCTGGCACTACGAAACTAGTTTTCTCACAAGACGAAGGATGCAAGGGAATCTGCCAGAAGGATTTAAGTAAGTCTAGTGATGTAATGAAATTTGCGTGACGTAGGTTATCTAAAATACGATGTACGTTAGGTAATGGATATATTTGTGCTTTGGTAGCGGTATTTAGGCGTCTACTATCAAGGCAGAACCTCGCGGTTCCATCCTTCTTGGGCACCAGTATTACTGGGTTTGACCAAGGAGATTTACTCTTAACAATTACGCCTAACTCTAACATTTTATCAACTTCGCATTCTAGTTGTTTTAACCTCACCGGAGACAAGGGATAATAGCGTTGTTTAATGGGTGGGCCTTCAGTTTCGATAACATGTTCGATCAAATTTGTTTTACCCAAACCGCATTTAGCAAAAGATATGGACTGAAATTCCTCTATCACGTCGCTAAGTGATTTTAGTTGCGCGGGAGTAAGATCATTTTTTGACCTTACTACGTTAACTTCTGAGATGGAAGTATACGTAATATTTTGATTTGTCGTAAATAAATTTGGAGCTATGTTGAATTTTTTCCAAAAATCGATGCCTAAAATAATTTTCTGGCCGAGCGAAGGTATTACTACAAAGTCTATGGTTTGCAATATATCGTTATACAATACTGGGAGTGACAGCTTGCCAGAAACTTCCTGTCTCTTGTTATCTGCCGTAGTAATTACCAGATCACAAGGGGATAGTTTATACGACGTGAAATATTCATGCAAATTCCCACCTATACAGGACAGGGACGCCCCGGAATCTAGCAACCCTGACAAGACACGATTTTTAACTTGGAATGTTACATGCGGGCGGCCATCTACGCTGCAGTTTACATTCATAGCTTCGAGGGAATCGGTGTTCAGAAAAACTTTAACGTAACCTAACCAGTCATTCCATTCCTTTTCAATTTTCTCTGCTGATGGCCTCGGACTGAAATGACCGCCTAGAAGTTTTTTTGATCCCTATCAAAATGAGACGGGGGTGGTTTAGAGAGGTCCGGTAAAACGTTTGCCCTGCTGTAATCAGGCTTTTTCCATCGTGGGCTACGGCGCGGAACGCTATTACTGTTTCCCTTATTGCAATTTTTTGCAAAGTGACCGTTTTGATTGCATCTGAAACAAGCACGATTTGCGATATCCGCGGTCTTTTGTGAAATCGCCGCGAGCTGTGGGTTCTTATTACGGCCGAATGTTCTACTTTTGTAGTTCGATTGCGAATTATCGAAATGACTCTCATCCATATTCTCACACCTCTGTATTACTTCGGCGCAAGTCCGGGGTACATCGTATGCGAGTAATTTACTGTATTTATGTAACAACCCGTTTTTAATGATAAGTACCAAATCTATTTCAGACATTGGTGATAATAACTTATCATTCAGAGATGATATCAGATTCACGTATTGACGGACCGGTACGTTGTACATCTGTTTGTAACGATGTATTTTAGATTTAATTCCAAATTCACCGTCACTCTCCTTATAATTTGAGACGACCTCCGGTACGTCTGATTTTTTACTTGACGCGGAACTGAATTTGATTTTGTCCATTTCTTCGCATAATGTTTGTAACTCCGAAACGTTAGTAATATTTTTCCCGATTTTTAGTTGTGCGTAATCCGGCGTAAGGCCTTTGGTAACCAAGGATAAAAGTTCCGATTCCTCTAATGGTAAATTTAGCTTGGAGTTGATAGCTAAAGCTTCCAAAATGTAATCCGCGGCTCTTTCGTTCTTTTTTTGACATAAGTTAAATAACCTCGACTTTTCAGTCATCTGGAATGTCGGATCTTCGAACCTCTTCAAAAAGGCTATTTTAATCTCTTCCCACTTTAGATTAAATTTGAAGATTTTCCTATAGAAAAATAGTGCAGAACCGGATAGTAATTCAACAAACCCCCTAGCTATATCCTGACAATCAATGCCTCTAGCGTATTGTAACTCCGCGATTCTGTCTAAAAAAACGCAGACATCCGAATTCCCGTCAAAAGAAATTTTCCAATTCGCTAAATTAACTACTTTCCTTTCAACGTACCTTGTGGTGGTCATCTCATAGCAATTTTGTGGAGGCAAGGGCGCTATGACAACGTGGTTTCCCGAATTACTTGTTTTAGGGGTTGTAGTTACTCCTGGAGAATTTATAGAAATTACGGGGGACTCCGCTCGCCTGATATTTAGAGATTCATTAAACGCGACACATTGTTGTCTTAGTGACAACAAAGCTCTTTTCGGAACTATTCGTCTCTCTATCAACATTTTCTTTATTAAGGACGCGTTCGCTTTTTCGAAATTTAATATTTTCTCCCTATTTGGTACGGTGACCTCCATGATTTAAATTTTTAATAAACAAACGCCAAAAAAAATTCCGGACGAAAATTTAAGTTACAAGACGAATCACTGGCCAAATTGTTATTATTTTCACCTATCACAGGGAAACGGGTGGCGTAGCTCAACCCGACGGGAGTTATTTTCCTTTTTTATTAGAAAACAACTACCGCTCTTCAAGGAAAAAAATAACGCAACTTCATCCAGCACTATACAAGAGTTTAAATTCACACGTAATTTATTACCCAATAACAAAAATATTCCCGCGCGAAACGACGAAAACGATCACTAATGATAACTACACTTCATTTTATTTAAAAAAAGGTTTTTGAAAGCCGCGATAGATACAATATCCCGCGAAATTTAAATACCTATCACTCGAATTGTATTAGCCGTCGGATCGGGACTCGCGCCGTGTTTACACTCGGGAACATTGCGAAGTTTTTACTTACCTATTACTCGAAATTGTATTAGCCGTCGGAACACGCGCCGTGTTTTTACATTTCACTGAATCACTAAAAATCACACGTACAGCTGTTGGTAGGAAACACACATAATAAACATGTTTATAGTAATAAGGTGTAAGCAATGTTTCAAGAGAGATAACAATCGATAAGACGCTTTGGGTGCCAGTGTTAACCACTTGGGGGTTGTGTCAGCGCCAAAACGCTCGTTGGGCTGAACTGCTCATCTCAGGGGGGGGGGAAAGGCCTCTCTTACCGACTGTGTACTCCAATGAAACAGGGCTTGTTAATAATCTAGTTTATTCGTAATTTGGCATGGGAATAACAGTACAGATCAAATATCCTAAAGGAGAGTGTGGCAACACGAGAAAGGTCTACTGATTCTAAGGGCTCGGGATATATTAAACGTAATTAAGAAGCTCACGAGACGATGGGCGGTCGCAGGCCGCTTCCTGGCGGAGTGCTCTCTGAGAGTGTTACGAGCAAGGAGTGGCGGCTGGTAGGCGTCCAGGGTGCATGGTGGATGCTGTCCTGACGGAGTGCTCTCGGCGTGTGTTACGAGCAAAGAGTGGCGGCTGGTAGGCGTCCAGGATGCATGGTGGATGCTGTCCTGACGGGGTGCTCTCGGCGTGTGTTACGAGCAAAGAGTGGCGGCTGGTAGGCGTCCAGGGTGCATGGTGGATGCTGTCCTGACGGAGTGCTCTCGGCGTGTGTTACGAGCAAAGAGTGGCGGCTGGTAGGCGTCCAGGGTGCATGGTGGATGCTGTCCTGACGGAGTGCTCTCGGCGTGTGTTACGAGCAAGGAGTGGCGGCTGGTAGGCGTCCAGGGTGCATGGTGGATGCTGTCCTGACGGAGTGCTCTCGGCGTGTGTTACGAGCAAGAGTGGCGGCTCTGGAGCGGCAGGCTCCCAGACCGGCAAGGGTAAGGTCACAATGGGCGGCAGTGGGCGGCAGTGGGCGGCAGCCAGGGCGGCTCTGGAGCGGCAGGCTCCCAGACCGGCAAGGGTAAGGTCACAATGGGCGGCAGTGGGCGTAAACCGGGACTTGATTACTCGCGCAAAGGTAGCGTGCGGCGGGATGCCGTGGAGTTCCCGAGGACCTCTCCGCGCTGCGTTCCGAGCGTGACTGTCCGGCCTCGTTCCTGTTGCCCGTCTCCTGCTACCGTCGAAAGGGTGGGGAGAAGGAACATTTTATGACCATATAAGGTTGTCGCCAATAAGGAAGTGTGACGGAGTGAGGGCGTTTAAGTCATTTGGATCTGATGTTAATGGAGTCAGAGGACGGGAATTTAAACAAGCCTCAATCTGTATTAGTATGGTATTCATTCCTTCGTATGTCAAAACAGTTGACCGCATTGCTTTTTTTAAATGCAACTTGGTCATTTTAACTGCACTTTCCCAAAGTCCCCCGTGATGCGGTGAGCGGGGAGGCAAGAAACTCCAGCTAATATTCTGCTGGGCCAAAAAATTATGGATTTCTTTATCAGATGCCTTCAAAAAATCAAATAGTTCAGTAAGTTCCCTATAACTACCTGTAAAGTTATCAGTAAAGAGTCGTGAGGGTTTACCCCTCCTAGCTATAAATCTTTTCAATGCATTCATAAATGCCATTGAAGTTAAATTAGTCACTAATTCTAGGTGAATTGCCTTCGTTGAACAAATAAATAAACATATGTAAGATTTTACACTCTTAGCATTTCTGGTTAAACCAGACTTAATTAAAATTGAACCTGCAAAATCTATGCTGGTTACATAAAATGGTCTATGGATTCGGAATCGGTCAGCAGGAAGGTCACCCATGAGCTGGCGACACTTGCGCGAACGGACTCGGAAACATACAATACATTTATGCAGTGCTCGCTTCACTGCGTTTTTACCATATATTGGCCAAAAACGTAAACGCAGTAATGCGAGCAGAGCATTACATCCTAAATGTAAATTCTCATAATACAGATGGGTTATTATTAAGTCAGTCAACTTATGATTTTGTGGTAACAAAATTGGATGTTTTTGAGAGGCTGAGGTAATATCGGATTGTGATAGTCGACCTCCAACACACAACAACCCATCCTGCATAAAAGGATTTAGTGCCTTTACTTTGCTCTGCCTAGATACAAATCTTCCATTACTCACAGACGCTATTTCATCATGAAATGCGAATCGCTGAGCGTTCAAAATCAATACATGCATGGCATGTTCCAGTTCGATTACAGAAAGCTCGTCGACCCGCATCGGTCTTCGTTTAGAACAGTTATGTATGAAACGTAACATATAAGCAACTACGCGCCTCAGTCGTCTTAATGAAGAATAATTATTAAATATTTCCCTATTTCTAAAAGATTTTTTATTAAAGCAGAAAATTTTCCTCGGTACCCGAATATGATTTGCTTTACGGAGACTCAGCGTGTAAATCTGCCAGACCAATAAAAGGTCATTGGGTAGCTTGTCATCCCAGGATGTTTTTAGCTTCCACAATCTTTGCATAATTATCTTACCGACAATGATTACTGGGCCTACCAGTCCTAAAGGGTCAAACACTTTTGAAATTAATGATAAAACTTGACGTTTTGTTACTTCTAACTTTGAGTCTATGCTTTCTACCTGATAGGTAAACTCATCAAGTTTGGTGTCCCATATTAATCCGAGAATCTTAGCTTCATTGGATTCATTTGGCAATAATTCTAAATTGTCTTTAGAATCATTAATCGAGGGCGCATTAGACCTCCATTTTCTAATCTCCATGCCTGCTGTAGCAAGCGCATTAATGATTTGTGATTTAAGCAAGTGACAAGTATCAATGGAGTCACTACCAGAAAGAAAATCATCTACATAAAAATTTTCCTTAAGGGATTTACTAGCTAATGGATGAGTAAATGAAACGTCATTACCTAGCTGATGCAGACAACGTATTGCTAAATAAGGCGAAGGAGCCAAACCATATGTCACCGTGTTTAGCGTATAGTGTTTCGAACAATCCTCCGCATCCCTTCTCCATAATATACGTTGGTAATTTCTGTGTTCCGGGTTGATATTAATTTGGCGGTACATTTTTGCAATATCTGCCGTGACTGCATATTGATGTTTTCTGAAAAATACCAAGTGGCAAAATATATCATTTTGAATGGTGGGCCCAATCATTAGAGCGCGATTCAAAGAAATCCCTCGAGCAGGTTTAGCCGACCCGTCAAAAACAACACGAATTTTAGTAGTTGTGCTTGATTCTTTAAATACAGCGTGATGTGGTAAATAATAAGTAGTTTCATCACGTATTGGCGGTTCACATTCAGTCATGTGACCTAACGCAAGATACTCATCAATAAATTCCGAGTATTGTTCCTTTAAACTAGGTTGTCTTAAGAATTTCCTTTCCATTGACACTAATCTACTTTTAGCAATACTAAATGAATCTCCTAATTGAGATAGGTTAGATTTAAATGGTAAGTTCACTACGAATCTACCATTTGCATCGCGTTTATGCGTGCCTTTGAACATCTTTTCACATTCACTATCTTCCAGAGAGTGATGCTTACTATTTTCAATTTCTTCAACCTTCCAAAACCTTTCTAATTGATTCTGCAAAGAATTTAATGAAATATGACAAACTTTAACTGGCCTCGTATTTTGACGCCTCTGTACAGCTCGTGATATTATCCAGCCTAGCTCCGTTCGATGCAATGTAGGTTTATCCTTTCCTAACTGTATCTGATCCGTACGAACCACCTGCCAGAATATCTCTGCTCCGATCAGCATATCAATAGCAGCTGGCTGGTAAAACTGCGGATCAGCTAACTGGATGCCGTCTGGAATGTTCAACATTTTTGGATTAATCAAGGTCTGTGGAAGATTGCAAGAAATCTCAAAATAGTATCCAATGAAGATGGTGATGAGGACGCCGACTGGACCAATCCCGATGATGATGAGGCCGCCGACTGGACCACTCCCGATGATGATGAGGCCTGACTGGGCCACTCCAAATAATGATCTTCAGTCTCAAATGGATCAATCCAAATAATGATCACCCAGCTTGAATGAGTCAATCCAATAATGATCATCCGGCTCGAAGGACCAATGATTCAGGATCTAAACTTCCGCTCTCCTGACAAAGCAATCCGGCGTGGTAACACCAGATTCCAAGGGAAGTGTGGCTGGAGTAACTCTTCAATAATAACTCCAGCTCTTGAATAATTGGTCTTTATTGAAACAATATAAGACCCGTAGGGTAGCTCATGTACGGTGAGCCCAATGATGCTATCTCTCTCCGCGGTTTTATAACCCACATGAAGTGAAAACCTGGCAGCAGACGTTTTGCCCAAAAACGACCCGCCCAAGACGGATGGTAACAAGAGAAGAAGGAATTAAAAAATCCGTGGCAATACGAAATCGCCCTGGCAATTGCCAACACAAAAAATGTTGCCACAACCATTAGGGTGACAATCACAAATATTAATATTTCAGTACCTGAAATCTTAACATATTCCCGCCCAAAACGAGTATTAAGGAATAGTTGTTTTTCATAAAATAATATATTAGAAGAGATTGCAACATTGGTACTCAGAATTTACCCAACGAGTTCACATACAAAAATAAACAATATTCAATATATGGATATCAAAATAATAACAAAAAACTTATAACTAAGTATATAACCCTATGTCAGACTTGACATTAAAAAATGAAAGTTTAATAACGTAGAACCTTCTGGTGCGCTGCACCCACTTATGTGAAAATGGTTTAACACTTGGCACTGATGAGCCTGACGGCATTTTGATTTACACATCACATCACTTTTAGCGTTGTAATTGGTTCTTAATCCAGGTTGGAGGAAGCATCCTCCATGGGAAGTAGACAGAGCTGTGTCACGGCTCTTTTGGTGACACCTCTGGCCGTCCTCAAGGAGACGACGCGGACGCGTCCGTCTTGGCCAGGGTGGATCTCCGTCACTCGCGCCATCCTCCAGTACTGCGGAGGTAGCTGGTTGTCTTTGATGATGACCATGTCACCAGGCTGTAAACTGCGTTGACGTCCTTCTTGCCATTTGACTCGGTTCTGCAATTCTGCTAGGTATTCCCGGCTCCATCTGTGCCAAAAAGATTGAACAACGGTAGACATCTTTTGGTAAATATTAAGCCTGTTTGTAGGCAGATGATGGATATCAAGCTCAGGCAATGCTAACAGGTTGTCGCCAATAAGGAAGTGTGACGGAGTGAGGGCGTTTAAGTCATTTGGATCTGATGTTAATGGAGTCAGAGGACGGGAATTTAAACAAGCCTCAATCTGTATTAGTATGGTATTCATTCCTTCGTATGTCAAAACAGTTGACCGCATTGCTTTTTTTATTAAAGCAGAAAATTTTCCTCGGTACCCGAATATGATTTGCTTTACCGAGACTCAGCGTGTAAATCTGCCAGGCCAATAAAAGGTCATTGGGTAGCTTGTCATCCCAGGATGTTTTTAGCTTCCACAATCTTTGCATAATTATCTTACCGACAATGATTACTGGGCCTACCAGTCCTAAAGGGTCAAACACTTTTGAAATTAATGATAAAACTTGACGTTTTGTTACTTCTAACTTTGAGTCTATGCTTTCTACCTGATAGGTAAACTCATCAAGTTTGGTGTCCCATATTAATCCGAGAATCTTAGCTTCATTGGATTCATTTGGCAATAATTCTAAATTATCTTTAGAATCATTAATCGAGGGCGCATTAGACCTCCATTTTCTAATCTCCATGCCTGCTGTAGCAAGCGCATTAATGATTTGTGATTTAAGCAAGTGACAAGTATCAATGGAGTCACTACCAGAAAGAAAATCATCTACATAAAAATTTTCCTTAAGGGATTTACTAACTAATGGATGAGTAAATGAAACGTCATTACCTAGCTGATGCAGACAACGTATTGCTAAATAAGGCGAAGGAGCCAAACCATATGTCACCGTGTTTAGCGTATAGTGTTTCGAACAATCCTCCGCATCCTTTCTCCATAATATACGTTGGTAATTTCTGTGTTCCGGGTTGATATTAATTTGGCGGTACATTTTTGCAATATCTGCAGTGACTGCATATTGATGTTTTCTGAAAAATACCAAGTGGCAAAATATATCATTTTGAATGGTGGGCCCAATCATTAGAGCGCGATTCAAAGAAATCCCTCGAGCGGGTTTAGCCGACCCGTCATAAACAACACGAATTTTAGTAGTTGTGCTTGATTCTTTAAATACAGCGTGATGTGGTAAATAATAAGTAGCTTCATCACGTATTGGAGGTTCACATTCAGTCATGTGACCTAACGCAAGATACTCATCAATAAATTCCGAGTATTGTTCCTTTAAACTAGGTTGTCTTAAGAATTTCCTTTCCATTGACACCAATCTACTTTTAGCAATACTAAATGAATCTCCTAATTGAGATAGGTTAGATTTAAATGGTAAGTTCACTACAAATCTACCATTTGCATCGCGTTTATGCGTGCCTTTGAAAATCTTTTCACATTCACTATCTTCCAGAGAGTGATGCTTACTATTTTCAATTTCTTCAACCTTCCAAAACCTTTCTATTTGATTCTGCAAAGAATTTAATGAAATATGACAAACTTTAACTGGCCTCGTATTTTGACGCCTCTGTACAGCTCCTGATATTATCCAGCCTAGCTCCGTTCGATGCAATGTAGGTTTATCCTTTCCTAACTGTATCTGATCCGTACGAACCACCTGCCAGAATATCTCTGCTCCGATCAGCATATCAATAGCAGCTGGCTGGTAAAACTGCGGATCAGCTAACTGGATGCCGTCTGGAATGTTCAACATTTTTGGATTAATCAAGGTCTGTGGAAGATTGCAAGAAATCTCATCTAATACCAAACAAGATATTTCATCCCGGTATTGAGAACATAATGATTTAAATTTAATGTCAACTGTTTCCTTTACATGAATTAAATTATTATGCAAACCTGAAACAGGTATATTCAACTTTGTACAATGCAAATTTAATCTTTTACAAGTATCCTTTGTAATAAAATTAGACATTGAACCCGAATCCAAAAGTGCGCGTATTTTGTGTGTTCCACCATACGCGTCTTCTATTTTTACTATTATGGTAGATAGTAAAATTTCCCGCCCGTTCATGTCACTATGACATGCTAAATTTACTGGTGCCTCCGACTGACCCTTGCCAGTTGAAGTACCCGCTTGTACATTATCAGTATTGATATGTAACAGAGTGTGATGTTTTCGATCACAAACACTGCATTTTTCCTTCCACCTGCACAACTTTGAAAGGTGCCCCGGTTTTAGGCAGTTATAACATAAATTGTTCTCTGAAACGAGCTTTCTTCGTGCCGCTGGTTCTTTGTTAACAAATATTTTGCAAGAATAAATGAAATGACTGTCATTACACAGCATACAATTAACGTTGCTCGACGCTAACGTAACCTTGTTTGTAGACTTCTTTTCCTTAAAATTAAAAAACTTTGCTTTTGTTGCAACTGGTTCCGATTTCTGTTGCATTCCACCAATATCACCTTGGATAGTTTCCAGGATCTGAGACCTTTGTGAAATAAAATTGCTAAACTGCATGAACGTAGGATAAACTTCGTCGCATTCTAATGATTCCCAAAGGCTACGTGTGTGATTATCTAACTTTGAGGTTAGAATATGAATAATTAAAGTATCCCAATGTTCGGTTGGTAGCTTAAGGTTGTGTAAAGCTCTCAAATGAATGTTTGCTTGATCAATTAAATTCCGTAATTCATGATGATTCTGTCGTTTTAACGGTGTAAAACTAAATAAGAAATTCAAATGTCTATTTGCTATAAGTCAGACATTTTCGTATCTCGAAATAAGCATTGTCCAAGCTGCACTATAATTATCCCCGGTTATTTCTAGAGAACTAATCAAATCAAGTGCCTCTCCGGACACATAACTAATAAGGTAATGAAATTTCTGAACATTATTTAATTTACTGTTATCATGAATTAAGGCAATGAACGAATTTTTAAAAGTCAACCATTTATGGTTGTCACCTGAAAACACTGGTATAGAGATTGGTGGTAAATTTACTGATATATTTGGGACATTTTCAATCTTCTTAAATTTTGATAACATTTCCTGTCCTAATGCAATTACATTAAAATATGTACCTTCAAAATTATCCCTCGCGTCATTATCTTCTGATTTGTTCAATAAATCAATCTCCAGCTGAATTTTGGAGAATTCTATCAGAGAAGGTTTAATGGCTTCCAACCTCGATGACAACACGCCAGGTGTAATATCATTTTCGTTGCTTAAATAGGTTTCGAATCTCGTTAATGAACCTTTCAAAACCCCGCGCCGTTTAATCAACTTGTCGAGTTCCATTTTTTACAAACGAAATAACACTAACTTGATTTAAAAACTGAATACACAATACACAACGCGACAGTTTGACGTAAACAACAATGAATAATACCATAAATAATATACTTTGGATCATAGAGAAACCACTCACAATACTATAGCATACAAAGACGAAACTTGCAACCGCGTGGCTAGAAATGTAGGTAGGCAAAAGCAAAGTTATTCTGCAGACTGAATACAACAATAAAAATTATTATCACCAACAAATTTATGCTATGTAATATTGAAAGCATCTGATTATGAACACCCGAATGTAATTCGATATAATCAATACGAAATAATGTGGCATCTACACAGATTTTTAGCTTTTTAAATGGAATTTGAAAGGACAATGAAAGGAAGGCTACAACCTGATTTGCTGTGCATGCGAGCGTCGTGATGAGGCTCGCTTGATCAATCCAATGATGGTGATGAGGACGCCGACTGGACCACTCCCGATGATGATGAGGCCTGACTGGGCCACTCCAAATAATGATCTTCCGTCTCAAAATGGATCAATCCAAATAATGATCACCCAGCTTGAATGGGTCAATCCAATAATGATCATCCGTCTCAAATGATCAATGCAATGATCAATGCAAATAATCCGGCTCGAAGGACCAATGTTCAGGATCTCAACTTCCGCTCTCCTGACAAAGCAATCCGGCGTGGTAACATCAGATTCCAAGGGAAGTGTGGCTGGAGTAACTCTTCAATAATAACTCCAGCTCTTGAATAATTGGTCTTTATTGAAACAATAAAAGACCCGTAGGGTAGCTCATGTACGGTGAGCCCAATGATGCTATCTCTCTCCGCGGTTTTATAACCCACATGAAGTGAAAACCTGGCAGCAGACGTTTTGCCCAAAAACGACCCGCCCAAGACGGATGGTAACAAGAGAAGAAGGAATTATAAAATCCGTGGCAATACGAAATCGCCCTGGCAATTGCCAACACAAAAAATGTTGCCACAACCATTAGGGTGACAATCACAAATATTAATATTTCAGTACCTGAAATCTTAACAAAGGTAATTTGTTGAATAACGACTCGCCATTCGTCCGTTCAACATCGCGTGATTGGGATCACGCAAGGAACGCGTGAACTGTTTCCGCTAGCTTATATCGTAGTCTGTTCGGAGAATTTATGGGCGACCCATAACAAGCTGTTGTAACAAAGCAGGTTGTTACTGTTGATAATTTTGAATAAGTATGCAAATTAGATCGGGAGTATTTTCTAAGTTTTTCTAAGGAAATGTTTAGGTATTATTTATGTTGTTATTTACTCACCGGTGAAAAGATATCCCAATTCCTTTGCTGTACCGATTCGTACAATTATAAGACGAGCACGATAAAACCATTTTGTCAATATTAATATAACGCCGAAAAGAATTAAATTTCAAACTAGACGGCTGCTGGTATAGAAATGGCCTATTGGGCACTTGATTTGCAATATTCAAAGATGGCGGACGTCGATTTCCGGTGGACCGCACAAAATTCGCTACGGCAAAGAAAGTCATCCATCCAGTTGCTATATATATCTATGCTAATATAATACGATACAAATAGTGTTGCCAACTCTAAATATTAAAATATATTACTCTGGTTTTTAGCGTTTTTAGTCTACGTATTATCTATAGTATGTTAGTTTATTTTTCATTATCATTATTATGATCGCTAAATGTATTTGAAAATGTATTTTGAAGCCATAAGTATTTGAAATACAAATTATAAAAATACATCAGCATCGGGTAATTGAAATACCAATTACAAAACACATTTTTAGGAAGTAATTAAAATACAAATACAAAATACGTATTTGTATTTCAAATACGTATTTCAATTACAAGTAATTCAAATACTGCCCAGCCCTGCCCATTATGACTTTCTTCTGTAATGTAAAATTTTATTTCATGCTTTTTCACTTTTCCTTCAAAATTTTATTAATTTCTCTCACAATTTATTTTTTTATCGATTTAATTTTACACAATGGTGATGCTTTTAAGCAAAACCTGTCGGTATTATAAAAAGATCATCGATATATAAACAAAGTAATTGTTCCGCTTCACTATAATTTGTTGACCATACCGACTAAGCGCTCAGTTTCTGTTTGAGTTCAGAAATACCAAATAGGTACGCCACATACGTCATACGTGTGTCTAGCAATGTAATATTGTCTTAAAAACAAGCTTATGGGTTCGAGTTATTAAGCATGAATATGTATGTAAATACATAGGAAAACGTGTAAGAAAAATCCAAAAATCTCTTAAAGCCGTTCAAGAAAAAGTTTTTTTTGTCGTCCATCCCGAAACCAGACAACAAAGACCGATAAACAAAAAGAAACTTTAGTAATTTTCTTTATACCGAATGAATGCATTGTTGTTGTGAAATTTTATTATTACCTCCTACTTTATTCATATTATTTTGGTGAAATGTTACTGTGTTTAAATTTAGATCTTGGCATTACTATGTGTTTTTAAAGTTTTAACGAAATTCTTGGTTTTATAAAATTATATCTACCTATACATGGCATGTTAAACTTATAACAATTGCCATTAATTTGATTAAGATTTTTGTTTTATGAAACTTCCATGATAACCTTGTAACAATTTTCAATAATTCTTTTTATATTTTTGGTTTTATGACATTATGTATATCGAACCTAAAAATTAGCAGGAAAAAGACTGAATATTTGTATTTGCCATTTGAAGACACAAATGCTGTAACTCCTTCGATGCAACTGGATAGAGTAACATTAGCCAACTCTGATTCATTTAAGTATCTGGGCTCACTAATCCACAGAGACGGAGGATGTGCAGCGGATGTCATACATAGAATAGGTGTGGGATGGATTAAATTCAGATCCGTAACAGGAATATTGTGCGACTCCAAAATGCCTATAAAACTTAAAGGAAAGATATTCCAGACTATTGTAAGACTCGCGATAACGTATGGCTCCGAATGCTGGACTATGTACAACTCCTACTCGAAACAGCAGAAATGCGAATGCTTAGATGATCGGCAGGATTATCACTAAAAGATACGATTAAAAGTTCACGCATTCGTGGTAGCCTGGGTATCACAGATATAAACAGTAAGCTGGAGGAACGACAGTTGAGATGGTATGGGCACATAAAACGGAGACCATCAGACCACACAGTGAAGCAGGCAATGTCTATGGAGCCTCATCGACAGTCATCCAGAGGAAGACCAAAGAACTCCTGAATGACTCAATGCGCCAAAATACTTCAGAGAAACGGCCTGGATGAAAGCGATACTCAGAACCGAAACTACAACCTGAGAACGAGAAGAACCGACCCCAACAGCCTACCTAGGCAATGAGTTGGGACAGCGCAAGGAAGAAGATGACGTTATGTACATCCCATTATAACTTTTTAGCAATTATCAATAATTCTTTTCAGAGTTTTGGTTTTATGATAACCAGCAACAATTTCCAATAATTTTTATCTAGATTCTATATACTTATGTTTTTATGATTATGTGCATGCATGCGTATACATATGTGTATGTGTGTATGTATGCATTTATATTTTACCGTCTCAGAACAGACATCGTCTACTGAGGCGGGTTACTTACTTATTTTTGTTTATGATAATGTTGTTTCAATAAACGCCCGGGTTGCCGGCAATAAAATTTAAATTTTAATTACAGGTGGAATTAACGTGGAGACCATTCATATCAAGGCAGAACCAGGACCCCGAGAAAAAGATGGAGGGGCAATTCCTTATACGGAAATAAACATAGATCAGGCAGACGTTAAGAAAGAAAACTTGGAGAGCTGTGAAAGAATCGCTAGGAAAGAAGGTAAAAATCGATTTTTTTCATAGTTTTCACATTTTGAGTTTTAAAAAAACTGTGTTTTTTATTGAATTTACTTAACGTTTTTTTAAGCTTTATTCTTCATTTTTTAGACTTAATAACCAACCTGAAGACGCCTCCTGGAAAAAAACGATTGTCTTGTACCTATTGCAACTACTCCTGCTCTCACGAGTCAAGGTTACAAATGCATTTGCGCGTCCATACTGGAGAAAAACCTTTTTCTTGTACCGACTGTACTTATTCATGTGCCGAAAAGGGAGGTTTGAACAAACACATGCTGATTCACAGTGGAATAAAACCTTTTTCATGTACCGAATGTACTTATTCATGTTCTCGAAGGGAGCATTTGGCGACACACATGCTGACTCACAGTGGAGTAAAACCTTTTTCATGTTCCATCTGCAACCATTCATTTTCTCAAATAGGGGCGTTAGAGAAGCACTTGATTACACACACTGGAGTAAAACCCTTTTCTTGTTCTTTCTGCAACAAATCATTTTCTCAAAAAGGATATTTAAAAATGCACATCTTTTCACATACGGGAAATAAACCTTTTTCATGTTCAGACTGTTCCTATTCATGTTCTCAAAGGGCATATTTGACGAAGCACATGCTGACTCACAGTGCATCAAAACCTTTTTTGTGTTCCGTCTGCAACCATTCATTTTCTCAAAAGGGATCGTTGAAGATTCACATGCTTACACACATTGGAGAAAAACCTTTTTCATGTTCAGACTGTTCCTATTCATGTTCCCAAAATGTACATCTGACAAGGCACATGCTGACTCACAGTAGGGTTAAACCCTTTTCATGTTCTGTCTGCAACCATTCATTTTCTCAAAAGGGATCGTTGAAGATTCACATGCTTAGACACACTGGTGAAAAACCTTTTTCATGTTCAGTCTGTTCCTATTTATGTTCTCAAAAGGTACATTTGACGACCCACATGCTGACTCACAGTGGGGTTAAACCCTTTTCATGTTCCGTCTGCAACCATTCATTTTCTCAAAAGGGATCGTTGAAGACTCACATGCTTACACACACTGGAGAAAAACCTTTTTCTTGTACTTTCTGCAACAAATCATTTTCTCAAAAGGGATATTTAAAAATGCACATGTTTTCACATACGGGAAATAAACCTTTTCTTTGTTCATACTGTTCCTATACATGTTCTCAAAAGATATATTTGACAAAACACATGCTGACTCACAGTGGAGTAAAATCTTTTTCATGTTCAGACTGTTCCTTTTCATGTTCTCGAAAGGAATATTTAACGAAACATAAGCTGACTCACAGTCAAGAATAACCTTTTTCATGACCAAACTGCAACTATTCATGTTCTCGAAATGGAACTATTCATGTTCACATTGGAGAAACACTTTTTGATTGTAACGACTGCACCTCATAACTTTACTTATTGTTTAGAAATATGTTTTTGCCTTATCAATACTTTGAATCATTTATTAACTAACCTATATTTTTATTAATTTTATCTGTAGTTTCTCATAAACTCACTAATATTTTTTGTTAAATTTACTAATATTTTTTGTTTTAATTTAAACAAATGTAATTTTTTTTAGTTGTCCTCTCCTAAACACAAGCAGCTGCTTTGTTAGGAGATAGTGATAGTAAGTAGTAGTAGTAGTAGTGATAGTAAGTAAGACCTTATGATTCCCTAGGCATTCATCATACTGGAAATAAAAAAAAACCATTCTCGTGTTACGACTGAAACTATTCAGGATTACCAAGTCTACCTTACATAATAATATAAAGCGGGCTCATACATAAGATATAAATAATTCTGGAAATTATAACTTCTCAGTCGAAAGCGGTCTGAAAATATCGGGGAGTCTCTTGTACCAAAATAACGATTTGGGTAATATGGTCATTCTAGTAACGTATATTATTAATTATTATTTTTAGTTGTTAAACTAACGTTTAAGACAAGATTTTTATGCATAGCACAAAGGGTAACAATTATTATAAGCAACAATTATCAGCATGAAACACTCATCCACATTGAAAAATCTTCCGAGTAAAGATCAACGGGACATGAACCCGTGCCCTTCTGATTGCCGGTCAGCTGCTCTCACAATTGAGCTATGGCGGCTTATCTTATACCCGCCAAATGATTCAATATATACTAGTGTTTCATTCAACAATTACTGCTTATTATATATATATATTTTTTTTCCACCTGAAAACAACCAACTTTATTTTTGCGAGAGAGACACTGTTAGTGTTAAATCCCTCGCTAGGTGGCGTCGAGACAAATTATGTCTTCATTTATTGGGGAAATACTTAAACTTGTCAAATATTAATTATTATTTTTAATTGTTAAACTAACGTATAAGACAAGATTTTTATGCATAGCACAAAGTGTAACAATTATCAGCCTGAAACACTCATCCACATTGAAAAATCTTCCGAGAAAAGATCAACGGGACATGAACCCATGCCCTTCTGATTGCCGGTCAGCTGCTCTCCCAATTGAGCTATGGCGGCTTATCTTATACCCGCCAAATGATTCAATATATACTAGTGTTTCATTCAACAATTACTGCTTATTATATTTTTTCCACCTGAAAACAACCAACTTTATTAGTCCCGTTGGCGTCATGTATCTTTTCTCGGAAGATTTTTCAATGTGGATGAGTGTTTCAGGCTGATAATTATTGCTTATAATAATTGTATATTATTAAGTTTCATGTTTTTTACTGCGTTATTCTTTTGCTAGAAATTAGTTTCCATTCTCTTTCATAGGGTAAAAGTAAAAAAAATATATTTTACCCAGATAAAAAAATAATGTTGATACATATTTTCTTTTACCGCCGGGTTTTTTTTCTTTCTTTAAAGCCGGGCGTATTTCGAAAAACCGCGCAGATTTTACCTTGCTGCTTTCTGTAAAATTTCCATATAAAGTGCCCCCATTCATGTAATATTAACTTCCACAAATAACAGCATGCAACTACTTAATGTGAACTAAACCAGGCAGTTTGACTTAATTTATTTAATTTGAATTTAATTATGAAAAATAAAAAAAATAAATAAAAAAACAAAGGCATTGCTTTTTTTGGGATTGTTTTCTGTTGACCAGGTTTTATCGAAAATGTCGGTAATGCCTCGATGACACAAGGCGAGTTACAAGCTACTATCTAAAAGCGGGTAAATCGGCGAGTGAGATTATCATGATGACACACAAAACTGTCCACTCGCTCAGAAGCGTAGGAAACTGAGGCCGCTGCTAGCGCCAGTAACAAGAATAACGACGACTGCGTGAACTAATTCTTCAATGTTTGACAGTCCAAATCAGCTGTTTATCGGAAGCCATGTTGGAAACATAAATAAACCAATCACGAGCAAGCGGAGCAAGCGTGTACGCGAGTAAAGTTGATGACCTTTCAACTTTTTTTCGTAGATTGTCAACAATCTGCTAGTTGCTGCTAGTTAGCAAGTGACACGATGACACTGGGCGAGTTTACTAACAGATAGTGAATTTCCCAGATAGTAGCTTGTAAACTAGCCCTGTTCCATCGACGCTTTTACTTGTCATCGCTCCCGAGCACGACTGCAGACCGCTAATGAATAAATGAAAGTTCACAACGACTAAGGGTTCCTAATTTATTTGACGTGAACTGTTATTTGTTAGTTAGCGGTCTGCAGTCGTGCTCGGGAACGATGACAAGTTACCGACATTTTCGATAAAACCTATGTCGATCGACCATGCTAGGTACCCAGATAATATATCTTATTATTCATGACAATATCGTAACAGGTTTTTCAAGAATAGCTAACTAATTAAAAAAAATATTTAAAAATCTCACATTTTGAATTTTTTTTTCAAAAAATGTAATTGCAAAAATATAAACTGATTTTATATGAAATAACATCATTCAAAGGAGTTTGCTAATAAATAATGACTTTTACACGCATTTGAAAACGTAAAACTTGGAATTTTCGACTTTGACAGTTGCAAAAAACGATGCGCCAAGATATAGAAAATTCGTTTAAAAATGTTTTTATAACCACATAATTGAGTGAAGAGTATTCTTCCTATAAAAATCATGTGAATAAATTCTACCACAAATTTATAACTGCTATCTCGGTAATCAAGAATGGTGTCCATGTAATAGGATGAATATGCAACTTGTAATTTAATTTGTTATATTCTGAACCCAAAACTGGTTTAAATGAAATCTGTATGCGGCGAATTAAAACTACACTCAAAACATTAATATGGTTTCTCTTTGACACTGGCAGTACAGACAAAGTCAACATTCTCAACACATGTAACCTGCCGATATGCCATTCTTTAATGGCGCTATCCGAAATATACTGAATTTGATATTTTTTTACGTGCAGCCGTGGAGTCAATGCCATGTCAGGTGACTCTAGTGAAGAATACAATGTTCTTCTTTATCTTTATTATCTATATATAATCGCCGAAATGTATGTACGCGCATAACTTCCGAACGACTGCACCAAATTGGATAATTCTTTTTTGCTTGTGTTTGTTATGGTCCGGAAAAGATTTGTATAAAACTACTGGTGAGCACTAGCATTATGAAATTTGTATAAAAAAATTGCAATAGGTGGCACGCGAGCTGTTGAAAACTGAATGTACCGGGACTGAATGTATGGAGAGCGGGAGGGGGACTTGGATAGGGTTCGCGGGAGGGGAACCAGGGAGGGGGAGGGGAACCTGAGTGGGTGGATGGGAACTCGGGAGGGGGTTCGCTGGACGGGGGGAGGGGAGTGGGGAGAGGAAAGGTGGAGGAGGCGGAGTGGGAACGCGAGAGGGGAAGGGGACGCGGGAGAGGAAGGGGAACGGGACGAATGGGAAAGGACACGCAGGGAGAAACAATTTCTTTATTAAAAGGCATAGCAACGCATGCCGGGTACCAGCTAATAAGAATTAAAAACGATCTAACGATGATTATATCGAAAGAAATATTAGCTGCAGGACATTGGTTGCCGCCAGAGAACTACACGAGAATGATCACAATACGTTTCATTCTTTTTGTAGATTGTCAAAAGATTATTATTTGAATTTGGTGCAGTTGTTATCTCCTAGTATTCACAAGAAAAATACAAGTACGCGTGAGTGAGTTAGTATCGAAGAAATATTTTAACAACGCTCAGGTACTTAATAAAATCATTATATGTATGCGCTAATTTATTACTTTATAGGTGGTGGGTAACTTGAGATAAAGTCAGCATCTGCGGAGTTTGAATCATCGGGTTCTGAGCTTACAATTGAATCATCAGGTTCTAGGTGTACAATTGGTGTAATGTTTTCATAAAATACTCCGAATTTTCCATTGAAGGTGTTGATGGCCTGTCATTAAAAATTTCTTCAATTACTAGCACAGCGCGGCGTTTAAACACTCGCATCTGTCCATGGGACATTGGCTCAACATCCGGCAGTAAACTGAGTAGAAACATTTTTTTCGGATTGTGTTCGAGATTTTCGAGGCTTTCCTTCCTGACGTGTTTTGCCTTATACTGAAGGATGTCGTCATCAATATTGGAGTCTGATTCGCGGCCTTTTTTCTTCGATGACCTTGAGGTAGAAAAATACCTTGACGATGACGGGCCTGTCATTGACTTCGGCGATGGTGTTGGCAATGGTGATGATGAGGACCGTTCCTTAGGACATTGCGACGACCCAACCATCTGTATAAATTTTCTTTGTGCATCTTGTGGCTTCCGACGTGGATCCAGAATTAATTTTGAATCCAACGACTGAAACTGTGATCCAGTTGATTTTGGACGTCCAAATGACAAAGTTTTGTCTTCTTCATTGCTGTTCTCATCAATGATATAGTCATGGCGTTGATTTGTTAGAATTGGCAGACTCCCAGAAACCAACAAATTTGATAATTTAATAAATGGTAGCGTAAATTTCATAACCTCATTTAAATAATAAGGTTTCTTTTTCTTCGCTGCAGATCCACTTTACACAGATTTCAGATCTCGTAAAAAAACAATGCGAATATTCCTCCATTTTTCTTTACATTCGGGTCCTGAAAAGATAACAGGAGTTTTAATTTAATAATTATTTGTTCAAGGTACTTTATGGAATGAATTAAGTGAAAAATGCATTCCAATCCCAAATATGGAAATGGAATGAATGGAAAAAACATCTCAGAAAGCTTCAATCTGCTTTGAGATTAACCTAATTGCTTGGGGTCATTGTATGGTACCTAAAAATAAGAGAGTAGAAAAGTTTCCTAACACCGGCTCAAGCAACTTCTTTACTAAGTATAAAATGAAGTCACTCACGCTGTCTGTACGCTTAGATCTTTTAAACGACGCAACGGATTTTCATGCGGTTTTCATCAATAGATAGAGTGATTCATGAGGAAGGTTTTTAGGTATATAATTTGACAAGGTTTTTGTGTAAATTGGTTGAAATATTATAATATATCTGGCCAAGCAGTAGAGAGCAGATGGCGTTGGTTATAAAGGTTGGGTAATGACGTGGCGTTGAGTTTCGTTAAGCGTCAATGACACGTGGCGAGTTTACAAGCTACTATCTGGGAAATTCATTATCTGTTAGTAAACTCGCCGAGTGTCATCGTGTTACTTGCTAACTAGCAGCGACTAGCAGATTGTTGACAATCTACGAAAAAAAGTTGAAAGGTCGTCAACTTTACTCGCCTACACGCTTGCTCGTGATTGGTTTATTTATGTTTCCAACATGGCTTCCGATAAACAGCTGATTTCGACTGTCAAACATCTGAAGAATTAGTTCACGCAGGCGTCGTTATTCTTGTTACTGGCGCTAGCAGCGGCCTCAGTTTCCTACGCTTCTGAGCGATAGTTTGATAGTTTTGTGTTCATCATGACAATCTCACTCGCCAATTTACCCGCTATTAAACTTAGTAGATAGTAGCTTGTAAACTCGCCGTGTGTCATCGAGCCTTTAGCCATAGCAACGTGTGTCCGGGTCTGCTAGTCAATTATAAATCTTATAACTCTATAGTACTGATGGCTTGTAGTGATGCAGATGGTTTAATCACTTTTACGAATACGAAATAGGTTATGCCGGAAGAAACAGTGGTGGAGGGATTTTCCGAGCATCTGCCATGAAGTACTGCATGGAGCACAGTAATGATATATCTCCACCTTCTGCCTTACTAAATGATGAAACTGATAACCTTTTCCCGTACTTCTTCGTAGGTGATGAGGCATTTTCACTATTGCATTATTTAAAGAGACTCTTTCCATGAAGAATGCTACGTAACCGAAGAAAAGTTTTTACCTAACGACTCAGTCGAGGCAGAAAAACTGTAGAATGCACTCTTGGGATGACGACAGAAAAAATTATTGTTGTTTACAAATAACGAAATGGATCCTTACATATGGAATACATTACAATTTTAACACCCATTCACTCTACACTCTATCAATTTAATCACCTTTCAGACAAAACATAATATATCTCTATTTTCTAAATAAGCAGCTTGTATGTACAAGATTAATTAGGATCTATATCTAACAACTCCTCAAATTTCTCATTTTATAATATCCTCTAACTTCTCCATCTTCTTCTTGTAACCCAATCTAACTATAAGTATATCATTTTCTTATTATAGAAGATCTGTGTGCATAGTATTAAGAGCAGGCAAAACATAAAATATCTTTATTTATTATCTAAGCAGCAATATATGTAGGTATAAGACTGATTACTGTGAACTATATATATCAATAATTCCTTAATTTCCTAAAAATAACTTATCTTTTCCAATTATTCTTTAACTTCTTCACCTTATTCTTGTAATCCAATATAACTACATATACTCTCTTATCGTAGGAGAATTTGTGTGCATAGTATCAATTAGTGAAAAATTTCAACCTATACTAATGAATGTATATCCGCAAACTGTAAACTTCACCCGCCATAACACAGGGTCATCCCTAGCATGGAGGGTGAAATATCCCAAAAAAACTACATGTACTCTCGATAATTCATGTACTAAATAAATAAAATAAATAAATTTAAAAATTCAGGGCAAAAAGGAGACGATATTGTCAAAGCCGTGTGTGTATTGCACAATTATATTCGTTAAATTGCACTCGGGAATTCGAGGCCTAATCGCAAGGCCACACGTATTTAAATCCTAAGCATCTCGAGATTTCCCCGCTTTCATCTCCATAAAATCTTAGAAATTATCTAGCCAACATAGACATCCAAATGGATAGACGAGAAGATACAGATCTACAGATGAGGGGTAAAACCAAACTATGGGGGGCGAAGAGGGGAAAGATGTTAGATGACTGTGATTCGCTAAAAAATCAATCTGACAGTATATAGGCATCTCGCATTATAATATCACCATCTAATTCTTAAAGCAAAATTTGCTTTTGAATGAATAGACCTTTTTACGTGGGAGCGCGAATCGATCGCCACGTTATTAACATATTTGCGTAGTCCAAATGCAGCAAAGTAGAGTTCGCCCTTTTTTCACAGAGGAATATTTTGTTGCTGTATTTAGTAAACAACACTTTTACAAATGTCTCATATTTACTTGCCCCTGTAACCAGCGACGAGCTCACTGGAGAAACGCCCACAATCGTTATATCCACATATACGCTAAAAACGACATAGAAGACAAATGAACTATATTTAAATAACTTTAGTCCGCCTCGGCACAGGACCCCCTAGTGAGGAGGACTAAGAAATACAATATTTTATTCTTAATTTTACCATTATATTTTGTATGTAAAATTTTTTATATAGTCGCTATAATAAAAAAAAAAATATATATATATATAAGGGTATAATGTATAGCATAAGCTCTCATTTTTGTTCGTAAAATGTATGATGCTAGCTCGGCGCTGGTCAGGACAAGAATGATGACGTCACATTTTTTAGATTCGAGCGAGGCTCTCGTAAGCCGAGCCGGCTCCGTGGAATCGGTATGGGGAGGGGGAAATAATATGCTTTTATCACTGGGTACGAACAGGTACAAAGCGGGTTTCGGTTTTCTGATTAGTCGGCACATGGGCGGCCGACTGGCGCAGGCATGCTGACAAGAATGTTTGTATGTCAACGTATCAGACCAAACATAGTGAAGGCAGATTCAGATTTGTGTCCGCGCGAGGCGGCGCCGATAAGCTTTACCGGAATGAATTCTTAATTCCTGCTCGCCGGTGGCGCCGGTCAGAATCTGATATCAAAACGAGCGACCTGTTAATTGCCGCTGTTTTCAATCAATCGCCAATCTGGGATAAAATAAATACATTCCATTATTCCATAGCACCAGAAATGTTATTGACAAAAACTCACATTAACAACACTGACTACAGCAATTGTGTTTATGCGTATTTCGTGTTTAAAACACTAATGAATACTGACAACGAAAATAAAATGAAAATGACGCATAATACAGTCGAGGAATTCCCCGTACAACATAAACTAAAAGGCTTGCCAACTTGGAAGATTTCAATTCCTTAGTTTTTTATTTAAATAAAATAAAATATGTTACGTAACGCGTCCTTCGAACCCCCCCCCCCCGTAACGCGCCGTAACGTTTCACCAGAACCCCCCTCCCCCCCCAAGTGCGTTACGTAATACTTGAACGGCCCCTAATCATCGTCTACGAACTCGACATTTCGTAAAAACTGACAGCTGCTGTCAAGCTACCGCGCAGGTAGCGCAAGTTTTTATCCGCGTTCTGTTTGTCCACATCTCGGTATCAACAGCCGCCGGTGGAACAGGGCACTGAACGCCGTTAATCTGAAAACCGAAACCCGCTTTGTTTTTGTTCTTACTCTTAGGGCCAGGTCCAGATATATTCATATGTCCGTGCTAGCCAACTATTTTGTTACTTTTCAGACTTCGCTAACCTGCATAGCGATTCTATATCTTTTGTAGGATCGTTATCGAGATAACGGACGTGATCTCCCGTCAGACTTGCGTGATTTTTACATGTTTACTGTCACATTTTTTAGTTAAGATCGTTTTAAGCACGAATTCCTGCAAGTATGCATGATTATTTATTCATTTCATGTACGTTGTACATACATAAGCAAATAAATCACACAAATCTGACAGGAGATCACGTCCGTTATCTTATAACGATCCCACAAAAGATAGACAATAACTCTTCTGGCAGTTCAATTAGTGTGTTTGATGTTTATAATAAAAAAGTTAACCATATTATGTACCTGTCAAATTGACTTTTTTTCCAATATCAATCCACGCCTTCTCCGCTAAATCCTTTCTTAAGTATTCTGGTAACGTATAGTTATACAAACACGAATGTTTTTTCACTTCCAGAACGAATTTAAGATTAAATTCCTGTTCAGCCGCCATTTCTGTCAACCGAATAGTAGGAGATACGAACGCAACCCGCAGAGCGCGCTACCAGCAATGTCGCAATGTCGGTAGCGTGCAACTTGGCGCTACCAGTAATGTCGGTAGCGTGCAACTGATGTCAAACCCGTTGTCGGCGCAAAGCATCGTGTACGAACACTAGCAAAATAGTGTGGCGGGTACTTATGTGCTCTAGTGATGTGAGTCAGTGATGTCATGTCGCAAACGTCAAAATAGTATCATGACTCGTAAGCGGGGTTGGACGGTCCGTAATTGAATTAACCCGTTACAAATCGGTTCCAGTTACCGGAGACTCGATATGGAACCGGTTCTTTATACAGTTTCTTTTGGAACTGGTTTCTTAAAAATAAAATATGATATATTATGTAGGCGGGGGAGGTTGGTAAAGTGGTCTCTTCTTTTTTTTTTTTTTTATTTTTTTTTTTATTATTTCATAAATGATTAAATATTACATTTTTGGCCATTTTTGACTACCATGCTAGGCTATTGCCCGTGTTGTGGTAGTCATACATATAATATAATTTTATATAAACAGATAATAAAATATAAGAAGAGAAAAGAAAAAAATTACATATTTAGGGATAAATAAAACTAAAAACAGATAAAAATATAAGAATTGCAAGTTATCTAATAAAGAAAATTTAAAGAAGATTGAAATAAACATTGGTGAGCATTATTCTTCTTGAAATAAAAATAGAAATAAAATTTGGTTAGTAATCTTCTGCACGAGAGTATATGTTTGTAGTCATTTTTGATATTCGTTCTATGAAAGAAATTGGAAAGAGTGTTAGAGAAAGTAATTTTTTGTTTGATTTTTTTTTAAAAGCAGTAAAGTTAAGTTAAAGTAATTGATTAATTAAATTTGTAATATTTTTTTAATTAATATTAATATTATTTGTTTTTTATTGTAATATTAAGCTCTCATGTGTTGTTTGAAGAAATCTCTTCCCTTTTCAAATATCCAATGATTGATACGGGATTTAAAGAGAGATTTAGAATTATGTGACTTTATATCGACACTCAAAGCATTAAGGAGTGTTCAGACATCTAATATAACCGCTAGCAGGTATCTGTTGAACCGCGAGCGCTTATGTTTCATATCGTTCACACGGCGCAGATAAAATATTTCTTCCTATGGTAGGAGAGGGGGTCAGTTGAATTAGCGAGCGGCCACGGAGTGCGCATTTTTTGTACTGAATCTATGGAGTTGACATCTGTCACCCACCGGTCTTGGCAGCTCCGTAATTAAAATGACCCTCTCTCCTGTTTTCGTCGGAGTGGGGGGCGCTTAACTGTTGGCATATCGCCTCAGGAGCGGTTACGGCGTAAGATGTGCATTGTCTATGGTTGATGTGCGCATAAAGCGCTCAGGTGTGAACGGTCTGAAGGGATTGTATGGAGAGCGATATGTGGCGTGCTATGATCTTTTATATTTATATGCTCAATGTGAACGAGCTCTTAAGCGGTGTTCAGACATCTAATATAACCGCTAGCAGGTATCTGTTGAACCGCGAGCGCTTATGTTTCGTGGCGTTCACACGGCGCAGATAAAATATTTCTTCCTATGGTAGGAGAGGGGGTCAGTTGAATTAGCGAGCGGCCACGGAGCGCGCATTTTTTGTACTGAATCTATGGAGTTGACATCTGTCACCCACCGTTCTTGGCAGCTCCGTAATTAAAATGACCCCCTCTCCTGTTTTCGTCGGAGTGGGGGGCGCTTAACTGTTGGCATATCGCCTCAGGAGCGGTTACGGCGTAAGATGTGCATTGTCTATGGTTGATGTGCGCATAAAGCGCTCAGGTGTGAACGGTCTGAAGGGATTGTATGGAGAGCGATATGTGGCGTGCTATGATCTTTTATATTTATATGCTCAATGTGAACGAGCTCTTATACATTTTAGGAGCGATATACCAGAATTGTCGTTGAGCGAAAGAAGTTTGAGTTTTAGGGACCACGCAACCCAGGTTTGCTAAGAAGCGTGTGTGTGCTTGATGTTGTGGAGCCACCAGTAGATTATTTTGGCATATATAACATATGCTTATCTTAGTAAATAGCTGTCGAATATCTAAGACTCTGATTTTTGCAAAGAGTTCATTTGACGGGTGGGTAGGTTGACATTTAAATATAATTCTCAGAATTAGTTTTTGAACTAAAATAATTGGTCTAATAATGGATTCAGCACAACCACCCCATCCTACTATACCGTATGTTGCTATGGATTGGAAAAGGGCAAAGTATACGCTTCTTAGAGTTTGTAAATCTAAGATAGACCTAAGGGAGCAGAAAATATGGTAGAGTTTACGAAGTTTTTGTATTGTGTTATAGATGTGAGCTTCCCAACGTAGTTGGTTGTCTATGATTATTCCCAAATATTTAACTACTTTTGATGATTTGAGGGTCGAACACGTACAATTAATATTAGATGTGGTTTCTGGATTTTCTAAATTGAGTTGACACGAGTGGATGATTGGTTTAGGACAGTTGTTGGGTATATTGTATTTGCGTATGGAAAATGTCATATATTGTGTTTTGTCGATGTTAAGTGTGAGGAGGTTTGTGTCAAGCCAATGCTTTACTTTTATTAAAGCATTATTAGTTTTGTTAATAACTGATTGCCATGTTTCATCTTCGAATATTAAGACCGTGTCATCAGCAAATGATAATATTTTTCCACCAATATTCATGGCACATAGTGAGTTAATGTATATAAGAAATAAAATTGGTCCTAGTATGCTACCTTGGGGTACCCCACAGGACACAGATAATTTATTGCTTATATGTATTTTATCAGATTGGATGAGAGTTTGTTGTGTTCGGTTTGATAGATAGTTTTCAAACCATGTGTAGGCTACTTCAGTAATTCCAATCTGCTGCAGTTTTTTTAGTAGTAATGGATGTGAGACCGTATCAAATGCTTTTGCGAGATCGAGAAAAATAGCAAGTGGTTTGCGACCAATGTCAAGATTATAGGAAACGATCTTAGTGAGGGCGGCTATTGCATCTGAAGTACTTCTACCTTTGCGAAAGCCGTATTGATTGTCAGATAATATTTTGTTATCTTCGAGAAACTTCTCTCTCTCTGGTTTCAATCCTGAGATTGGTTTGCAGCAATGTCATCTATTCGTTTCTTCCACTCTTCCCTGTCTTGTGCGGCTCTTTTGAAGTCTGCATATTATGAGTAGCGCACGTCTACCAGCAGGTCCTCCAGGTACTCTCGGCGTGGGCGTCCCCTAGCGTTTGTCCCCTCGTTCATACCCTCCATTATGGCATGCAAGAGGCCTTCTTGTCTTATTACATGGCCGATCCATCTTGCGCGCCTTTCGGACAAGGTCCTGAGCAGGTGCCTTCCTCCTTCGATTCTTTGGAGAACCTCTTCATTTGTTATGTGGTCTCTCCAGGAAATTCCTAATAGTCGTCTATAGGACCACATCTCAAAAGCCTCTAGTCTCCGTTTATCTCTTTCGGATAGGCACCATGTTTCACAGCCGTACATCAAGATACTCCATACATAGGTCTTGATGAGGAGTATTCTCAGTTTCAGGTCTATATTATTTGATTCTATTATTTTCGACCTTTTATTGAATGCAAGCCTAGCCTGGTGTATACGGCTGTTGACCTCGCTCTTAGACCGACCGTCCCATGTTATTTTACTCCCGAGGTAGACAAACTCCTTGGTGTTCTTTAGTGGAACTCCTGACATCTCTACTCTCATCTGATGTTGCGTTCGGCCTACAGTCAGCAGCTTTGTTTTGCCTTTATTTATCTTCATGTTGTAATTGTTTTGAAGAATGCTTTGCATGATTGTTAAGGCCTCTTGGAGTTCTTCTTCGCTTTCAGCAACCATAGCAATATCGTCAGCAAACCTTATCATATCCACCTTTTGCCCATGTATCTTTACACCTTTTCTGTGACTCATTCTCTCTCTCAAGTCGTCAATCGCACTTTGTATATAAGCGTTAAAAAGAACAGGTGACAGAGAGCATCCCTGTCTCACCCCTTGTCTTATACTGGCTTCTTTTGTATCGTTGTCACATCTAATTATAGCGGCCTCATTCTTGTATAGCGCCTGGATTATTCGTCTATCTCTATATTTGATGTCAATTCTCTTCAGAATCTCGAAGAGTCTTTTCCATTCTACTTTGTCGAAACCCTTCTCCAGGTCTATGAATGCGATGAATGTGTTTTGGTTTCTTTTTATTCTTTTTTCTAGTAGTATTCGTAGCGACAATATTGCTTCTCTGGTTCCTACACCTCTTCTAAAGCCAAACTGGTCTCCGGGAAGGATGTTCTCTACTTTTGGTTCGATTCTTTTTAGGATGATATTAGTCAATATTTTTGAGGCATGGGATATTAGGCTAAGAGTTCTGTGTTGTTCACATTTCGTCGTGCCCGCCTTCTTTGGTAATGCGACAATTAGGCATTTCTCGAAATCCTCTGGTATCTTTCCAGTCTTATACATTGTCTGTATCATTTTAAACAGGGCATCTATAGTTCCTTTTCCTGCTGGCTTAATTAGTTCAGCCGGAACGTCATCGATTCCGGGTGCTTTCCCGTTTTTGAGATTTTTCAGTGCGAGGTCAAACTCTTCTCTAGTGATTGGATCTCCCAAATCATCTGCGTCTACCTCGTTTTCTCTTTCTATCAATGTTTCGTTGTCATTATTTCCCTTTCCATTGTACAGCATTTCGAGATATCTTTTCCATCTCTCTCCTATTTGGTCCTTTTCGAAAAGTATTTTGCCGTCTTCTCCTTCTATCGCATTACCCTTTCCAACTCTCATCCCAAAGAAGTCTTTCACCGCAGCGTGGGCTCTTTCTACATTTCCTCTCTTGAGGTCGTCGTTTATCTCATCGCACTTATTCTGGTAGAAAGTTTCTTTGGCTATTCTTGATTCTCTATTTATTTGGTTTCTCAGCACTTTGTATTTCTCTTGTGATTCAGCTCTTTTATCACGTTTGAGCTCTCTTCTATCCTTTATCATATTTAAGATCTCATCGGTTATCCATTCCTTCCGTGCTTGGAGTTTTTCCTTGCCTATAGTTTCCTCTGCCGTAGTTATAATCTTCGTCTTTATCATTTTCCAGATCGCATTCACGTTCTCCTCTTCCATTAGGTTGCACTCTTTTTTCTTTTCCCTAAAACTGTCGCTGATCTCTTTTATCTTTAATACTTTTGTATCCCATTTGAAATTTTTACTCTTTTTTAATTTTTTTAGTTTTAGGAGACTTTTGGCCATTATCATATTATGGTCACTATCTATATCTGGACCGGAATAGCTTCTACAGTCTTTTATTTGGTTTTTAAATCTATGTCTAACCATTATATAATCTATTTGCAGTCTTTGTCTGTCTCCAGGGGATTTCCAGGTGTATCGCTGTCTTGGGTGGTGTTGGAAACAAGTGTTTGCTATCACTAATTTGTGTTTTTCGCAGAATTCTGTCAATCTGTTTCCTCTGTCGTTTCTTGCACCCAACCCAAAGGGCCCAATGCAAGTTCCTTCACGTCCTTCTCCTACGACAGCATTCCAATCTCCTAGGAGAATCAGATTTTCATCTGCTTTTATCTCTAATATAAGTTTATCTAGTGAACTGTATACCTCCTCCACTTCTTCTTCGCTATGACTAGATGTTGGCATATATACTTGGATAATTACAGTGTCTACAGGCTTAGTTTCTATTTTGACTAGAATAATTCTTCCGCTATATTGCACGTATCCCTTAACCCGTCTTCCCCACTCCTTGCACAGCACAACGCCTACTCCTCCTTGGCCAGAAACTTACATAGTCTATTTTTCACCGCTTTTTCTACAACTTTAGATATTATGCTTATTAAGGATATTGGACGGTAATTATTTACAAATAATTTGTCTCCCGCTTTAAAGATTGGAATTAATTTGGCTTGTTTTAGAGAGTTAGGAAAAATGCCAGTTTTGAAGCTTAAGTTGATTATGTGTTTAAGAGGGGATGCGATGTAATTTTGAATGTGTTTGATAATTTTTGTCGAGATATGATCAATTCCCGTGGAGTTACTGTTTTTAAGAGATGCTATTAATCCTAGAATTTCGAGTTCAGTGGTGGGAGTGAATTGAAACTGATTATAGCTCAGATTATTGATAGGAATATTATTTGCAAGATCTTTCTCTGAGACGCTGTTTTTGTCTAAAATTTTTTTTGCTAAGTTGGGTCCAATGTTGGAGAAAAATTGATTGAAATGGTTAGATATTTTTTCAGGGTCAGAATTAACATGTATTGTTTGGTCTTCGATATTAATTTTAACAATAGGTGTGTCAGTTTTATTAATATTGGCTATATCTTTTATGATATTCCAAATTTTTTTTTATCATCGTTAGCTTCATTGATTTTTTTTTTATAATAATCCCTTTTAACATTGTCAATTATTTTTTTACAGTTGTTTCTATAACGTTTGTAAAATATGAGAGATACATAGTCACTTTACTACGTATCTATTATTAAATTACAAACGGAACCATTTCTATTGGAATTTTATTGGAAGAAGCTTCGATTAACTAGTGTTGATCCCCTCGGCGCTAGTACTTAATCAAACGCACGCAAAACATTTTCAAATATTAACATTGAAATTTATCACATGAAAACGTGTCGTTTCTACGACTCGTACTTAAGTTCAACAACTCGGCTGTTAAAGGTTTCCTGTGCTGAGTTAATAAAAAAGTATTAAAATAATAGGAAATCACATAAAAAATAACGGTTCCGGTGCCAGAAAAGGAACCGGTTCCTTCTAATGGAAAATGAAAAGATCGACCATCTCTATTAAGTCGCGATTATTGTCTATGTATAACCCTACTATGATTGGTTTATTTATGACCCTACTGCTGCTGACGCGTGCTTTCTCTTCCACGAATCGTGTCGTTCTCTTTCCAAAGTCTTCAAAGTTCTTCATACTAGTTCTACACTAGTTCGGTCACACTGTTTTGCCCACGCTGTTAAATCGATCACCCCATCCTAGTGATAGTTATTGGTAAGTTGTAGAGGCGATATTTTCGACTCCAGTATTAATCGCTCTTTTAAATTGGTTGCAACTCTGTTTATAAGGGCCGTTGTTTCACATCAAACTGACCGAGCGTTGAGCTAAGGGATTCTCAGATGCACAACTTCGCTGTGTCAAATGCGGCTCAGTCTTATGCAATCGGTACACCAACGTTAAACTTAAACTGGGCTAACCGACCTGTCAAGGTGACGTTTACCTCGTTTTCGATTTGTGTTTCGTAGACATTGGTTAAAATTACCGGTGAAATGTTATAAAAACATTCGATAATTCCAGTTATTAGGGAAATGCAGCGTCAGTTTCCTAAAATCTACTAAAATTGTCAATGATTCGTTCAAACGTTTTCAAATGTCTAATACCAACCATATATTTTGGAATGGTCAACCAATTTTGGTCAACCTTGAATTTCGATAAGTACATTCAAAATTATTTTTAGAACATATTTATGCTGTAACTAAATACTTGTATTTATTCAAAAAACTAGCAGACCCGGCCACACGTTGCTGTGGCTAACGAAACACAACGCCATTACCCAAACTTTATAAAATCCACATCACCCGCTTGCCAGCTGCCCGCTGCCCGCTGCCTGAATAGAATATTTGAATTTATCGGCTTTTCTCTACTATAATAAGCATGTATTATACATATAAACTAATTAACTCGCCACTAATTATACAATGCTTGCAATGCAACACTGGATATTTGAAAAAGGAAAATCAAATTCCTACTTACTCTAGGAAATCTATTTTCCAATTTCTTCCGTAGAACGAATTTCAAAAGTGACTATTATAGTACGGCCCGCCAGCCGTTTTAAATCGCACAAAAATATGTTTTCTTTGAATTTCTCGGCTTTTCTCTAATATAATTTACATGTATTATACATATAAACATTCATCTTCAATCACTCTATCTATTGGTGAAAACCGTATGAAAATCCGTTGCGTAGTTTAAAATATTAACGCGCACATACATTTTGAACAATTCATTTTATACTATGTAATGAAATGATGTACACAAATTTTAATGCTAATACCGCGCAAGAGTCACAACTGCTCCCTGCCAACCGAAGGTAGTGAGATAATGGTACTTTTAATTTTTTCAACTACCTTTTTGAGGGCCTTTACAAAGAATTAGTAAAAATTATACAGCATCAGGTATTCCAAACTGAATTGCCTCAGTAACTGATAAATTGTAGATATTGACTTAATCAAAGTAATTATTTCCCTCCATTAGTATTCTGGGTAATGAGGAGTATATATATTGAGGGTAGTTAGTCCTATAATTTTTGCACTGAAATAAATCCCGACATCTAGTATTACGTCGTGGAATCCGAAAGCTTATCAATGCAACTATCAAATGCATCATTTAGTCTTTTATATAGAAATACCAAGTCAGTTAAAATCCTAAAACAATTTAAGTGTAGATAGGTATTCACATCAGTTAGAAAAGTGTCGTAGTTCAATAAAATTGCTGGAATATCATGGACTTATGAATATATCTGGACCTGCCCTAAGTGATAAAAGCGTATTATTTCCCCCTCCCCATACCGGTTCCATGGAGCCGGCTGGGCTTACGAAAGCCTCGCTTGAATCTAAAAAAATGTGACGTCATCATTCTTGTCCTGACCAGCGCCGAGCTCACATCGTACATTTTACGAAATAACACCACAAAAATGAGAGCTTGTGCTATACCCTAAAATATGTGGGCATAGCGAATGTGGGCGGTTCTCCGTGAGCTCGTCGCTGGTTACAGGGGTAAGTAAATTATGAAACATTTGTAAAAGTGTCTTAACTAAATACGGCAACAAAATATTCCTCTGCGAAAATCGGCGAACTTTACTTTGTCGCATTTGGACTTCGCAAATATGTTAATAACGTGACGAGCAATTCGCGCTCCCTTGTAAAAAGGTCTATTCATTGAAAAGCAGATTTTGCTTTTAAGAACTAAATGGTGATATTATAATGCGGGATGCCTATATACTGTCAGATTGATTTTTTAACGAATCACAGTCATCTTTACCCTCTTCGCCCCCCATAGTTTGATTTCACCCCTCATCTGTATCTTCTCGTCTATTAAATTTGGATGTCTATGTGGAATATCCATTTTAAAACTTAAAAAAATTATTTTGTATTGTTTCATTTCGTTCTTGCAATGTAATTATACTCTAATCGACTTCTGACAATGTCTTTATTGTTGAAATTTCTGGTATGTTGAGAGGCTGAAGGTTTTAGGGAGAGGAAGGATATTAAAATAAATTTATAATTAATTTTTGTATATTGTCATAGAATCATGAAAAATGTCTAAGTGTACCAATTTTTCGATGTGGATATAAGTTGTGAAATATTTGCTGCATTAGTGTAGTTGGCTTCTATTTGAAGAAGAAAAATATAAATGTCTAATTCTTAACCTTCTAACTTACCTAGATACCATCAATTAGATTCTTTTTCATCAATGTTCTTTTTCTAGTTCATTCTGCCTCGACCAGTTATCATCATATAACGGGAGGCTATCAACAGCGCCATGGATCTTCCAAACCCAGTGAGTGTTACCATAAAGATGGAACCAGAGTCCCAGGAAGAATGTTCAGATGAAATGTCGTATACGGATATAGACATCGACCTCCAGGATGTGAAGAAGGAGTGTTTACAGTATGCTAAGAGTACTCCGGCAGCCAGTAAGTTCATTGCATAGGTACATATTTAAAAATGTAAGTTGTTAATAAATTCGGATGTTCGGAATTGCTGCACGTTCTTGAATGTTACGCAACCAGAAAAATGTTTTGTTAATTTTGGTTTTATTAGAAACTTGATTTTGCCGTACATTAGTTACTTTTATTTGACCTAAAACTGAGAATACTTCTCATCAAGACCTATGTATGGAGTATCCACATTACAAATGAGGAGATTCTCCAAAGAATCGAAGGAGGAAGGCACCTGCTCAGGACCTTGTCCGAAAGGCGTGCAAGATGGATCGGCCATGTAATAAGACAAGAAGGCCTCTTGCCTGCCATAATGGAGGGTATGACCGAGGGGACAAACTCTAGGAGACGCCCACGCCGAGAGCACACGTCGACCTGCTGGTGGAAGTGCGCCGCTCATCATATGCAGACTTCAAAAGAGCCTCACAAGACAGGGAAGAGTGGAAGAGACGAATAGATGAAATTGCTGCAAACCAATCCCAGGATTGAAACCAGAGAGAGAGAGAGTTACTTTTGTATTTTCCTTTAATTTGCCAAACGTAACAAAATTTCAACCATCAAGCATTAGAGCTCGTGAAAGGTTCCTGATTCCTCAAATTAGCGCCTCACCATATTTTTCGAATGTAATAATTTATCGGCCTTCGTGGTCGAGGGGTACAATATTCGACTAGCATCTGGAGAGACTTAATTTGATTGATTTTTGACATTTCACGCATTTTATTTATCTGCTTAGACATGCACATTACATTTTGTTATAAGGGATAAGGAGGGTGTATAAAATTTGAGCCGTATCTAAGTACTTTCGACTGGCATGAGATTCTTAACTTGAATATAGGTATGAGGTAAAAAAATTATAAATTGGAGTAAACTGTGTGAAGTGATAAAGAGAAATTTGGAAAACAATAATTTGATTCTTGTTATATAAGCATTAATGTTTCTTTCTTTGTGTTTTATGCTTTCCTAAACCATTTATCTGATTATGATGAAACTTTGGGGATTTTATGTGCGCGTGCCCGTGATGGTTTCTATGTATAATAGTGAGCTCTGGCGTAATGATATTATTTCCTGTACTATTCATTCGATTTCGATGAAACTTTGGTGAACTCTGATATAATGAAATTTGTAAATAAATTAACAACATGTGACGCCCGAGCTGTTAAAAAACTGAATGTATGGAACGCGGGACGTGGAAGGGGAATGCGGGAGGAGGGTTCTATGGACGGGGAAGGTGGGAAAGATGGTGGAGGAATGCGTGAGGGAAAGGAGATATGGGAGGGTAAGGGGAATGGGACGAATGTGAAAGGGCCCGCAGAGAGAAACAATTTCTTGTTGTGGGGATGGGAAGGAGATGGGGAAGAGGAAAGTGGGGAAGTATCTTGCTATCAGATCTGGTCACTAAATACATTTCAAGCAGGTTCCGATTCTGAATGGTGGTTTTACACCAGGGCGATACTCAAGAGTATCGTCCACTCTGGATCATGCCGCAAATATAATATTTATTATTTTAAATGAATTATTTGTGAAATAACACAAATTAATCAAATAAAATTTATTTGTCCATGCCGGGATTCGATCCCCTGACCTTTGGATTGCGAGTCAAGAGGCTTTCCCCTGGAGCAAGCCGGTCGTCTAATATATTTTAGATGTATATGTTGTTAGTACGGCGTACATGATGTAAATCAAAAACTTTTCGGTGACACATGATGTAAATCAAAAACTTCCAATCAAGGGCACTAATTAATCAAAGATTTTTTCTCCGGTCATCATAATAGCAAAAGTTCGTACATGCTCCGATAAACATTTGCAAAAATTACTTTTATAAATTTTCCTTACACCGAATGAATTGTTGTTGTGTTATTTCAGGTGAAAATAAAGTGGAGACTATTCCCATCAAGGCTGAACCAGGACTCCGAGAAGAAGAAGTGGCCGAGGAGATTTCATATACAGAAATAGACATAGACCAGATGGATGTTAAAAAAGAAAGCTTAGAGCGCCCTGAAAAAACGATGCGTAAAACAGGTAAAATCGATTTTTCTTTCCACAGTTTTCACGATGTGAGTTTGAAAATATCTTTTTTTTTAAATTTAATTTTCTAAACACATATTAAACTTTTTTTTGCATTTTCAGACTTAATAACCAACCTGAAGACTCCTCCTGGAAAAATACGATTCTCTTGTACTTATTGCAACTATTCCTGCTCCTGTGAGTCAACGTTGAGAGTACACGTTTGTGCGCATGCTGGAGAAAAACCTTTTTCTTGCTCCGTCTGCAACAATTCATTTTCTCAAAATAAATATTTAAAAAGACACATGCTTACACATTCTGGTGAAAAACCTTTTTCATGTGCTGACTGTTCCTATTCATGTTCTCAAAAGGTGTATTTGAAGAGTCACGTGCTGACTCACAGTGGGTTAAAACCTTTTTCATGTTCTGTCTGCACTAATTCATTTTCTCGAGATTGGTCGTTGAAGATACACATGATTACACACACTGGAGAAAAATCTTTTTCGTGTTCAGACTGTTCATATTCATGTTCTCGAAAGATATATTTGACGAAGCACATGGTGACTCACAGTGGAGTAAAACCTTTTTCATGTTCCATCTGCTCACATTCATGTTATCGAAAGGAGCATTTAGCGAGGCACATGCTGACGCACAGTGGAGTTAAACCTTTTTCATGTTCCGTCTGTACTTATTCATTTTATCGAAAGGAGCATTTGGCGAAGCACACTCTGACTCACAGAAGAAAAAAACCTTATTCATGTTCCATCTGCATTAGTTCATTTTCTCAAAAGAAATCGTTGAATCGTCACATGTTAATACACACTGGAAAAAAAACTTTTTCATGTTCAGACTGTTCGTATTCATGTTTTCGAAAGGTATATTTGACGAAACACGTGCTGACGCACAGTTGAGAATAACCTACATAATGTTCAAACTGCAATTATTCATGTCATCAAAGTGCAAATATGATTAGATATACGGATTTATGATGGAGAATGACCTTGTACACGTTCCGGCTACAGCTGTTCATTTTCTTAAAAGGGATATTTTTCAAGACATACTGAATGCAAAAAATTCATCTGTTAAAAACTCAAATTCATCTAGACACTATTATTCTTTATGAAATCTCTCAAAAATTTCTCAAATAACACACTTGCGGACTGATTTACAGAAGAGCCCTTCTGGAAACTTTTCACTTCTCAGTCTTAGGAAAACGATCTGAACATACCGAGGAGTCTGTAGTATTCAAAATAATAATTTCGTTAATGTAATAACTAGCCATAACTATTATTAATATTTCATGTTTTCTACCTCGGTATTCTGTTGTTATAAATTGCAAAATGTCGATATTAGTAGCCCAATTTTGTGGCCTATATTTTAAGTAAACTGTTTTGTCATTTTTATATTCACGCAAATAAAGTCATCAAGTAAAGTTTTCAGTTGTTACATAACAAGCTGCGTTTTATTACTCGACACACGATCATTGGTCATGCCCGTCTTGTTAGAAATAACGACGGCTCTCTAGGCGGACTGACTCAAGTTGGTTTAACCACAAAACAGACGATCCACTTGGTTGGCGGTTGGGTGGATGGATGCTCTAGCGGTACTCCAAACCAAGTAGCTTCGTTCGGAGTTGGTAGATTGGCCGAATGTATATATATTGTGTATTACCCACGCTGCGGCCAACCTTTCAACTCCGAACTAACAACCTAAGGCATTTCCACACGGTTCAACATTGCGTTCAACTCAATTTCAATTGAATGGTCTGCGCGCTAATACGATTCGATACGAGTACAGAAAAGAAATAATATATTGGAACGGTACTAAATCGTCGAAATATGGCAGCACTTTGAACTTAACCATAGATCAAACGAAAGCATCTGTCAAATATCATTTTCAAGGTATTTCAGATTTCAGATGCAGTTGTTCGTTCATTAAATCTAACTAGTGTAGATGTTTTGGTTTAACTGTTTGTCGATTGAACATTCCATACAAAGGTACCTGTGCCTTGGTACAATTGCCTGCCTGTGATTTTTGATAACTTATCAAAGGTAAAATACCAAAGCACTGCAGCGCAAACGCCAAAGCGGTGTGTCAATGTGCAGATGCCAAATCATGCTGTCACCACCCTTTCCCTATCAATTAATTTACTAAAAATATAATATATTGTGAGGCAAACACGCTAAATAAATATTTATTAATTTGTTTGAAGTTTCTGCTGATATTTTTAACCTGGGTATTAATCAGTTAGTTTATACCTATTGCTTGCATCTTCATTTATAGCGGCCGTCCGTTTTTTCAAATCAAACTGAGAGACTTTAATTTGAACTAAGGTATGCTTACGAATCCGTGGCGTCCCACGCGACTTAGCTAAACGCAAAGAATTCTTGCTTCAGTACAAATATTTGTAAATGTGCCTGTCTCAAAAAATGAAATTTAGTGAGACAGGCACAGTGAAGATAATATGTGTTTTCGAATTTTGTATAGATATACACTTACTAAATACGCAATTGCATTCAAATAGATTCCATTAACGTTAAATCAATGTTCTGTTTCAGCTTCGACCACTTGTTACCATCGTATAACAGGACTATCACAACAGTGCCATGGATCTTCCAATCCCAGAGAGTATTTCTATCAAAACAGAACCAGAATTCCGGGAAGACGAGGAAGGTGAAATAGAAATTACAGCTACGGATATGTGTACTATCCTCCAGGATGGGAAAAATGAATGTTCAGTGAAAATGAAACAGTATTCCGGGAGAACTCCCACAAACAGTAAGTTTTATTGCATATTTTTTAAAATATGTAAAATACGGACTTCAGGTGTTTAGAATTTGTGTCCGTATTGGAATGTTTAGCAACCAAGACAAATTGTTGTTTATAACGAGATCCCCCTTTTCTGTATTTTCCTCACCTCATAAACCTCACCCCATGAACCCGGGCACTCCTGCTTAGTCACCAAACGTAGCGAACCACTTAGGGTGACCTATGGTTGAGGTGTTCGCTATCCAATAAATGGTTCCCGGGGTGATGGTACCTATACCCGCCAAAGGTATAAGGGATGGGTAGGAACCTGGGGGTCGGTGGTCTCCCTCAACCATGCATCCCGATTCGGTCTGCCACACTGTAATGGGCAGAGGCGTCCGCCGCCAAGAACCAGACAAACCTCACTCATGAACCCGGGCACCCCTGCCAACGTCACCAAACGTAGCGAACCACTTGGCGTGACCTATAGCAGGTGTTGGTTATCCAATAAATAGTTCCTGGGGCGGCGGTACCCATACAATTTGGAAGGCGGGTATGGGAAATGCTGCCCCGGGAACCATTTATTGGATAAAAGATTTTTTAAAAATACTGCCTACATATTTCAATAATAAATAAATCGATATTGTTTTCCAATAGTACGTGATTCGTATTAGAAGATTATAAAAATTATGAAAACCCTTCCAGTTGCTCTTGTATTCAACAAAGGACTGTTTTTATAGTAAACAAGCCGACAATAAGTGTCTTTTCTCTTCCGTATGTATACCCCCCACCGCTTGAAGTACCCAAATAAGGGGGCGGCGAAAATTTTCCTCCGCCCCGGCGTTTTGATTGTAGTTTTAATTCACCACATACAGATTTAACTAAAACTAGTTTTGTGTTCAGAATGTAAGTGCTGGCAGAATGAAAGAAAAACCCCTTTCATGATCTGAGTGTAGTTTTAATTCACCGCTTACAGATTTAATTAAACCAGTTTTGTTTTTAGAATATAATTGCCGGAAAAATTAAAGAAAAAAACTATTTTCATGTTCTGAGTGTAGTAATAATTCACCACATACAGATTTAATTAAAACCAGTATTGTGTTCAGAATGTTAGTGCCGGCAGAATCAAAGAAAAACCATTTTCATGTTCTAAGTGTATTTTTGATACACCGCATATTTAGTTTAATTTAAACCAGTTTTGTGTTATCAAAGTAATAATAAGTTGCCGATTCATCGTTTACCGAGTGAAGCTTTGCATTTGTGTTGCATTCCATGTGTATGTGTGATAAGATGCGAAATTCTATTACAGGCATACGATTCTCGATTCTGAGAGCAGTTTGAGTAATTTGTAGTAGAATTAATAACGATGATTTTATTGGAAGAGTACTCGGCACATGGGATTATAAAAATCGTCATAAAAAATAGGATATCTACCCCCCCAGCGCTTGAAGTAAGGAAGGGGGTAGGGAGTATCACTGAACGATTAACTTTTACAAAAATTAAACTCTTATCAATATTCCTTTTACCGAATGCATTGTTATTTTGTTATTCCAGGCGGTTTTAATGCGGAGACTGTTCGCATCAAGGCAGAACCAGAACTCCGAGATGAAGATGAAGTGGGAATTCCTTATACGGAAATAGACATAGACCAGATGGATGTTAAAAAAGAAATCTTAGAGCACTCTGAAAGAATTACCCTGACAGCAGGTAAAATTGATTTTTCTTTTTAGAGTTTTCAAAGTGTGAGTTTTTTATGTCTTTGTTTTTTTTTTATTAAATTTACTTAACCCATTGGCCACAAACCCCGGCAGCCTGCCGGGTGTGCAACTCAGGTACTTAACCACAAACCCCGGCACGCTGACGGGCTAGAGTAGGTCCGCCAAAAAACGGAAAACGAGCACGATAGTGACATTTTTGAATAAAATTTCAAATGCCGAACGCTCTGTAGGTAATTAATCATTAATTTCATAGAATAAGCAATAATATGTTTTTAATGTTTTTCCCTGATATTTGTATTCCAAATTTTGTATGCAGCCAGCCGCCATTTAATTTCTTCAAAATTGCGAGTGGTTCTAGGCTTTTGGTAGTGACTCTGAACGTCCCTGATTGCTTCGAGGACTATCATACCAAATTATTTTATTAGTTATTAGTTTACATGTATATAAAAAACAAAAATTATTATTATAAAATTTATGAATATTATATTTTATTGAACTTTTTGAATAAAAATGTGGAAAAAAACTTACTTAGGTTATATTTGTATCCTTATTTATACATATTTTAATATTTTTCAATTTTTATTTTAATGTTTTTCTTTACCTTAATCCAATATGTAAACAAATTAAAAAAAAAATTCATTTGAATATACGGTTCAAAAGTAACAATAGATTTAGTATGCAGGTTTTCAGGAACCCATGCAGGTTTTCAATTTTTGGTACAAATTTAATTCAGTGGTGAAGGCCAATTTTTTAGCTCATTAATTCTGTGGCCAATGGGTTAACAAACGATTATATCAAGGTTTTTCTCATTTTTTTCAGACGTTATAACCACCCTGAAGACGCTTCCTGGAAAAAAACGACTATCTTGCACCTATTGCAACTATTCCTGCTCGTATAAGTCAAGGTTGAAAATACACTTGCGCGTCCATACTGGAGAAAAACCTTTTGCTTGTACCCACTGTACTTATTCATGTGCCGAAACGCAATGTTTGGACAGACACATGCTGACTCACAGCGTATTAAAACCTTTTTTATGTACCGAATGTAGTTATTCATGTTCTCGAAGGGACTATTTGGCGATCCACGCGCTGATTCACAGTGGAGTAAAACCTTTTTCGTGTTCCGTCTGCAACAAATCATTTTCTCAAAACGGACATTTAAAAATGCACATGCTTACACATACAAGAGAAAAACCTTTTTCATGTTTACAATGTTCGTATTCATGTTCTAGAAAGGGATATTTAAAGAAACACATTCTGACTCACAGCGGAATAAAAAAATTTTCTTGTTCGTTCTGCACCAAATTTTTTTCTCAAAATGCAAGTTTAAATACGCACATACTAACACATACGGGAAAAAAAACCCTTTTCATGTTCCGTCTGCTACCAATTATTTTCTCAAAAGGTATCGTTGAAGAGGCACATGTTTAAACACACTGGAGAAAAACCTTTTTCATGTTCAAACTGTTCCTATTCTTGTTCTAGAAAGGTTTATTTGAAGAGTCACATGCTGACTCACAGCGAAATAAAACCTTTTTCATGTTCATTCTGCAAGAAATCATTTTCCAAAAAAGGATTTTTAAAAAAGCACATCCTTACACATACGGGAAAAAAAACTTTTTCATGTTAAAACTGTTTCAATTCATTTTTTCGAATAGCGTCTTTAACGAAGCACATGCTGACTCACATTTAAAACCGAGACGTGCAAACATAGCATGCGTATACTATAACTTTATAACACAGGCGTATGTATGTATAAATATCATGCAGTATTATCCAGCCTCCTTTAGATGTTCTTGTTTTTGCCACTATTTGCTGACGGGTTGTTTCTGCCATCAAACAAGTGTGTATGTATATGTAGATATATGTATGATGTGTGTATATGTGTATATATATGAATATACATATTTGTGTAGGTATGCATAAATACATGTTTATGTAAGTATATATATATGTATGTATGTGTGCATGTGTGTATGTATGTGTATTTAGGTACATACATATCAGCTACCTTACTTATTTGTGTTTATTTTCCAGGCAACTTTGGCAATTTGTGAGTTATTGGAAACATTTCTACCAATTTTCTAAATTTTTTAATATAATTTTACTTAAATATGTTTACCTACACTTACTAGACTTCATTTCAATATAACTATCTTCCATTGGTCACCATGATACAGGCAGCTGCCTAGTATGGTGACCTAATGTATCTTCTCAAGTAAATGTATTAATCATGTATCATGTACTTATAAATAAATAAAAAATAAATAAATAAACAGTGTATGAAATTTTTTTTCCACCCATTCGTGTTTTCGGACTGGGGGAATTTGGCGAGCCACATGCCACATAAGTCAAGGTTAAAAATGCACTTGCGCGTCCATACTGGAGAAAAACCTTTTGCTTGTACCCACTGTACTTATTCATGTGCCGAAAAGCAATGTTTGGACAGACACATGCTGACTCACAGCGTATTAAAACCTTTTTTTATGTACCGAATGTAGTTATTCATGTTCTCGAAGGGACTATTTGGCGATCCACGCGCTGACTCACAGTGGAGTAAAACTTTTTTCATGTTCCATCAGCACGCATTAATTTTCTCAAAATAAATCTTTAATTATACACATGTCTACACACACTGACGAAAAACCTTTTTCATATGCTGACTGTTCCTATTCATGTTCTCGAAAGGTGTATGTGACGAACCACGTGTTGACTCACAGTGGGGTTAAACCTTTTTCATGTTCTGTCTGCACCAATTCTTTTTCTCGAAATAGGACGTTGATGGTACACATCCTTACACATACTGGAGAAAATGTTCAGTCTTAAACTATTCACGTTTCTGGAGGGTGTATTTGACGAGCCACATGCTGACTCACCGTGGAGTTAAGTATTTTTTATATTCCGTCTGCCACAATTTATTTTCTCGAATAGAATCGTTGAAGATGCACATGCTTAGACACACTACAGAAAAACCCTTTTCATGTTCCGACTGTACCTATGCATGTAATCGAAAGGCATATTTGACGAAACACTTGCGGACTCGCAGAGGAGAATAACCTTTTTCGTATTCAAACTAAAACAATTTTTGTTTTTGAAAGAGACAATAATATTTACGACTACAATACACATTTCGCTGTATGTAAAACCTTAGGATTCCCTTCGTTTATCATACTGGAAATAAAAAACAACCATTCTCGTGTTGTGACTGAAATTATTCAGGTTTATTACGACCACCTTAAATAATATTAAGCGGGCTCATATATACTCGTAAGAGAGCCATTCTAGAATCTCGCAACTTCTCAGTCTAGTCGAAAGCGATAAAATACCGGGGATCCTCTATTACTCAAAAAAACGACTTCGATAATGTGGTCACTTTTATTGTTAGTTTCATATTTTTTATTGTGTTATTCTTTAGCTAGAAATGAGTGTCTATTCTCCTACACAGGGTTAAAGCATATAAAGCTGGGGAGTAGGACGTCAGCAAAACCAAGTCAGAATCGTCAACGTCTAATTTCTTTGTTTTTATACCTATCTGATTTTCTAAAAATTGTTTCGTTCAAACTATCAACTCAGACCACATGCACATTAAAAAAAATAAGCATTTCGACCAATTTGTTATTAATACTGCAATTTCTGGCCACTTAACAACAGTTCTCCGCCTTAAAAACAGCAGCTGCTCTTCCACTGCTGCGAAAATAGATCTTTTTGATCTGGTATATAAAATAATTCAAGTAAACAGACAAAAACAAAAAAATAAATCATTTGCTTAATACATATTTTTTATTTGTAAAAGCCATCGATATATTAACTATAGATTAGCCCTCCCATACCCAATTCCAATCCCAAAGTGACACCACCTACGAGAAATTTCATAAGACAAATACCCATCGCATTCCGTTGCATCTCTTGCGTGACGTAGTTGTTTTACTAGGAAGAAATTAAACATTTTTATCAAATGTTATTTTTCTCGATACGCTGTCTCGAATTTATATATTATGTACATATTTTTTAAGATATTTATATAACTGATTAAATTGTTAGTAATAAAGTCCGCGATAGCCCATACCTAAAATATTTCTAACAGCCTGAAATTTGTGTTTTAAAAATGATCTTCACAAAGCTAGTAATTCCTTTACCGCGAACTTGCTGGAAAACAAATTAGCTCCACACAGACCAACTAAAAGTACGAACCAATGCTTCTTGCGATCTTTTCACTGTGAGATAATAGACTTTCTTTTTGATAAATGTTTTCGTAAACCAATATTTTTGGATCCGGTGTCATTTTTAAGACCTACACGCCTTGTCTAGACATACTTGGTCGAAGGTAAAAGCTTTATGCAACTATTTCTGTTTATTACTGGTAAACAGAAATATTTAAATTTATTTTTACATGTCTAGCTTTGATTATGATTCCAGCATTAAATATAATATAATATTGGAATCATAATAAGAATTAGTTACTTCTCATACCTTGGAGCGTTCAAGTATTACGTAACGCAATTTTTGAAGATTTTTGACCCCCCCTCCCCCCCATGTAACGCGCCGTAACGTTTTCCTGTTCAACCCCCCCCCCCCTAAGCGTTACGTAACACCCAAGTAACAATATTTACCCAAAAGTCACAATTAAGTTGCGCAACGTACTGAAATGTCGCTTAAATACCCTTTTTCTTGATTTTATCTCGTTTGCGGTAATAAATAAAACAAGAGATTTCTAACTCGCGATACATTATATACATTTTATATATTCATATTGTCATTTCGAAAAAAAATGGGAATATTATTATTTTTATCGTCCTTGTATTCCTTCCAGATCTCCACAATTTAACACAGTCTGACCTAGAATAAACCTACATGGTTTTTCAACACATACTTTCTTTAACATTAGCTTTAGTGAGGAGGCCCCGAGGAAAGTAATTTCCCTAAGTTTTCCCTGTGGAGCAACACTTTACTTTGATCCAGGGTGGCAGGAATGAGGGAAAGGATAAGCAGCTCTGGAAACATCCTCGTCATGGAAGCCCGCCTCAGTCCATCATCCAGTATTGATGCACACTGGAGAAAAATACTGGCTCCTTACGTGCTCACAGAATCCTGAAAGCTTAATATTATTATTTCTTTTGTTTTCCATTTACTACTATTAGCTTATTATCTTTTTTTTTGTTTCGTGTACATTCATATCCAACTTCTTTTCTTTTTTTTCCTTTCAAATACTTTGTACATGTATGTTTATATTATACCCTTATGGAATGTGTGGGATTGCACTCTCCTCCCCACATACTGGAATAAACACTTATTTATTTTATTTTATTTATTTATTTATTTATTTACTCCACTATGATTTACAAGCTGACTCATAGTGGTGTTAAACCTTTTCCACGTCCCGAATGCAGTCATGCAAGTTCTCAAAGGGAAGATTTAAAAATCAACAGTATGATTCACAGAAGAAAAAAAACCATTTTCATGTCCTGACTGCAACTATTCGTGTCTTCTAAAGAGATATCTAAGAAGTCACTTGCTGACTCACGGTGAAGAAAAACCGTTTTCATGTTTCGACTGCAACTATTCATGTACTACGAAGAGAAATCTAAAAATTACCCATGTTTACACACAGTGGAGAAAAATCCATTTCATGTCCTGACTGCAACTATTCCACTTCTCGAAAAAAAATAACAAAAACGGCACTTACTAACTCACACTGCACAAAAACCTTTTTCATGTCCCGACTGCAATTATTCATGTAGTGCAAAGGAACTTCTTAGAAATCATTTGCTTACTCAAAGTGATACAAAACCTTTTACATGTTTCTACTGCACTATTCATGTTCTACAAAGAGTCACCAAAAATCACATGTTAACGCACAGTGGACAAAATCCATTTTCCTGTCCAGAATGCAGTTATACAAGTTCTCAATAGGACAATTTATAAATCCACCGTGCGATTTACAGAAGAGAAAACCTTTTACATGTCCTGACTGCAACTATTTGTTTTCTTAAAAGGGATATCCAAGAATTCTTTTGCTGACTCTACTTATTGTGGAGAAAAGCATTTTCCATGTTCCGACTGTAACTATACTGAGAAATAAAAAAAATCACATGTTTACTCACATTGGTGAAAAACCCATTTCATGCCCTGACTGCAACTATTCTTCTTCTCGAAAAAAAACTAAAACGGCACTTGCTAATTCACAGTGATGAAAAACCTTTTACTTGTCCCGAGTGCGACTATTCAGGCGCTACAAAACGGGATCTAAAAATTCACATGTTTACCCACACTGGACCAAAACCTTTTTCGTGTCCCGAATGCAATTATTCATGTTGTACAAAGGAACTTCTTAGAAATCTTTTGCTGACTCACAATGCTACAAAACCACTTACATGTTTCTACTGCAACTATTCGTGTTCTACAAAGAGGCATGAAAAATCACATGTTTAACTTCAGCAGACAAAACTATTTTTTTGTCCCAGCGTGGTTTTTCAAGTTCTCGAAAGGGAGATTAAAAAATCCACAGAACGATTCAAAGTGAAGAAAACCTTTTTCATGTTCTGAGTGTAACTATGCATTTACTACGAAACCTAGCTTTAGGGTAATATTATTAAATTTTAGCAGTAAACTAAAAAGTGTGTAATAACTAAAAAGTGTTGTTCTTACTAAAAACTCTCGTATAACATTATTCATATGTTGCATAAATTTTAATTTTTTTAAAATTTTTCTTTTGCTGTCTTCCAAATTTGATTGGCATTTTTTGGTTGCGCTGCGCTGGTAAGTCAGCATGAGAGCCTTTATAGGCCAATACCAGCTGATGATGTAAATTTCCCGGTTTGGAGGACATTATAATTGCTAAAAACTAACATTAACAACACTGACTACAGCAAATTGTGTTTATGCGTATTTCGTGTTTAAAACACTAACGAATACTGACAACGAAAACAAAATGAAAATGACGCCCAATACAGTCGAGGAATTTCCCGTACAACATAAACTAAAAGGCTTGCCAACTTGGAAGATTTCAATTCCTTAGTTTTTTATTTAAATAAAGAAAAACATGTTACGTAACGCGTCCTTCGAACCCCCCCCCCCCCTCCGTAACGCGCCGTAACGTTTCACCAGACCCCCCCTCCCCCCCCCAAGTGCGTTACGTAATACTTGAATGGCCCCCTACTTAATTTTAATTCATGGAAAATCACTTTTTGATAAAAAATCCCTTAATTTTTTTTTTACATAAATACCGCACAAGAGTCCCAACTATTCTTGTCTGGGGCCAGTGAGACTAGGGCATCCCCAAGAGAGGGAAGAGGAAGGTGGGGAAGTACCTGCCTCTTCAGATCTGGTCACCAAACACGGCTAAAGCCATTTCAAGCAACGTTTCAATTCTGAATTGTGGTCTTACACCAGGGCGATACTGAGAGTATCTTCCACTCTGGAACGTGCCGCAAATATTATTTGAAATATATTATTTGAAATAAATAAATTGTGAAATACACAAATTATTCAAATAAAATTTATTACGCCGGGACCTTCGGATCGCGAGTCAAGAGCCTTACCGCTGGACTACGCCGGCCCGCTTAATACACTTGTTTTATATTATTTGTCATAAGATAATACTAAAATTTGTACCTACATCTAACTTGCATTTTCATAAAAACAATTAATTAATGAAATATATTTAAGCTTGGTTTTAATGATTTTATGAAGGTGTTTTTTTTAGTACCTAACTTTAATACTGCTAATCAACTAACTAACCATCACGCCTACACCACAGGGGTAGGCAGAAAGGACGGACCGCCAAACAACTCGATCTTGGCACACATTCCTGAGGCGTATGTATGGTAAAACCATGTACAATCGTGTGAGAAATGTAGAGATCCGCGAAGGATGCAAAGATGATGTAAACGTAATGAGTAAAATTAAGAAATGGACCCTCAGATGGTTTGGGCATGTAGAGCGAATGCACGAGGAAAGGAGTGTAAGGAGAATATATTACGCAAATGTGGATGGTAGAAGAACTCGGAGACGCCCGAGGAAGACATGGAACGACCAAGTAAATCAGATACTTGAGTCGGGCCATGTGAAGAGTCGGTATAATAGAAGAGCATGTCTGAGACGTTCTGTCATGTCTCACAGCATTCAGTCTACTATCATCCTTTCTCTGCCAGTTTCTGCCATGTCTCTCTGCCATACATCAGGGTAGGTACCAGCACTCCATTATGGAGGTTAACTTCACTTCTTTGGACAGTTTTATGTTGGCGCCAACGGCGTTCAGTCCACCATTAATAGAGTTGCCTGTATTTCCCCTTCTTTCGATATATCTGTCAGCCTTCCCATCTCTCGTGAACATTCTTCCCAAGCACACAAACTCATCTACCTGCTCCAAATACTCATCATTCACAACTATGTTGCACATTGTTTTTATACTCTCTCCTTCAAATACCATGACTTAAAAGGCGTCCAACCGTCCCGCATTCTGCCGGACCGTCCCGCATTGACGGTTGTAGTCCCGCATCGAAATATTTTATTAATCATTAATTTATTTATTTATTAATCATTAACGCCCTTATGGGCTTTTACATACATTTACATTTTTTTTTATATATTTTAGTACATACAGGTGTGTTTAGATGACAAAGAAAACTTTTCACATGGTACAAAGAAGTAAAGCTGGTAAGTAAAAAGTATAGCATTATACAATAAAGAGAAAAAAAACAGTTTTAGAGCTGCAGATAGCATAATATATGTAAAACAAATAATAATAATGAGTGGGTTCTTAATATACCTATGTGTAATTTATATGTGTTGAATACATAGAGAAAAATGAAATAGTCCCGCAAATTGTCTAAAGCGTCCCGCATGTCCCGCATTCCTATATTTTTGTAATATTGTCTATGGTAGACAAATAAACTTTCTCATTGTTGAGTCTATTTTAACCATTTCCGTTCATCTATGGTTAAGTTGATGACAATTTTGTCCCTAGAAAAGGCCCGAAGATATCGACCTTGGAATTGGTTTATTTAGGTAAGCCAAAGAGCACCAGTAGCCAGTGTAGTATTAAATTGATAACACGTATTCGTCATTTAAATCAAATCAAATAATTTGTTGACCATGCCGCCGATCGCGAAAAAGCGAAGTTGTAATTCACTGAATTTCATAAAGAATTTCCTTTCCAGCAAAAGTTTTAATCTTCATGTTCTGAGTATAGTTTTAATGCGCCGCATACAGATATTCTTAATTATTAATAATTAGTTTTGTGTTCAGAATGTTAAATTCCAGTAGGATTCATCTGATGAAATATTTCGACGGAAAACATTCTCTTATTCGAAGTGCAGTTATAAAATTCTAGATGCAGTTGTATGTGCTGCCAGAATCATAGAGTAACCATTTTCATGTTCTGAGTGTAGTTTTAATGCGCCGCACACAGATTTAATTTAAACCAGTTTTGTGTTCACAATGTTAAATTTTAACTGGATTCATCTGAATTTTCGTGCCTAATCGGACCAATTTTTTACGTATTTGTGAAGTCGAAATTGGGGGGGGAGGGGGGGGGGGGGTGACATTTTAGCTACCCTAGCTTCGCCACTGGGACTATGTATGTGCTGCCAGAATCAAAGAGAAACTATTTTTATGTTCTGAGTGTAGTTTTAATTCGCCGCATACAGATTTAATTTAAACCAGCTGTGTGTTCAGAATGTAAAGTTTGTGTTGTGGATTCATCTGATGACACATTTCTCGTATTTGAAGTGCATTGGAGGGGACACCACCACATTCCCAACGGCGTAATAAGTAAACATATGGTTTACTCCTTCACCGCACACGTCAAGACTCTACTTTTTTTAAAATGAAGCTACATTTATTTGAACAACTCTAGACCCTCCAATGTCCATGCATATTTATAGGGCAGTCACAAAATTTATAGTTGCAGACTATGTATGTGCTACCAGAATCAAAGAGAAACACCATTTTCATGTTGTGATTATAGTTTATATGAGCCAAATTCTCGATTTCCGAGAGAGAAAATTTGTAACGTACCCCCCACCCCCCCGTCGACACCGCACGCCACTGAGTCCCGCGTTGATATTTTACAAAGTTGGCCGCCTTAACTTAAGACTTACTTACATTCATCATTAACTCATTCTTCAAAAATACTTCGCTCATCGTAGACACGAGAGACTGTAGATCTTCCATACTGTTAGAAATCAGCATCGCATCATCAGTATACAACAGGCAATATACTTCCAGATTACTCAATTTCGCGCCCAATCCCATCTCTTTCAATTCTTGCATACAATTATCCATGTATTGATTGAATAACCACGGTGACATTTCGCAGCCTTGTTTAACGCCTTTTGTGATGTCAAACCATCCCGTAAAATCGCCGTTCACCCTAAAACATGCAACGCTTCCCTCATACAGAGACGCAATTGCCTTCAGCCTGTGTGAGATTAGTACTCACTCCATACTTGAACAACACCTTCCATAGCTTTTTGCTGTCAACTCGGTCTTATGGTTTTTGTAGATCTACCAAGGCACAGAAAACTTTCTGTTTTTTTGCAAGAAACTTCTTGGTAAGAATATGCTATGAGAAAATCTGGTCCATGCACCCCCTTCCACTCATAAAAGCTCCTTGCACCTTGCACATCCCATATTTTATCCTTTGTTTCCATGCCTACCCTCACAATCAATATTCTGCCATAGTAGAGCTTGCCGACTGAACTAATTTTATTGTTGTTTTCAATGCTGATTAAAAATACATATAAAGTTACATCAGTTACATAAGGTTTTAACAATGAAATAAAAAAATGCCTTTCCTCACCATAAAGAGACAATGCTCTTGTGTTTGGTGAGGGAGTTCTAGCTCAATTAGTAAATTAAAAGATCGTGTAAGTTAGTAATAACGGCTATTGTAAATAATAAGTATGTTAAAAAAATTATGTATAAATTTAAAAATAAAAATCATGAAGACTTTTAAAAATCATAATATAAATTTTAAAAAATCATAAAAAAGAAGCACGTTAATAGCCCCCTAATTCCCACAATCCACACGTGACCCTTTACCTTTGTATAATGGCATGATTACAGCCCTTCTCCAATCTAATGGCTTGTAACCCTCCTCTAAACACTGGTTATAAATCTAAATACCTACTGCTAAATACTGCTTACAATGTGGAATGTTGATGTTTTATTACTTAAAGATCCCAATACTTGACTGTATCACTGTTTGTTAAGTATATAATTATGTAAATGACACTTGTGCCGTGATTTATTTAGTGTTAAGTTTATAAAAAAAACAACAGTATGTGTTAACCTAATGAACTAAACCCATCAATTTGACTGTCCGGGTAACATGGAAAACCTTACGCGAAACTTTCTTAGTTGAACGGTCAAAGCTTCCTCATTCTGAATGCATTTTGTATCAAATAAATCTGAAAAATTGCGTCGAAAAATTTCGTACTAAGTCATAGTATCGTATTAACTTACAGGAAATCCTCATATAACTTATTTTTTTACTGCCTAGAAAATCTCATAGTATTGGGGTGACCTATGGCAGGGGTGTTGGTTGTCTAATAAATAGTTCCCGGGGCGGCGGTACCCATACCCGCCTCCCAAATTGTAAAATTGGCAATTGTGCCCACCTTACGATATTCTGAATAGTGGTTCGCTACGTTTGGTTAATTAAAAATGATGCCTGGGTACATTTGGTGGGATGCATTCAGTTCTTTGAGGTGGATGGGCCTGACTATTCCAGGCATCTCTATCAGTAAGTATATTATGTTTTCCTTGGGGTATCTCGTATCTCACAAACCAGTTAAATCATATAATGTTTAAAAAAATCAATCATTAGTCATGTCTGTCATTTTACAATCAACTACGCACGGACGAACTCAGGGGGACGGAGTAAAGTTGATTCAACCGCTCAACCACAAACAGACGATCCAACGTAACGATTGGCGGTTGGGTGGATGCATGCTCTGGCGGTACAACCGTTCAACTTTACAGACCCGCCTTCTAATCGCAAATAACGTATTTCCACATCGTTCAACTTCAGTTTCAAATCAATTAAATTGGGTGAAATGCAGATCCGGGCACAGTTTGGAAATTTAATAAAAAGGCACTTTCTAGATGAGAAAAGTGTGGAGAAGATGAATAAAAAACGGTTTTATCTCCCTCAATTTTGCCGAGCGCGCCTTATTTTTTGTTTTATTCTGCTTTTCCACACTTTTCTCATCTACAAAGTGCCTTTTTATTAAATTTCCAAACTGTGCCCGGATCTGCATTCCTCCCATTAAATTGAATGGTCATTACGGTTTGACCTGAATAATTGCCATTATAAAAGAAATAATATTTTGTTTTCGCATATACGCACGGTTCAACTTTATGTTCAACTCAACTATATGGCGCGTTCAGACGTTTCAATTTTTGTTGATCCACTTTTATTTAACGTAAAAAGTTGAACGAGATTATGTTCACACGTTTCAATTTAAGTAGAACCGAATTTGACATTCAAGATGGCGTCAACTGAAATTGTCAGTGCGTGCGTCTCTCTAACTTCTGATGTTTTGCGAGATGAGCTCGAGATTATGAAAAAGCATAAAAAACGTCGTATTTGGGCGAGAAAATGGATCATGAATTAGGCGCATCCAACACAATTTTGAAAGAGATGGAACTAGAAGACTCCGAAGGATATGGATGACAGAAAAACAATTTGATGAGCTGCTTTCCAAAATTGGCGATAAAATTTTTCAGAGATGTTTAAATTAATAATAATTACTACTAACTACAATAACCGGAGAAGCAAGGAAATAATCCATATTTCGTTAAAATTAGTTTTACCATAACCTAAAAACAACAACGCCAAACGTCATACTTTGACATAGGTAGTTATTGTTATTAGATTTGTACAAAGTTTTTTTTCTTTTAATTTATGCGTATTAATGGTGACGCATGCTCTGAATATTTACCGTTATTTTTTTTTGTCATTATCATAATATATTGGGTAGGTAGTGTAAATGAAACACTTATTATTTATTGCAGTATCACGAGCATTTCTACAGTTTGTCAAATTAGAGTAGAAAATATATGAGGGCGCCACTGTTGATCAAATGGCAATACTAAACACATAACTCATGGTGTTAAAGTAAAGCTGTGTAACCTACATTTTTATAAAAAATTAAAAAGGCATAAATAGTGGAAAAAATATTTTTTTATTGCAGTATAGATACCCGCCGATCTCAAAACTAGAATTGCATATGACGGGTTGAAAACCATACTGGTATAAGCAACAAATCAGAAGAAAGGAGAAAATGACAATTTTGTGTTTTATTTTGTATGACACTACATAGAGAGTCAGTTTACCCAACCAATAATAGATGGCGTTGCGATTTTTTCTCGTTCATACCCTTTTGGCACAACGAAAAATACCATCTTTACTATAACTTCTCGCACTTAACTCATTTTTAAAATTTTTGTCACTTGTTCCGGTATGGTTTTCAACCCGTCATATAGGTATATTATTATTATACCTTTGCAATTTTGTGTTAACATAATGAAGAATAATTATAATGTAATGAAATATAAAGCACAGTTTAGAAATTGCTCACATTTATTTAATACTAGATTAAGTAGGTACCTAGCATTGCCTGGGCATAAGATCATGTCTCTAATTTTAGATCTGAATTATTTAACTCATTCAGATCTAAAAGTAGTGTAACTAAACTCACCATTAGTGATTCTTCCTTTCTATCTATTGTTAAATTCAAATTTATGTGAAATTAAATTAAAGCAAATCGCTTAATAAATTACCTTTTTATCAAATTTGTCATGAAGAAAAAAAATGTGGTTTACTGTGTTCTAAACATTCAGTGTCATTGCACTTCAAAAAAATATTTGACAGTTAAATTGGTGTTGCCAGTCTACAAATTTAGTAGTTCCAGTTTTTATATTTTCTACACTTATTTGACAGACTATATTTGTGTACACTTCTTGCTTTTGATCCCAAAGACAGGGATGCATAAATCTGAACATCAAATCATCCGACCATTTCAAATATTTTTTCGTTGAAACGGATTCCATGACGGTAGAACTAGGAATGTCTAACGAATATGGACATAAATGTTTGACGTCTAGTTGTGCACGCGAGTAACTATGGTAACCAAGATGGCGCGATCATACTTGAACGTCAAAAGTAGACGGGCTATCAACTTTAGCTAGTCAACAAAAAACTTGTTCAACTTTGTTGAAAGAAGGTTCACACCTGTCAATATGCTTTCAAGTGTCGAGTTGATCAACTAAAGTTGAACCGTGTGAACCGGCTAATAGCCGGTTCACACGGTTATTCACACATATTCGTTATGGTAAGCCCACACCGCGGCCAACGTTCCAACTTCAAACGTTTGGACGATCGTGTGGAGGACTCCAGATACGAATATCTACAGCCTGTATGTCTGACGAATATCTACAGCGCATATGTTTAACTAATATCTACGAACTTCAGAGTGTTGATTAATATCTACAGAGCATAGGTTGAACTAATATCTACAGAGCGTAGGTTGGACTAATCAGCTAAATGTGCCCAATAGTCCGATATTAGGGATTTTTACATACATACTTACATAAATTAAGTTTTTTAAACTGCATACGCAATATTACGTTATTCCAATATGCTATACATAATTGCAAATCCAACCTCTGCCAGTGCTGTAGATATTCGTCAACACTTTGGTTCTCATAGATATTAATCAACAGTTTGAGCTGTAGATATTCGTCAACACTTTGATTCTCATAGATATTAGTTCGATTTTTTCAGTTTTTGGAATTCATGTAGATATTAGTAGACGCCTCCGTGTGGAGGGGTGTTCGTGCGTTGGAAGTTCGAGTTGGAAGGTTGGAGTTCGCGTTGGCCCGGGATCGCCTTCGAGGCGATCCCGACGGCCAACTCACACGAACCAGCCTGCCGCAGCTGTCCACACCGTGCCGCGTACTATTAAAATGACTATATTATTACGGAGAGTGGCATAACAATTGTTTGAAAACATGTCGTGTATATAAGTATATGATTATACGTACGTAATAATTGTAGGCAACTGAAAAAGATACAGCGTAGCTACAGCTGTTTCATGTCCGCCATTTTGGAGTACGGAATTCGGGGTTGGCCGCAGCGACCACACGATCGGCCAACCTTCCAACTCCGAACTAAGTTCGGAGTTGGAAGGTTGGCTTCAGTCTGGACGTAGCATAATGGTAAGCCCACACTGCGGCCAACGTTCCAACTTCAAACGTTTGGACGATCGTGTGGAGGGGTGTTCGTGCGTTAAAAGTTCGAGTTGGAAGGTTGGAGTTCGCGTTGGCCCGGGATCGCCTTCGAGGCGATCCCGACGGCCAACTCACACGAACCAGCCTGCCGCAGCTGTCCACACCGTGCCGCGTACTATTAAAATGACTATATTATTACGGAGAGTGGTATAACAATTATTTGAAAACATGTCGTGTATATAAGTATATGATTATACGTACGTAATAATTGTAGGCAACTGAAAAAGATACAGCGTAGCTACAGCTGTTTCATGTCCGCCATTTTGGAGTACAGAATTCGGGGTTGGAGGGTTGGCCGCAGCGACCACACGATCGGCCAACCTTCCAACTCCGAACTAAGTTCGGAGTTGGAAGGTTGGCTTCAGTCTGGACGTAGCATTAGACATTCCTAGTTCTACCGTCATGGAATCCGTTTCAACGAAAAAATATTTGAAATGGTCGGATGATTTGATGTTCAGATTTACGCATCCCTGTCTTTGGGATCAAAAGCAAGAAGTGTACACAAATAGAAATGCCCGTGATACTGCAATAAATAATATTATGTGTTTCATTTACACTACCTACCCAATATATTATGATAATGACAAAAAAATAACGGTAAATATTCAGAGCATGAGTCACCATTAATACGCATAAATTAAAAGAAAAAAAACTTTGTACAAATCTAATAACAATAACTACCTATGTCAAAGTATGACGTTTGGCGTTGTTGTTTTTAGGTTATGGTAAAGCTAATTTTAACGAAATATGGATTATTTCCTTGCTTCTCCGGTTATTGTAGTTAGTAGTAATTATTATTAATTTAAACGTATCTGTTGGAAGTTGTGTTCAAATTACATTTGTACTGTATGGTGCTGCCGCCAGTATGTAGTTTGAGGAATTAGATTCCTAGCAACCGTTGTTTGTTTGTGTTACTTGTCAACAGAATCCCGTTGGATAAACATTGTATTGTAGTTGAATAAATATATTACTGATTAAATATGTTACACGTGTTTTCCTTCAAATCCAACCTGGAGATTCCAACATGGTAGCAGTTCTATGGTTTGATATGGAAAAATAGAAAGAAAAAGGATAAAGTTGTGAAATTGTGGAACACGTGAATGCGGTGAACCGTTGTAACGAAGAAAAAAAAATGGCGTACGTGAAACAAGATGATGTGCTTATTCCAATTTTTGATGGACAAGATTATTCAAATTGGAAAACCCGAATTTTGAAGTTCCTACAGTATAAAAAGTGCTATGTTGTGGCCACAAGAGAGATACAAATAACTGAAAGTGAAACCGAGTGGAATGATAAAGACATACAAGCAACAAATTACATTTACAGTGCCATTTCGAACAAGCAGTTAGAGTATGTGAAGCACCTACCGTCCACATTTGAAATAATAAAAAAAATTGACAGAGAGTACTTAAAAGAATCGACAGCCCTACAAATTGTGAAAAGAAACGAACTAGAAAAAATAAAACTTGTGAATTATTCAGACACCAAGAAATTTTTTGATGACTTTGAAAAATCGGTTAATGAAGTGAAAGCCGCAGGGGTGAAAATTCAGGACGAAGAAATATTAAATTATTTGATCAAGTCTCTCCCAGAATCATATAGTTACATTGGGGACTTGATTGATGTTTTACCGACAGAGGATAGAACAGTGAAATTTCTAAAAAGCAAAATAAAGTTAAAATATGAAAAAAATCAAAGTCAAGTGAAAGACAAGAACAAAGATGGTGATGAGTCTATGAAAGCGAGTGCTTTTAGTACAGAGACGAAAAAGTGTTACAACTGCGGCAAAGCTGGTCACATATTGCGGGAATGCAGAAGCAGAGGACAGTCAAATCAAACATATCGAGGAGGTCGGTCAAACAGAGGAGGATACAGTTACCCAGGCAGTAAGAATTATCGAGGGAACAACAGCTACAGAGGCAACAGTCATTACAGAGGCAATAACAACAACAGAGGCAGAGGCGACTTCAGAGGCAACAGAGGTTTATACCATGGGAGTGTCAACACAGCGTCGAGTAGTGATCAAAATCAATTTGGGAACTCTGGTAATGTTTTTGTGACTCAAGTGAATAAAACTGAAATTAAGAATGAGAGGAACAGAAATGAAAATGAAATAATCTGGATCCTGGATAGTGGATGTACTGATCATATTATTAATGACGATGAATTATTCGATGAATGTAGAATTTTAAAAAATCCCGTTGATGTAAAATTAGGAGATGGTAGAGTAATGAAAGCGACGAAAATTGGTACAGTAAAAGCATTGTTTGTGGTCAATGGTAGAGAGAGTATGGTAACTATGTTGAATGTTTTTTATGTGCGTGACATGAGATCAAATCTAATGAGCTATGCAAAAGTCACGATGAACAATTCAATTATTTCGTACGATGATGTTTCTGAAGTGTATAATCAAAATAATGAGTTGATAGCTATTGCGGTAAAAGAGAATAATTTGTATTTCATGACAAGCTTTATCAAGAGAGACGGAAAATTGAGTAAAGTAAATAATACAATGTCTAGTAGTAATGATGGAGGAATGACCTTGAAAGAAAAATGGCATCGTACATTGGGTCATGTAAATTTCAATTATTTAAAAACATTGAGTGAAAAAGAACTTGTAATTGGATTGCCAAAAAAACTAGAGTCTGAGATTTTAAAATGTGCTACGTGTATTGAATCAAATATGCATAATTTGCCTTTCGATAACAAGAGAAAACAAGCAACTGAAGTACTAGAGATCGTTCATACAGATATTAATGGGCCTCACCCAACATTCGAAAATTGTGGGGAAAAATATTTTTTGAGTTTCATTGATGATTACAGTAAATTGGCGAGAGTTTATTGTATCAAATTCAAAGATCAAGTCTATGATTGCTTTGTGAGTTATGTAAATGAAGTCGAGAATATTACAGGGAAAAGAATAAAAATTTTGAGATGTGACAATGGCACCGAGTTTATTAACAGGAAAATTGATCAGTTTGCAAGAAAAAAGGGAATTCGAGTTATGCCTTGTCCGCCATATGTTCACGAATTAAATGGGGTAGCTGAGAGATTCAATCGTACAATTATGGACAATACTAGATGTTTGTTAAAAGAAGCCAAAGTAAATATTCGATATTGGCCCGAAGTGATTAAAGCAGCAACGTATTTGAGAAACAGGACACTTGCAAATACCATTGAAATGAAAACGCCTTATGAAATATTTTTTAAAGTCAAACCAAATGTAAACAATCTACGTTTGTATGGGAGTAGAGTTTATGTCCGAACACCAGAGCAATTGAGAAAATCAAAGTGGGATGATAAAGCGAAATTTGGAATTTTATTGGGGTATTGCGAAGTTGGCTATCGTGTCTTGATAAACAACAAAATAATCGTAGCGCGACACGTTGATATTGTTCAAAACGATATTAAATACATTGGGTTCGAAAATCAAGAGAATGAGATGATTACAAATGAGTCTGATGAAAGTGTGGATGATATTGTTGAAAATGAAAATAAAAATGAATCCATTTATGAGTCTGCTGAGTCAAATGGAGAGAATGAGAGTGACAAAAAAGTAAGTGAAGATGTATCAGTGAGACGTTCAATGCGAGAAAGAAAACCGAATAAGAAATATGTGAACGACGATTTCATGAGTTACTGTGTGTACGTAAATTGTTGCAATGCAGATGTACCGAATACGTTTGAAGAGGCAATTGAACATGAAGAGTCCGGTGAATGGGTAAATGCAATGAATAGAGAAATTAATTGTATTGAGAAGAATGAAACATGGAGCCTAGTAGAAAAACCTGATGATAAGAAAGCTATTGATGTTAAATGGATCTTTAAAAAGAAGTCTGATGATTTGTTTAAAGCTAGATTGGTTGTAAGGGGATATCAACAAAATGAGCAAGTTGAAAACACTTATTCACCAGTTGCAAAAATGGAAACTCTTAAGATTTTATTATCGTATAGTTGTCAAAACAAATTGAATGTTGAACAAATGGATGTGGAAACAGCTTTTTTAAACGGAAAAATAATGTCTGAAGTATACGTCAAACAACCTCCTGGTTATGATGATGGATCCGGTAAAGTTTATAAATTACGAAAATCACTTTATGGGTTGAGAGAGAGTCCGAGGTCATGGTACGAATGTTTTCACAGTTTCATGGTTGAATCAAAGTTTAGAAGAAGCACTCATGATTATTGTTTGTACGTGAGAAACGAGGGAAATGATCCGATTTATATTTTGATATTTGTTGATGATTTGTTGGTATGTGGCAAAGACTTGATGAGAGTGCAAAGAGTGAAAGATGAATTATCTAAACGTTTCAGAATGAAGGACATGGGTCCAGTGAGTAATTATATCGGAATTAACATTAAGCATGATCTCGAGTCAAATGTAATGAGTCTAAGTCAAGAAACGTATATTAATTCTTTAGCCAAAAAGTATAACTTAGAAAATGCTAAATTGTACAATACACCAATGGAAACAAACTTGAGACTAGAGCCAGCTGACGAATTAAATGAACAAGTCAAGTATCGCAATGTGATTGGAGAACTGTTATACATAAGTACTGGAACGAGACGAGATATCGCCTTCAGCGTAAATTATTTAAGTAGGTTCCAGAGTAGTTACAATGAGACTCATTTCCAGTACGCGATGAGAATTCTAAAATATTTATACTTAACAAGAAATTTGAAATTGTTGTACTCAAGCTCAAGTAAAAATGATGAACTGGATTGTTTAGTAGACTCAGACTGGGCTGGAGATATTAATGATAGAAAGTCTACATCGGGGTATTTAATAAGATTGTTTGGCAATACTATTTATTGGAAGTCTCGTAAACAAAAATCTGTAACTAAGTCGTCCACTGAAGCAGAGTACGTAGCATTGTCTGACGCTTTGACTGAATTGAAGTTTGTGAAGGGTTTAGTAAGTGAAGTGTTCAAAATTAAATTGAATGATCCAGTCAAAATGTATGAGGATAATTCTGGAGCGGTATCAATTGCTAAAAGCGGAAATTTTTCTAAAAAATCTAAATATATAGAGGTTCAGTATCACTACGTACATGAGAGTTATGAGAATGGAAATATTGATATTGTAAAGATCGATACTGATGAAAATATTGCTGATATTTAACCAAATCCTTGAGCAAGCCAAAGTTTGTTAAATTAAGAAAACTGTTGAAATTGGAAGAATAACAAAAATGTTTATGACTATAACAAGTACAAATGTAAAGGGGCGTGTTGGAAGTTGTGTTCAAATTACATTTGTACTGTATGGTGCTGCCGCCAGTATGTAGTTTGAGGAATTAGATTCCTAGCAACCGTTGTTTGTTTGTGTTACTTGTCAACAGAATCCCGTTGGATAAACATTGTATTGTAGTTGAATAAATATATTACTGATTAAATATGTTACACGTGTTTTCCTTCAAATCCAACCTGGAGATTCCAACAGTATCTGAAAAATTTTATCGCCAATTTTGGAAAGCAGCTCATCAAATTTGTTTATCTGTCATCCATATCCTTCGGAGTCTTCTAGTTCCATCTCTTTCAAAATTGTGTTGGATGCGCCTAATTCATGATCCATTTTCTCGCCCAAATACGACGTTTTTTATGCTTTTTCATAATCTCGAGCTCATCTCGCAAAACATCAGAAGTTAGAGAGGCGCACGCACTGACAATTTCAGTTGACGCCATCTTGAATGTCAAATTCGGTTCTACTTAAATTGAAACGTGTGAACATAATCTCGTTCAACTTTTTACGTTAAATAAAAGTGGATCAACAAAAATTGAAACGTCTGAACGCGCCATAATATAGATTATAGATGCAACCGTTCAACAAAAATGAATGGGCCTGTGCGTCAATTCCCATTTGATACGGGCTGCCATCAGAAAAGAAATAATATTTTGGGACGGTACAAAATCGTCAAAAAATGGCAACACTTTGAACATAACCATAGATCACACGAAAGCATCTGTCAGTGTCATTTGCGAGCTATTTTAGATTCGGGTGTTCGTTGAGTTCGTTCCTTAATTAATAGATGTTTTTGTTTAATCGTTCGTCGTTTGAACTTTCAATATATATGTACCGGAGCCTTGGTGAAATTGCCTCCCTGATTACTGTATCTTGACGACTCTTCAAAGGTAAACTACCAATCTACCAAATTACTCCAGTGCAAACGCTAATGCAATATGCGATTGTCAATACGCAATTGTCAATTTAATTTAATTGAGGTTGCACAACTTGCGAATGTGATTAATTAAGAATGCACAACTTCATTGAGTCCCACGTGAATGCCTTACGCAATCATTACACATGCGTTAGAGAATCCATTTGCCAAGATTGAACTAGGCTAACCGGCGAATCTTCGAACTGTCGACGTGACGTAAGCCTTTTTTCGATTTGTGTTTCGTAGACATTGAAATATCGATGATATGTTATTAAAGTTGAATGACAGATCAAACATTCGGTAATACCGGTTATTAGTGACATACAGCCTCAGTTTCCTAAAATCGACGAAAAATATTAATGATTATATGAAATATCATCCAAGGTTAACCTTAAATTTCAAAACATCCAAAATGATATCCTTATTGGTAAATATTTCCCTATCGAATCCACGCTCAAAACACACTTTAAAAAATTAAAACAAATTGTACTAGGTAGATTACAGTTAGTAATACGTAATTCAGTAACGGGAATTGAAAAATATTGCATTTTAATGGTTATCTTTAAAAACACGAAATGTCATTTCTCAAGGAACGCCATGTTGTTAATTACGGTGGCAAACGTCTCGCGTGATTTTTCGTGTTTAAGAAACCGAACAAAATAATGATTAATACGCATTATTTATCATTTCCGAAGATTGCAATTCGTACGTATTATTGTCTAACTGACAGAAAGTGATTTTTTTCTTTTAAAAATGCGTATTTCATCGTCTTAATTAACATGGCGGTCCTTGAAAAATGACATTTCGCGTTTTTTAAATTAAAAAAAAACATTAAAACGCAATATTTTTCATTTCTGAATTACTCATTACTAACCATTATCTACCTAGTACAATTTGTTTTAATTTTTTAAAGTGTGTTTTGAGCGTGGACTCGATAGGGAAATATTTACCAACATTGTAATTATTTCTTTATCAAGTAAATTTTTAGAAGCTTTTACAAAGGAAGTGGCTAAGTTCTAGCGATGGGAAATATCGATGGAATATCGATATTGTATCGATCTTTTTCCCCATCGATGCATTTCGATACATTGTCATAGACAAATCGATTCTTGAACAATCGATTCTTGCATCGATATCAAATCGATTAATTCTGACCAATCACAACGCTTCTCTCACATCGATTATTTCTGACGAATCACAGCGCTGGATTTTCATCGATCCATCGTATCGATTCACAATCCGATATAATCGTTTGAAATGTCATCGTAAGAAGAATCGATTCTCGCTTATCGATGTCTATGTTCATATCGAATACAGTTCGATACAATCGTTTTGAAATGTCATCGAAGTGGAATCGATTCTCGCTTATCGATGTCAATATTCATTCGAATGCACAGTCCGATATAATCGTTTTGAAATGTCATTGAAAATGAGTGATACAATCGTTTTACAACTGTCAGAATTCATTCGTAAACGCAAATCGATTCTAGATCTGAGAGGTTGTATTCAAGATACGTCAAAATATCTCAAATTGTGATAAACTGATAAAGCGTGTTGATGTTATCATCATCCAGCTTTGTTGTAAATGATGAATTAATACTTTTAGGTAACGATCTACGTTTCCAGTTTTAGTTTATGTTTAAAGATTGCCATGGTGACTGTTTTTCACAATTTAAAGTTTATTTATTATTACTTATGTTATTTTAAGGTTATGTATCATCTAGGGTAGTGTTGGTCGTAGTATTCAAACGTGAAACGATTGTAAACGACGAAATATTACTTTTAGGCTATGATTTACGATTCCAGTACGTGTTAAAGATCGACATGGTGATTATTTTTCGTAAGTAGGTAGATGGTTATTTTGAGTAATTTATCGATTTGTTTAGTGTATGTTTGATTTATTGTAAATGAACAACCGATATCTCTAATTTCATCGAGTACTAACTAGTACCTCAAAATATTTTGTGTGACTATAAAATATTGATGGTTTGTTCTAAAAAGTGTTATCAGCGCTAGAATTAGACACTTCTGTTCAAAGATATCATTATTCAATAAACACCGATTGCAAAAAAACAGTTTTTTTACTGTTTTAATGTATAAGTTTCCTACAATCTAAATGTCATTTTGAGATTAATCATGTAATGACGCTTATCAGAATTTTGGAAACATCTATAAAATTACATTATCTATAAGAATACGGATATTATGAAACAGTTTCAAGGTCGAGCCAGACCATAGATTATAGATAGTAAAGTATTATTGTAAATTATAGAAAATAATGTTGCTTGTAAAGAAATCATCGCCAGCAATGAAAAATCTACGTTGCCATACCGATGTACCATGCTTCGCCCGTGAACACCCCCCCTGCCGCGAGAAAAAATACTGCCTTTGACCGCAGCTATTGCTCCTGAACTCCTAGCGATTAATCGATTAATCATTCGATCATTTTTATGTATCGATACAAAAATATCGATTATGTAAATGTATCGATTATTCCCATCACTACTAAGTTCCCACCAAAAAGGTTGCGAGTTCGATTCCTCGGCCGGCTATGTCCTCCATCACGAAACATTTTCCGCTTACTTTGGTGGTGGTAGGAGATTTTCAAATATTGTCAGGTTATTCGTAAACCGGGAATGTTTGTCTTTTTATAATAAAAAAATATAATGTGGCATTGCGTACCTACAAATAACTGGGCTGCCTCAGTAATAATCTTTTGAGTGTTTTAGTGATAAATTGAAGATTTGACTGACATTAGTATTCTGGACAATGGAGGATGCACAAATGATATTTAGTCGTAGAATTTCTGCATTGAAATAAATCCCGAATTTAGTATTACGTAGTGGAATCCGAAAGCTTATCAGTGCTAAGTAATTCTGAACTATCAAATGCATCATTCAGAATGTTGTCAGGAAATACGGACTCGGCGAAAATCCTTTTTTCCGACATAAATTGTCAGCATGTTCATCTAATTTATTTTGATATCTAAGGAGCATCACGTAGGGTCTACTGCATATATTTGTGTATTTCTATATTAATCTACAATGTAAAAACTTGTTTACGTTTTCTTTTTATGTATCTTGCATTTTGTCATGTATTATTCATGACATTTAATCAGTCATCCGTAAATTTTCTAATTACTAACATACCTACTAGTTTATTTCTATGCCATTTACAACTTAGAAACTTTCTCTTTCATTGTAATTCACTATCTTTCCTTAAATTTATCTGTATGATCTTTCATATATATGATGTTTACTAGTTCAATTTTTATAGTTTATCTTTTTTATTCAAAAAAACTGTCTCTGTATTATAAACTTGTCATGTAAAAGCCCACCAGGGCGTTGAAAATTAATAAATAAAAAATAAATTAATAAATTTAGAAAAGTGTTGTAGTTCAACAAAATTTCTGTAATATCAATTTTAAAGTTAACTTTGTACTTAAAAAGTTATTTCTTATTTCTATAGCTTGTGCATGCACATTGTAATGCGGGTTCCAGACGGAAGTATTGTACTCAATTCGGCTTCTAACAGTGGCAAAAAATAACAGTTTAATGAACTTATTATTGTTGAAATTCTGTATGTTGTGAGGCTGAAGGTTTTGGGAGTGATAAGAGATTTTAAAGAATTTATAACTAAGTTTTGTATTTTGTCAATGATTCATGAAAAATGCCTAAGTGTTCTAATTTTTCGGTGTGGGTATAGTAAGTTGTGAGCTATTTGCTGCATTAGTATAGTTTGATTGATCCCTTCAGCACCGTTGCGTAGTCGGGAACCACGCCCATCACATGCCAAACATTATGCACACGGTTGATATTAGTCAAATGAGAACGGGTTGCTTCTTCGACTCGTTCATGTGCTCAATCGCTCGGCTGTGGAACGATTTGAGGGCCTCTGTATTTCCTCCTTCCTACAACATGGGTCTTCCCAGGACCTCAGGGACAAATCCAAAGTAATGGCCGGTTTCGATTAAGTGCTCGGCGATTGCCGATTTATCAGGGTGGCCAAGTTTATAGGCACGAAAGTGTTCTGATATCCTTTTGGAGATCATCCGCTCTGTCTGGCCTACATAAACCTTGTCACATCCAGAACAGCTGAGTTTATACACTCCATCTGTTTCCAGAGGAAACTTGATCTTAGCAGACCTCAAAAAGTCTCGTATTTTTGTTGTGGTTCCGAAGACAGTCTTGATGCTTTCTTTTTTTAATAGCCTGGCAATTCTGTCTGTCAACGGCAACGTAAGGCAGGAAAGCGCAGCCCTTTGACTCTTGTTCAATTCTGTCGTCGTTTGGTGCAAATTTGGCTCTTATGATTTGCCTTGTCCCTAAAACTAGTAACAACTTTTTGCCGTGAAAATCTAAAATTGTACCTTACCCCTCTAATTTAAAAACCGTGAAATAAGTTCCGTTACATCAATGTTCTGTTTCAGGTTCATTGTGCGTCGAGCAGTTTTCATCATATAACAGAAGGCATCACAACAGTGCCATGGATCTTCCAAACCCAGTGACTGTTACCATCCAGACGGAACCGGGGTTCCAGGAAGAATGTTCAGATGAAGTGTCATATACTTATATAGATACCGATCTCCCGAACGTGAAGGAGTGTTTACAGTATGCTGAGATTACTTTGACAGCCAGTAAGTTCATCGCATTTGTTAAAAATGTATTTATTGTTATCAAGTTTAATTTGTAGAACTCCATTTTAATTTTAATTTTAATTTCTTTTTCTTCTTCCTTGCGCTGTCCCAACTCATTGCCTAGGTAGGCTGTTGGGGCCGGCTCTTCTCATTGTCAGGTTGTAATTTCTTCTGTTCTGTGTATCGCCTTCATCCAGGCCGTTTCTCTGAAGAATGTTGGAGCATCGAGTCATCCAGGAGTTCTTCGGTCTTCCTCTGGATGACTGTCGATAAAGCTCCATAGACATTGCCTGCCTCACTGTGTGGTCTGATGGTCTCCGTCTTATGTGCCCATACCATCTCAACTGTCGTTCCTCCACCTTACTATTTATGTCTTAATTTTTATTTCTTATATATTCAATAATATTATTATTCAATTCTTCTTCTTCTTTGTGTGCCGTATCAGGTCCCTCCAACGTTGGCGATCACTCTTGAGAATATCTCTTTGTCTTGCGCTGCCAATTATTATTCAATTAAACAAGTTCTGCTTTGTAAATATTTTTTACGCATGACAGCTGTTTCGCTTTCTGAAGGCACTATCAAACTCTCTATCTGAAAAAATCCAGTGTAGGTAGGATTTAAATAAATTATATCACACAAAAAAAAATGAAGTTAATTTTTATGATTGTTATGTATTTTTTATTATAGTTTATTGGTTTTATCGGCTTCTGTGTTAAGAAGCGTAATGTGCCTGGTTCGCATCGACGACCTCCGTAGTCCAGTGGGTAAGACTCTCGACTCACAATCCGGAGATCGCGGGTTCGAACCCGGCATGCGCAAATAAATTTTATTTGATTAATTTGTGTTTTTTCACAATTAATTCATTTAAAATAATATATAGTATATTTGCGGCATTTTCCAGAGTGGAAGATACTATCAGTATCGCCCTGGTGCAAGACCACCATTCAGAATTGAAACGTTGCTTGAAAATGGCTTTAGCCGTGTTTGGTGACCAGATCTGAATAGCCAGGTACTTCCCAACCCTCCTCTTCCCCACCTCCTTCCCCTCCTCACTACCTTCAGCCTCACAACATACCTCATTTGGGGATGCCATAGTCTCACTGGCTCCAGACGGGAGCAATTGAGATTTTTGTGCGGTATTCACTGTAAAAAAAAGAATACTTAAAGACCTACACTCTAAAGATTAACTTACAAAATATTGCCAAACAAAACAATCTTTCCATTTCGAAAACTCGCTAAAAGTTGCCTGAAATAATTAATTCATTTCCTGGACTATGTGCTTTCTTTTCTTTTGACTTGAGAAATACCAAGTTAAGCAAGAACAAAATATTTGTTGTTGATAAAAAATGATATTTCTAGTGACATAAAATACAAATCAAAAACTCCTAATTAATCATAGATTTTTTTATTCCGATCCAAAAGCTAACAATCGAAACCGATAAACTTTACAAAAATTAACCTGTTATAATTTTTCTTTGTTTCGTTGTTTTATTCTTCCAGGAGGTATTAACGTGGAGACTGTTCCCATCAAGGCAGAACCAGGACCCCAAGAAAAAGATGGAGGGAGAATTCCTTACACGGAAATAGATATAGACCAGATGGATGTTAAAAAAGAAAGCTTAGAGCGCTCTGAAAGAATCACCCTGACAGCCGGTAAAAACGATTTTTCTTGACACAATTTTCACAGTTTTATTTTTTATATAACTTTGTTTTTTATGGTTTAATTTCTTAACGCGTAGAAAGCTTTATTTATCACCTTTTTCAGACGATATAACCAACCTAACGACGCCTCCTGGAAAAAAGCGATTCTCCTGTACCTATTGCAAATACTCCTGCTCGTATGAGTCAACGTTAAAGGCGCATTTGCGTTTTCATACTGGAGAAAAACCGTTTTCATGTTTCGTCTGCAACTGTTCATTTTATCAAAAGCAATCGTTGAAAATTCACATGTTTATACACACTGGCGAAAAACCTTTTTCATGTTCATACTGTTCCTATTCATGTTCTCGAAAGATAATTTTAAAATACCACAAACGGACTCACAGTGGAGTAAAACCTTTTTCATGTTCAGTCTGCAAATATTCATATTCTCTAAAGGGAACGTTGAAGAATCACATGCTTACACACACTGGAGAAAAACCTTTTTCATGTTCAGACTGTTCCTATTCATGTTTTCGAAAGGGAATGTTGACTAGACACATGCTTACTCACAGTAAAGTTAAACGTTATTCATGTTCCGACTGTACCTATTCGTGTTATCGAAAGACAGTTTTGAAGAGTCACGTGCTGACCCATAGTAAAGAAAAACCTTTTGCTTGCTACGAATGCAAATTTTCGTGTTCTCAAAAAGCATATATGAAAAAACACACGCGTACCCACAGCGGAGTAAAACCTTTTTCATGTTCAATGTGCAATCATTCATTTACAAAAAAGGATTCTTTAAAGTTTCACATGCTTACACACACTGGAGTAAAACCTTTTTCATGTGCTGTCTGCAACAATTCATTTACTCGAAAAGGAACGTTGAAGAGTCACCTGCATACACACACTGGAGAAAAACCTTTTTCATGTTCAGTTTGTTCATATGCAAGTTCTCGAAGAGGAACTTTGACGAGACACATGCGGATTCACGGTGGAGAATAATCATTTACATGTTCCGACGGTGGTGGCATTTTCTATTCATATTCTCGAAAGTTGTCAAATCACACCCTGAATCACAGTGGAGAAACACGTTTTGGTTTTTACGACTGCAAAGTCAGACTAACATTCGTTCATTCTGATAAAAAAATCATGTTCTCGTGTTCCGACTGAAACTTTTCATGTTTGCAAAGTTCACCTTAAAAAATACACACTCGGCTCATTCACAAGAGAGCCCTGCAGCAAACTCGTGACTTCTCAGTGTTAGTCGAGAGCGATCTCAAAATACTGCGGAGTCCTAAGTACTCAAAATAACTATATAAAATTTAATCAATGTAATAACTCCGAAAATGTTTACTAACATTTTTTTATTTTTTTTTATTAGTAATAGAAGGTACATAAATTACAAACAAATTTTATACAGTAATTAATAACATAGTAGATATATTTGCTGTACCCCCACAACTAAGCAAGGCTTGTGTGTATTGGGGGGGGGGGGGGGGGGTGTTATTGTATTGCTTTTTTTATATCATTCAGTTTAAGTTTTCAGTATAATTTTTAAGGTGAGTTTTAAAATTTTTTATATTGGTATTCATGTTTCTAATTTTTTCTGGTAATGAATTAAAAAATTTTGCTCCGAGATATTTATGACTCAATTGTCCAATTTTTTTTTTACATTTTGGAGTGGGAAGTATTGATGTTTGTCTAAGACTTCTGTTATTTTTAAATGGTGCAACTTGATTTTTAATATTATCTTTATAAATTTGTCAGCGTAGGAGACAATGTCTCCATATTTAGAAATATTGAATATATCATTGACATATATAATAAATAACAATGGTCCCAAAACTGTACCTTGGGGTATTGAAAAATCGCTATATTTTGAATCGCTGACTTGATTTAGTAATTTTACTTGTTGTGGTCTTTCATGTAAATAACTAGCTATCCATGCAAAGACTTTCCCATTAATTCCTATAGATTTTAATTTATTTATTATTTTTTTATGTGATATGGTGTCGAAAGCTTTTTTCAAGTCTATAAATATTCCGATACATTTTTTATCGGAATCTAGGGCCGTATATAAATTGTTGGTTATTTTTGCTATCGCGTCGTGAGTACTTGTATTTTTTTTGAAGCCGAATTGATATTATTAATTATTTTATTTTCATCTAAGAATGTCCAAATTTGTTTTTTTTACAATTTTCTCATTTATTTTTGATATATTTGGTAGAAGGGAAATCGGGCGGTAATTTTGTGGGTCTTTAGGACAGTCTGTTTTATAAATGGGAGTTATAATTGCTCTTTTGTAATTATTGCGAAATTCGCCATTTGCTAGACTTAGGTTTATTATATGTGTTATTCATGGGCGCCCGCAGGGGGGGGGCAAGGGGGGGCACTTGCCCCCCCCCCTGGATTGATTGAAAATAGTCATATTCTCTAATTAACTGAAGCCAACAGTACACAATTTAACTTAGCGTTGCTACATCCTTCGAAATTGTGCAAACTGAATCGTCAACAGTTTAAGGATATACTCGTAATGTCTACTATTAATCAGGTATACCACATTGACAATTATTATCATGCAAAATTATAATTTTGAAGCTGAAGCCTTGAGTTGGTTTGATTTTTGGAAAACGCGAGAATACAAAAGTTGTCAAGATTTCATCGACTTGTTACCTTTTACAAAGTTTTATCCGAGTTTCAGGTATGCCTTACTAGTTTTGCTAACATTATCAGCAACAACATGTACGGTGGAGCGATCATTCAGCACATTACATCGTGTAAAAACATGGCTTAGATCAGAGGTTCCCAAACTTATTTTTCTAGTAGACCCCTTTCAAAATTTTACTGATTTCGGTGGACCCCCTGCTGCTATATTTCTACCACATTCCCATTCTCAAATTCCAAAAATGTAAAGATTACATTTAACGAGGGAAATTTGGGTCGCGGCTGAGTTCCAACCCTAAATTCGGAGTGGAATAAATATAAAGAAAAATAGTGTATTTTCTCATGTTCTATTTATTAAAATAATATGATTACAGACTTAGAGGGAAATCTAATAAATGTAGATGACTCAAAAAATGTTTTTATTTTATAAATTGTTAGTATAACTATGTGCCGAACCGCGTGGTAAACATGAAACGCATTTTTCTCGAAACGACTTTTTTAGAATTTGTGTGCACTCTAGCTCAGAAAGTTTTTAACCATCTATGTGAACCGAAACTCGTACGAGTAGTAATATCATTGTCAAAAGTATTTTTTAATTTAAAAAAAAATGTAAAATAATGGCAAAAAATCAAGGTTTCCTGTTTAACCTTTTACCTGTAAAAAAATTAATTTCCATTTTTTTGGGAAAATTAAGGTTTACGTAGAAGAGACACATGTTCTTAAATTAAATTTAAAACCCAATTGATTTGAGATGAAAACTATGGCCTCCAAAATGCACACAAAAGCTACGTCTGATGGTGACGTCCGATGCATAACTGCTGATAATTTTTATATTTTCCAAGGAAATGCTTCTTCGAGGACGAAAGAACTCGCAATATTTTCTTAAATAGATGTATAAAATGACCTCAATGTTTCAATAAATTATACACATTTCTTCCATGCCAAAAATTTCATGAAAATCATTAAAAAAACCTAGTCCTGTAACTGTATTTCCCACCTTAATAGAATTAAATATCAAATATTCAAGTTTTTACAAGTAACAGTCGCTGACGTTCTTAAATACACTACTCAAAATAATTAAGGGAGGTTTTATATAAAGGAAATTATTGCTAAATATTAAGGCTATCTGATCCATAAGCCACCCTAACTTAAAAAAATTTCAAGCCCGTGGACCAAAAAATTTACTAAATTATTTTTTCGCACTATCTATTAGGATCGCACGAGAACCGTAGCTCAAAATGTAGTTAAAGCTTAAGAAATATTTTTTTAAAGTCTAAATACGACACTTTTTCACCGAAATACAGCCAGTCAAAAATTACCGAAAATTTGGATTTTTTTTTGCTCCCTTAATTTATTTTGAGTAGTGTATTATCTGCCTACATTGATAGGTAAAGCCAAGCCAACATTTTTGTTCTTTACTATCGAAACCAGATAAATTTTCGTGGACCCCCACATACAACTTGTGGACCCCCATTTTTTTTATCACGCCAACGTAGACCCCTGGGTTTCCATCTGGACAACTTTGGGAATCACTGGCTTAGATCTACAACGTCAGATGAACGTCTGTCTTTAAAGCTAACTGCAAGAAAAAATACTTTATGGGCAAAATTGTAGAAATGTTGGGTAGCGATAATAGACGACTTCAGTTCTTGTTTAAGAATAAATTTTGTTTTAAATTTATGTTGTAATATTTTTAGTTATGTAAATATATTGTGTTAATAAAAAAAATGTTGTTACAGTATGCCCTTCATTACTACAATGTCGTGTCCGTTCGTTCGCCATGCTAATACGCTCCAGTAAATTAAAACATTACTAAAATTATTTTGCCCCCCCCCCCCCTAGAAAATTTCCTGCGGGCGCCCATGGTGTTATTGGGAGAATTAAGTATGTTTTCATCGCTTTTATTGTCTTAGCATCTATGTTATCAAAGCCGGGGGCAGAACCTCCTTTAGTTAAAAAATGGCAATTCCCATTTGATACGGGCTGCCATCAGAAAAGCAATATTTTGGGACGGTACTAAATCGTCAAAAAATGGCAACACTTTGAACATAACCATAGATCACACGAAAGCATCTGTCAGTGTCATTTGCGAGCTATTTCAGATTCGGGTGTTCGTTGAGTTCGTTCCTTAATTAACAGATGTTTTTGTTTAATCGTTCGTCGTTTGAACTTTCAACATATATGTACCGGAGCCTTGGTGAAATTGCCCTCCTGTTTATTGTATCTTGACGACTCATCAAAGGTTAACTACCAAATTACTCCAGTGCAAACGCTAATGCAATATGCGATTGTCAATACGCCATTGTCAATTTAATATAAGTAATTGAGAATGCACAACTTGCGAATGTGATTAATTAAGAATGCACAACTTCATTGAGTTCCACGTGAATGCCTTACGCAATCCGTAGACATGCGTTAGAGAATCCATTTACCAAGATTGAACTAGGCTAACCGGCGAATCTTCGAACTGTCGATGTGACGTAAGCCTTTTTTCGATTTGTATTTCGTTGACATCGAAATATTGATGATATGTTATTAAAGTTGAATAACAGATCAAACATTCGGTAATACCGGTTATTAGTGACATACAGCCTCAGTTTCCTAAAATCGACGAAAAATATCAATGATTCGTTCAAACGTTTTAAATTGTCCAATAATTATTATATATTTTCGAATAGTTGAACCAAGGTTAACCTTGAATTTCAAAATATTCAAAATGATATCCTTATTTTCACACCTTGTTTTACGTTCGATTTTTATTTTTAGAGAGTATTTCTGCTGTAACTGAATACGTATAAAAATATATTTATTTATTTGTTGGCTCGCCAACAGAATATACTGAATATATCACATATAATTATTACATAAGTTAATAATTTTAATGTGGTTACAGTGATGAACTCCAATGAGAGGTGAGCACACCATTCATCACAACATTATTAATTAGTTGTAAAATATGTTAGGGTCATTAGAATAGCCAATAGTTGGCATATTTATTAATGGGATTTAATTATGGTGAGTGGTCGAAATGGCTTTGCCGGTTAGTACCGGACGCGCCAGGATCTGATCCCGAGGAATCCTCAGCATCAGACCCGCCAAATCGACCAGCACAGCGGTAGAGCAGAGTTCCCCCCTCCCAGAGCGGGGAATTATGTTCTAAGATGTCAGGCATAGGCAGGAATTACCAGGTTTTGTAAATAAAATAAGGTTAATTATAAATGGACTAACCGTATAGGTTTATTTAAAATATTGCATGTAATAGTACAGATAGGATAGAACTTACCCCCACAGACCATAACCGAAAACTAAAGTAATCTGACTATTAACGCGGTCGTTTAGACGATGAGGGATCCACCCGGTGACTAAGGTTGGTGCAACGGCCCACGTCCCACGGTGATGCGAGCTGACTATATTGGTGGCAGGAATCCTCTGGCATCTGCAGCATGAGCGAATACTCTGGCGCGAGCAAATAAGGCCACTCCACGACCCACGGTGAAGTAAGCTGGCGCTGATTGCAAATGATGTCCCAGCATGAGCAAATACTCTGGCGCGAGCAAATAAGGCCACTCCACGACCCACGGTGAAGCAAGCTGGCGCTGATTGCAAATGATGTCCTCTGCAGCATGAGCAAATACTCTGGCGCGAGCATATAAGGCTACTCCACGTCCCACAGTGAAGTAAGCTGGCGCTGATTGCAAATAGACAGAGTCACGCACGTGTATGGTGAATTGATACACCAGGAGATTTCCTGGCGGAGATCGGGTAGAACATTATATTGGCCGGAAATCATACTAGCCCACGGTGTTTCTGGGACTAAAGGCAGGGGCGTTTACTGTCCAGATTGAAATTTCCTATTCCTAAACAAAATACAATTCGGCCATGTGTGAACACAACATTTTTTTCCGGAGCGCGACTCGCGGGGTCGAAACCATAACGGGAACTCAAATAAACTTGTAACGGCACTATAATAACCGCCCGAACTTTACGGGAACTTCTCGAATCTATGATTTGGCACCGATGCACTTCATATTCCCCGATTATCTCTAATGCCCGACTCGACCTCCGGCGGGCCTTCCGCCCGCCGGGGAAGTGCCACCATCCCATTTCCGCTCCTCTCCGGTGTTGCCAGGATGAAAAACAATAGACAATGCTATCGTGCCGCCTCATAGACTCCAGTTCTAACTTAAAACGACAATTAACCTATGTTTTATACATAACAAATATAATAATAAATTTAAGCACATTCATAAAACAAGAATAATCAATAATTACAAAATATATTCATACATGAACATGTACATACATTTATACACATTTTGTAGGGCTAGGTGAGGAGATCATCGGGTATATGTAAGTATATTTTCCTTCTGAAGGTAGCAATTGAGTTTGAAAATACATCTAAGTCTTCAAATCAGGCGTGCTCTATGAGTTTTGAGTCTTCCCAGGACCTCAGGGACAAATCCAAAGTAATGGCCGGTTTCGATTAAGTGCTCGGCGATTGCCGATTTCTCATAAACTTTGTCACATCCTGAACAGCTGAGTTTATACACTCCATCTGTTTCCAGAGGAAACTTGGTCTTAGCAGACCTCAATAAGTCTCGTATTTTTGTTGTGGTTCCGAAGACAGTCTTGATGCTTTCTTTTTTCAATAGACTGGCAATTCTGTCTGTCACATTGTGAACGTAAGGCAGGAAAGCGCAGACCTTTGACTCTTGTTCAATTCTGTCTTCGTTTGGTGCAGATTTGGCTCTTATGATTTGCCTTGTCCCAAAAACTAATAACAAAAATACTTTTAGCCGTGAAAATCTAAATCGTACCTTACCCATCTAATTTAAAAGCCGTGAAATAAATTCCGTTACATCAATGTTCTATTTCAGGTTCATTGTTCGTCGATCAGTTTTCAACATATAACAGGAGGCATCACAACAGTGCCATGGATCTTCCAAACCCAGTGACTGTTACCATCCAGACGGAACCGGGGTTCCAGGAAGAATGTTCTGATGAAATGTCGTATACTTATATAGATATCGATCTCCCGAACGTGAAGGAGTGTTTACAGTATGCTGAGAGTACTTCGACAGCCAGTAAGTTCATTGCATTTGTTAAAAATGTATTTATTGTTATCAAGTTTAATTTGTAGAACTCCATTTTAATTTTTATTTCTTATATATTCAATAATATTATTATTCATTTAATAAAAACATTTTATTTATAAACAAGTTCTGCTTTGTAAATATTTTTGGTAAATATTTCCCTATCGAGTCCACGCTCAAAACACAATTTAAAAAATTAAAACAATTTGTACTAGCTAGATAATGGTTAGTAGGTAATAAGTAATTCAGTAACCGGAATTGAAAAATATTGTGTTTTAATTTTTTTTTTTTAATTTAAAATATGCAAAATGTCATTTTTCAAGGACCGCCATGTTAATTACGACGATGAAATACGCCTTTTTAAAAGCAAAAATCATTTTCTGTCAGTTAGACAATAATAAGTACGAATTGCAATCTTCGGAAATGATAAATATTGCGTAGGTATTAATTATGAATCATTATTTTGTTCGGTTTCATAAATACGAAAAATCACGCGAGACGTTTGCCGTCGTAATTAACAAAATGGCTTTCCTTGAGAAATGACATTTCGCGTTTTTAAAGATAACAAAATAACCATTAAAATGCAATATTTTTCAATTCCGGTTACTGAATTACTTATTACTAACTGTAATCTACTTAGTTCAATTTGTTTTAATTTTTTAAAGTGCGTTTTGAGCGTGGACTCGTTAGGGAAATATTTGCCATATTTTTTAGGCATGACAGCTGTTTCGCTTTCTGAAGGCATTTTAAAACTCTCTCTCTGAAAAATCTAGTGTAGGTAGGATTTAAATAAATTATATCACAAAAAATATTACGTTAATTTTTATGATTGTTATGTATTTTTTATTATAGTTTACTAGTTTTTTCGGCTTCTGTGTTAAGTGCCTGGTTCGATTCGTTCGAATACTTAAGAGACCGTGCACTCTAAACATTACCTTGCAAAATATTGCCAAACAAAACAATCTTTCCATTTCGAAAACTCGCTAAAAGTTCCCGATTTCTCAATCTGAAATGCCTGAAATAATTAATTCATTTCCTGGACAATACCAAGAAGCAAGAACAAAAATTTGTTTTTGATAAAAAATGATATTTCTAGTGACATATAATACAAATCAAAAACTCCTAATTAATCAAAGATTTTTTTATTCCGATCCAAAAGCTAACAATCGAAACCGATAAACTTTACAAAAATTAACCTGTTATAATTTTTCTTTGTTTCGTTGTTTTATTCTTCCAGGAGGAATTAACGTGGAGACTGTTCCCATCAAGGCAGAACCAGGACCCCGAGAAAAAGATGGAGGGAGAATTCCTTACACGGAAATAGATATAGACCAGATGGATGTTAAAAAAGAAAGCTTAGAGCGCTCTGAAAGAATCACCCTGACAGCCGGTAAAATGATTTTTCTTGACACAATTTTCACAGTTTTATTTTTATATAACTTTGTTTTTTATGGTTTAATTTCTTAACGCGTAGAAAGCTTTATTTATCACCTTTTTTCAGACGATATAACCAACCTAACGACGCCTCCTGGAAAAAAGCGATTCTCCTGTACCTATTGCAAATACTCCTGCTCTTATGAGTCAACGTTAAAGGCGCATTTGCGTTTTCATACTGGAGAAAAACCGTTTTCATGTTTCGTCTGCAACTGTTCATTTTATCAAAAGCAATCGTTGAAGATTCACATGTTTATACACACTGGCGAAAAACCTTTTTCATGTTCATACTGTTCCTATTCATGTTCTCGAAAGATAATTTTAAAATACCACAAACGGACTCACAGTGGAGTAAAACCTTTTTCATGTTCAGTCTGCAAATATTCATATTCTCTAAAGGGAACGTTGAAGAATCACATGCTTACACACACTGGAGAAAAACCTTTTTCATGTTCAGACTGTTCCTACTCATGTTCTCGAAAGGGAATGTTGACAAGACATATGCTTACTCACAGTAAAGTAAAACGTTATTCATGTTCCGACTGTACCTATTCGTGTTATCGAAAGACAGTTTTGAAGAGTCACGTGCTGACCCATAGTAAAGAAAAACCTTTTACTTGCTACGACTGCAAATTTTCGTGTTCTCAAAAAGCATATATGAAAAAACACATGCGTACTCACAGTGGAGTAAAACCTTTTTCATGTTCTATGTGCAATCATTCATTTACAGAAAAGGTATCTTTAAAGTTTCACATGCTTACACACACTGGAGAAAAACCTTTTTCATGTTCAGACTGTTTCTCTTCATTTTCTCGAGAGTATTATTTGAAGTTACACATGCGGACTCACAATGCAGTAAAACCTTTTTCATGTGCTGTCTGCAACCATTCATTTACTCAAAAAGGATCGTTGAAGAGTCACCTGCTTACACACACTGGAGAAAAACCTTTTTCATGTTCAGATTGTTCATATGCAAGTTCTCGAAGAAGAACTTTGACGAGACACATGCGGATTCACGGTGGAGAATAATCTTTTACATGTTCCGACGGCGGTGGCATTTTCTATTCATATTCTCGAAAGTTGTCAAATCACACCCTGAATCACAGTGGAGTAACACGTTTTGGTTTTTACGACTGCAAAACTCGCAGCAAGTCAGACTTACATTCATCTTATCATCACGTCGGGGTCACCAGTTGAGGGAGCGGGCAGCGAATCGGCAGAGACGGGAGATAAATGAAAGGCGTCAGTCGATGTAGTGAGTCAGTCTTTATTGTGCTACGTAGCGCAGGTCAAAGCGGAGCGGAGTGACAGAGATACAGTGAGTGTTGCTGCTGTGTTTCTTGCCGCGTGATGATGGTCAGGAAGCTGCGGCGGTGAAGATCTTCAGGGAGCCTTCAGGGAAGTCTTCAGGGAGCCGGCGTGTTGTTCTACACCGTGGCGGTGTGGAAGTGACCTTGGTCCAGGCGGTCGATCGTCGTCGTGCTGACGGGATATGGCGGCTACGTGTCCTTTGAGTCGGAGCACACACGTGACGCAGGAAGGAACCTTGAGAGGCGATGAGGATGATCTCTGGCAGCGGATCGCGATGGGTTTCGAATGCCAGAGAACGGGTTGCACCTATATGAACAGCAAGCACGTGCGGGCTTGGAAGTTGATAGGTCGGGTGACATCTCATGTCGAGGCGCGAATGGGCCGGACAGCGGATGGTAGTTGGAGAAGGAGTCCTCGAAGGTGTTGGACATGTTCCTGGAATCACTCTGGATAAACTTGCAAATCACATGATGCTGACTGCGGGCAGCCCGGGGAGGGCTTGTAACGTGTTACAACACTGCACTCTTGTAATCGCTTTACGGCGTGTGTTACTCGACCGATGAATGGAAGCTAGGGACTGACCGGCAGAGTAGCTTGCTAGAGCGCCAGGTAATGTTGCGAATTCACGCAAAGCGAAGAAATTGCTCGAACGTTCTGCGGCCGTTGTATTAAGTGGCCATTAGTTCGAGGCCTTTCGCGTAAGTGGCGGAATTCTTAACCGGCTGTAGCAATTATGGTTGTAGGTAGATATATGTATAGGTGCCTTACGCTGTAGGTATTCCGTAGTATTTCTCGCATGTTCTTGGAAAGCCAGTGGCGGCGCAATGAATTCGGCGCAAGTAAGCGCTACACATAATAAAATCATGTTCTCGTGTTCCGACTGAAACTTTTCATGTTTGCAAAGTTCACCTTAAAAAATATACACTCGGCTCATTCACAAGAGAGCCCTGCTCGAAACTCGTGACTTCTCACTGTTAGTCGAGAGCGATCTCAAAATACTGCGAAGTCCTTAGTACTCAAAATAACTATATAAAATTTAATCAATGTAATAACTCCGAAAATGTTTACTAACATGTTTCACGTATTCTACTGTATTATAATTTAGCTATAAATTGGTTCTCAATTTTGAAATATGGAGGTAAAAATATCCCCTTTATTATAATTGCCTTTTACTTTTTTTCTTCTGTTGTGTGAATTTTGTGAAATTAAAAAAAATTGTTCCAATCCAATACTCTGATATTTCTACAAATATTACTATTATACTTATTCATTTTTCTATTTTACTGCCAACTGTGCCCACTGTACAAAATATTAAATATGTGGTCAATAATCAACCCATTGTATACGAACAGAGCGCGCTATGATAGTGTGCGTGTGTAGCGAGAGCGCGGAAAATAATCATATGAGTTTCTAATATTTATTTTAATTTGGGAGGGAGGTACGGGCACTGCCTCCTGCGAAACCATTTATTACACCTCTTCGAAGGTCACCATAAGTGGTTCGCTACGAAGAGTGAATTAACAGGGGTGCTGAGATACATACCGTAAGGTGTGTTCAGGTCTTGGCGGCAGATTCTACTGCCCACCAGCAGCGTGGCGGACCAGATCGGGAGAGACCGGTTTAGGGAGACTCTTCGACTTCTCCGGCTGGTCTCTCTTGACCCATCGTCTTGCAACGCAGCGGAAGGGACGCATGCAAACATCCGTCGGTCCTGAAATGCTGACTTCCAGATTCTTAACGACTCCATACACCTTTTTTCTTCCCAGAATTTCCTCTCCTCTTTTCTTAAAATAACGCCCCCACAGCCTTCCTAAAGATGATATAGACCCGAGAATGATTAATAGATTAAGCCTAGCCGGGCGGTTTATACAAAAAATAATAATAAGATTTAATTTGTTCATCTGGCTGCAACTTGGTCAATAAAAAAAAGTATAAGCTTTCCCTGACGAAGGAACGTTTGTTCCGAAACCGGTCGGATTTGCGCATCAAATAAGTGGTTTATACAAAGTTAAATTATTTCATTTTTCTATAATGGATAACCACAAAGTAATAGCTACATTCAAAAATATAAAAAAAAATAAAATAAATAAAAATAAAAAAAAGTTTGAAACATTTTATTTTTGGCCTAAACTACACGAGCGGTTCTCCCGCCGCGGGAAACCGCAGCAGACACAATTTACTATGAGCGATGTATGGCGCAAACTACACGAGCGGTTCTCCCGCCGCGGGAGCTCGCGGTTCACAGGCGGAAGAAATTCGCCCGCAATAAGCAGCGGGTCTCCCGCCGCGGGAAACCGCCAAATTCAAACTACACGGGCGGTTTCCCGCGATTGCATCATTTTGTGCGAGAGAGCGTTGTTGATCGGTCGTGCGCGCGAAGGGTTCATATTACAACATGTTCGATACGCAGCGATTCATAATATAAATACAAGATTGGCCCGCTTTATATGACGTAAAGATGAAAGATTACGCCAATCGAGAAATAAAAGCAAAGTTATGGGTGGAGATTGGACAACAAATGATAGCTCATTGGGATGATTTAGGACCAAGCTCATTGGGATGATTTGTGACAGCCAAGCGTTCTGCAGGTTTGATAGATCTTCGCATGTTTGTATCTTGTTTGTTAATACTATGGCTCACAATTGATAGAAGTTCATCAAACGAGTTCACAGACATTCTGTAGTATGCGAAGAACTTTTCAGGATTATCTCGATGTACACTAAACATCGAATGAAATATTCTTGAAGTTAAACGATTACTTAATATTGGTGCCACCCAAACATTTCGGCGTTTTTTTTATTATTTTGTAATATCTTTATTAAAATAAGGGCTGCAAGAGCGGTGATCATTGGCGGATCCATTTTGAAAGAATGAACAAAAGATAGCGGGAAACCGCCAGCTCTCTCGGGCGGTTTCCCGCGGCGGTAGAACCGCTCGGCGGGAAACCGCCACCCGTGTAGTTTGATATGAGCCGCCAGATTTCTCGAGCGGTTTCCCGCGGCAGGAGAACCGCTCGTGTAGTTTAGGCCTTAGAAACTTGCTGCCAAATTGCTTTTCTTAATTCTATGATGAAAATAAATAATACGAGGTTTTCCGTAAATTTTACAGGCAAGCCTCATTTAATGGGACGATAGCATTGCTTTTTACTTAAAATGTAATAGAACACAATAATAATTTATTTATGTTATATTTTTTTATGTTAGCGATAGAGAAATACGATACAATGTTCTGAAAACATAATTTCGCACAAAGCAAGTTGATAAGAAATAGTGTCTACGACGTGTCTAATGACGCGAAGTCGATATGTACGTTGCAACATCCTATTAAATGAATAAAAAATGTAAACGCCTTGGCGCATCGTTAATACTTAACATGAAAGGGAAAAAACTGAGGCGAGGAAAAATTGTTGGAATATTTGATGCTGGCAACACTGATAGTTCCGGAACAATCTTTTTTGATTCTTTTCTTCGGTTTGAATTTGAGTCAACTTGTGTATTGTTTACCTGACAATAAAATACATCTGTACCTTGCAATTGAGTCTATTTAATTACAAACTAACAGGTTATGGGCTACATCATGCTTAAAGACACTGTGTTGTGATCAATGACTTGAAGTACTTATAAAATTGTGATTAACATTTAAATCGAACAATGTCGTTCCAACTCCCTATTTAAAAGCTGAGGGGCCGTGAGAACTATATCATCTGGAAGTTCGCTGCTCAAGCATATTTAGAAGACCAGGATTTATGGGAATGTGTCAAAGGTACGGAATCAGACCAGAAATAGGATAAAAATGTCGCTCCAAGATTGTTTTATTATTTGAACCTGTTAACTATGTTCATGTCCAGTCTGCTACAACCGCGAAAGAATCCTGGGACAAATCTTGCTGCTGCTTACGACGATAAAGGTCTTATAGGCGCGTCGGGCTACTATGGACCCTTATTACAACAAAGTTAGAAAACTGTAAATCTGTTGAAGATTACGTCGATAAAATTATTACCACTGCCCTGAAAATAACTAATATTAGTTTAAAAGTTGATAATGAATGGATAGGTACCATTCTTCTTGCGGGGCTTCCAGAAAAATACACCCCCATGATTATAAGCATAGAGAGCTCTGGAATAAAAGTGACTGGGGATGCAATAAAGAGAAAATTGCTACAAGATGTTTCGCATAATAATTCAACAAA